>OZ038321.1:14176969-14461155 GCA_964035795.1 Pterobdella sp. o SKG-2022 | reverse complement strand
TTTTGATTGTTTCTCTTCCAACATTAATCATATAGTAGTAGTAACAGGCTAGTTTTGAATCCCATTGAAAACAACGTGTCGTGTACATTCTCAAAGAGGGACGCCATGTCGACCTACAGCGTGACAAAAATATGACTTTATGTTGTGTTTCACACGTTTTGAATTGGGTTTCTTATTATTTTTAACTTTTTTTTTATTTTTTATATTGTTTTATACATTCCATTCGATTGTTTTCGAGTGAAAAAAGTTAAAATTACAAACAATTTTAGGCATTTAAATCAAAAAAGATTTTTCAGAAAACTAAAACATTTTGGAATAGCACAGAATAAACTTGATGCAAAATTTATATAAGAAATAATAAAGGCCTACCACTTCAAATAGTAAATTCTATTTTAAAAATAGCAAATTATCAATAATTCTTCCACAAATCTATAAGCTCAATAAACAACTAATGTGTAAAAGCAAATTCAACCGTTTTGCATGACCACTTTGAAGACCTTGATCACAGCTTGAGCTAGTTCTTAACTCAGTTTTGCATAGTATGTTACGTTTGTATTGTTATAAAAAAAAACCACGCATGCGGGTATGCAAATTAAATTGGAGTTAAATTGAAATGAATTAAAAATAAAAATGACATTTGTGTTATTTTAAGCATGTTTTCGAAAGAGATTATCAGTGAGATTTTAATGGTGGTTATGAGGATGATGCAAGTGTGATGGTTGAATTAATATTTAATGGAAATATTTCATTTTATAGGCCAATAACAGTACTCTGCATTGTGGATTAGAAGTAAAAAATTTAAAATATTTCAACATATGTACCAAAGATAGTAAATATTTAATATTCATGTAGCGTTCATCCGGTAGAGATTTATTTTAAAATTTCAATTTAAGTTTATAAAAGACCAGGAAGCTGAGATGCAGTAAATCAAGAAATCATGAAGTAATCAATAGGCTATGATGAAGTCCTTGAGTTATTAAGGCTTCAGTTGTGAAGCTAAGAATACCAAAGAATGCCAAAAGATAGTCAGATTTAAGTAATAAGAGATGTATAAATGCGACCTTGTTTTATATGAGTTCATTTTTGATTCGAATTTGAACTAAACCGTTATGAAAAGTTCAGGGGTTTTCAACAACTAAAAGCGTGTTTTTATGGGATTTTTTGATGTTTTTTATGTTGTTTCAGAAGTGGTGAAGTGGATGAAAAGTAAAATATATTCTCTGTTTCTAGTAAGATTAAAGTACGCAAATGAGATGTTGTTGATCATGTTGAAAGTAAAGGGTTTGAGAATTATTTGATGTACTGGAAGTCATTAAAGAGTTGATAGTGAAGAATGAGGGATGAGTTAGTGGTCAAAGGGAATGTATTTTCGACGTTACGTCCATTCTATACTTTAAACATCTTTGTTAATGTATTAGGTTGCTTTTATGATTGATGCTCGTCCTTCGCGAGCGAAGACGCCCACAACTTCTATTTCTGGGTTTTGTGAGTGCGAAGATGGCTGGTCAGACCAATCTTTGTACTGAAGTGCCTTGAACAGTGTTGACAGACAAACGTTGAGTAGAAGAGGCAGTACTAACTCTTATTTTGCGACGCTGGCGTTTTTGTTTCTGTTCTTCAACCCGCCTCGCATTTATGATTAAACTATAAATAAACGAACAAGTGAACCTCCAACAGGATATGTGGAAACACAGCACTCGACAAAGACATTCACGCCTCAGTGAGTGCTCAAATGAAGAAGAACTTTGCCAAGTCTCGATGGAGGGTATGTGCCACTATTGTTTGATGCCATATTGGTCGTTGGTTTTGCTTGAAATAGATGAAAAGTAAATGAATACTTTTTAACGTTGCTCCATTGGTTCCTATAACACTAAATTTTTTTATTTATATTTAACGAAACTTTACTATAGATGAAACAGAAGAAATTTGAGTAATAAAAGTTGTTATTCAATAGTATAGTAAAACGCTGGTTATACTTAACAAGATGGTTAGAGCTTATGATTCAATTTAAGCAATTTAATTGAAGACAATTTGAAAGCGAAATAAGTTTATTTTCAAAAATATTGTTTATATCATAATAGAAAAGAAAACGCAGTTAAAATTAAATACCTAGTTAAACCTAAAAATGGGGAACTCGATCACAGAATTATAGATATTTCCATCAAATAAAACCAATAAAATAAAAATGACGATTGATATAATCAATAAACAATAGGTGGACAATATTAGATTTGCTGTTGTACATGTCTCAGTAACTAGGGTTGACAGCAGTCGGCCTAAATTATTGGAGCTACTATGTCTATTTTTAAACTAAGCCATTTCATTCAGACCAATTTTATACTGCCATCCCAAACTAACGTCCAACTCAAAATTATCGGACTTTTAGACCCGTCATACCCACTTTTGGGCAGTTTGACTTGCTGTTGTCAACTAGAACCAACCCTAAAGTCAAATGATAAAAATCGGTTTTTAATATCTACCATTTAAATCTAATACTTATCTAATATTAAGAAAAGCGGCTTGTATATATAAGCGTTAAGTTGGATGCAGTTAAACGTCAATGCCCAAAACAGCTAAATTTAGAATTTTCGAAAAAATACGTTATTAATTTTTGAGAATTTTTTGATGGTTTTGTATACTTTATATTATATGAAAGGTTCTCAAGTTTTTCTCATTTATTTAAAGGAATTAAACTTTCTTATTTGTTTTCAGCTTTTCGATATTGAAATTTTGCTTCTTAGAGTTCTATTTTCAGATACTCAAGGTGAATAGACTATTGAATAATTTTGGAAAAAAAATATTCATATAGCTCTACATAAATGTGTCAATGTAGGAAACTCATTTTCATTTTTTATATTTAGTATAATTTTCATTTTCATCATATAAATAATTAAATATTGTTCTCAATATTAGTTTTGTAAGCTTCGAGTTTTCCTGATATTTCTTGATCATAATTCCAACTCGTATCACAAAAGTTTGGATATGAATGAAATAATGCAAAATATATATTTATCAATACAGGAACTTAAATCTATAATCGTTATTTGACTCATTTCAAAAATATTGTTTTAATTAGTAGTTTACAGCTATCGAATTGTGTAAATCTAATAAATATATTTTTTAGTTCAATTCATTTGCAAGTTTCTCAATAATTTTTTTTTGTATGTTTCTCTGTTATTTTTAGTTATCATTTTTTGAAATTTGTTTGACTCTTATTTTCAAACTCTGTTTTTTTTAATTTTTTTTATCTTTGTTATTTGTTTTTTTGTATTTATTTTTAGATAGTATTAGTTTTTGAAATTATGTTTTTATCGAAAATTTTTTTAGTAACAAAAATTTTTCGGATGATGCGAGAAATATAGATAGAAAAATTAAAAAAAACCTTATAATGAAAAGCTTATATAAATATCTTCAAGCGTTTCAAATGAAGGAAAACTAATTTTTGTGAAGACATATATCTTTAGTTGTGTGGTCTCTTGGTTTTCATGTTGTTCTGAACATTGAAAATTTTCACTCCAATGACTGCAGAACAACAATCTTTTAAAATAAACTAATTTTATAATTGTTAAAAATAAAAAATTTCAAGTGAAACAAAATTTTATAGGACTTCTATCCCAAGTTAACATCCAACTTGTAAATTGACGAAACTTCATTGATCCGCTGTTTCCACAATTAAACTGTTTGCTTTGCCGATGTCAACTAGAATTATCTGCTAAGCCAAATGACAACAATATCAAAATATGAGTTTTTCGATACTTGCCTCGTAGTTCATTATTATCCATGTTATAAAAAAACAAAGTAACAACGACGCTGTTTTGGTTGTAGTTCAGCTTCATACTTAATACTAAAAAGTTACTCGTTCAATATTAAATTTTTATTGACAAATTTTGGTTTCTTTGCTATTTTTCTCTATATAACGGGCTTTGCCCTCCTCAGTTGTGCTTTCCTGATGGATGTTTCATACCAAGTGAGCCTGCTTTGTCAATGTTCAAAATGATAAGATCTTTATGGTTTCAAGTAGTCATCAAAGATAAACTTTTAAAAACTTCTATTTCCTTTCTGTTCACAGCTCAAAAGTTGCCACAACAATGAAGCGTCGTTAGTGCACCAGCTCTTTAGCCTGTGTTTAAGGCTAATGTTTTGGATTGAAGTGCTACACTGCGTTCCCAACTTTTTCTGAATATTTGAAAATAAAATGGAGCTTTCGTTGGTCTGTTACAAACAATTTTATTTTTTTGTTTGTTGAAATAAATGAACGCATACATAAGGTGTCTCTTAAACTTTAATAAATGCTAACGAATTATAAATAAACTTTTGGTCAACTATTTCTTTCATTTTTTTGGGAGTAACAAAATTTTTTGAACACTAAATGTTTTTCATTTGAAAATAGGAAGCATTTCTTTAACAGTTTTGCTTTTTCATGTAACTTATTTTGAGTTACTTGAAAATGTTACACTGTTAACAAGAAGCTTCTTTGTAATAAAAAAAACTTACTCTTCAAAATCTCTGATATTTCACTTTGGCTTGAGAAAATCATTGCTTCGTGAATAGTTTCAAAAGAATTTTGAAAAATATAAAGAAACTTCTCGAAGGAAATCATTACTGCCAGGTAATTTGCATTATAAAAGAAAGATCAAAAAGAAATTCTGAAATTTGTTTGATGTGTTTTTGATAGCAGTGAACTTTGGGAAATAAGCCTTTTTTGGTCAGCTAGATTTAAAATTATTTTACTCGAATAAACCTAAAACTGCATTTTAAAAATTTCAAAAAAGTATCTTTTTTATAAGCCTATACTTTTGATCATAAGGGCATTGTATAGAAACACAGTGGTGAGTGTGTGGTAGGTTATAACTCTACCTTTTAATTTATTCGCTACAAGACAGTTTAGAAAAAATACTATTCTCTTTTGAACTACATTATTCAAAGTGAAAAATAACTTTTATATTATTTAATTATAATATGTTCATATGTTTAAAATAATTTATTTTTATAAAATAGTTTCAGTTAGCTTTTAAAAAGGGAAAAAATTCAAATTTAAACAAAGATAAACGTCTCTATTTCAGCTTTTTTTTCATATTATCTGTTAATACATCTGAGTTTCTCATCAAATTATCGAACACGCCGACGTATACTTACAATATACATTGTTGAATTTGAAAGGAACTATCACTGTTAATATTTAACTCATTTTTTTCTTAAAACTCCGTTCGAATATTTTATTTCATTTTCTAACTATTCTGAAACTTTTGGTAAAATTTTCAACACATTTTGTCAATTTTTCGTTTGGAAACAATGCTATATCATCAAATTGAGGGCTTTATTCCAATCACTACGCAGACCAACAATCCCATAGCATAACTTCTCCACCTTATATACAAACGAACCCTATTTTAATTGATTAAAGGCAGTAGCCAACACTTTAATTAACTCTAATTAATATTTCTTATAACCCTGCAGCAAGCCTACAATGCAACGGCTGTTATAAGACAGATGAAGAAGCTATGCCTGAACAAAGAGTCGCAGAACTCATAGAGATGAATCCATAGTAATACCACAGGTCAAATAATAATAATAATAATAATAATAATAATAATAATAATAATAATAATAATAATAATAATAAAATTTTTCCTTTTATAATGTAAATGCAAATAAGCTTTGACAATGTTTAGAATTCATTGCATGTAAATTTGTCTTTATATGCAAGGTTTTTTCTCTTGTCTGTTATGTTGATATGTATCAAGTCATTTTATGGTTTGATCGAATATTTTAATACTGTAGGCTCGTGAAAAAATTATAGTATTTGAGTATTTCAGTCAAATATGTTTTTGAATTTTTTATTATATAAAATTGTATTTATTTTCCAATCTTTTAAAAGCCTTGAAAAATTATTTTTTGTTGATGTCTATTATTATTATATTCATTTAAATACGACTTCATGAAGAAAAGTTTAACTCGTAGTTTTGCATAGGATCTTTTGAAAACCTCTATTCGGCTTGTAATATAAGTGTGAAAGTCGTCAATTTTCAATATTAAGTGTTTATAACATTTTTAATTCATTGAATTCTTGTAAGATTCTTATATCTTTTTCTCACATAAAGTAGCTGAAATTTAAAATGAGAATTTGACACAAGCTTTGTTTGATTTTTTTGATTCAAGTTTTCTTTTAAATAATTAAAGTTGTTTTCACGCGAATCTGAGGCAACGTTTAAGTTTCATTTCAGACTACAATGAAAGTTTATTAGACATCTTAAACTTGAAAATTTGGAAAAGTTATAGCATAATTAAACAATATAAACTGTTACACGTTATATTTAACTAATTATTCACTTGTTTTGAGTCTTCTGTCGAGATGTTCCACAGCGATTCCATCAGATTGACTGTTATCATTATTTTTTATTCTTGTTGAAAATTATCCTGCAAGTTTTTGATTAATTTTGTCTTATCAAATTTTAGAATGCATTGTTTTGTTCCATAAAGTTTTCAATTCCAACATGTTGGGTTTTTCTAAATATATATACTTGAAAGCTTTTAAATGGTTTCCACTGAGCTTAAATACTTAATTTTCAAATCTCATTGAAAGATTGAAAGAACTATAATAATTGGGATCTAGAAACATTAGGAAAATTGCAGTTAAAGTAATTTATGCTGAGAGTTCATTTCTGATAAACAACAGCTATTAGCTGAGTTAAAAGGACTTATAATAAGATGAAATAGACCTAGTGGGAGAATCAATAATCTCCAAGATAATTGAAACGGAAAAGGAAATAATGGAAGCACGTGTGGAAATGCTGGAGATGGAAAATTGAAGTATTGTGTGTCAAGGAAGCGTTTATGCACCAAAGATTTGTGATATATCTGCTAAAAATAATCTAGTATAATTGGTGGGAACCAGGCTAGAATTTAACATGTACATGGGTTAATAAGTTATTTTACGTTTGTGAAGAGAATTGTGAAAGCATGAAACAAAAAAGTTAAATCTGAAATGACTGAAAAAAGTTTAAAAACATTTAACGTAAAAAGTATATTGTGAAATAAAAAAACACGCTAAATAATTTCGAAGTTGAAAGGGAAAATTTACAAAATAGAATTTTTAAAAAGAAAAAAAATTCTTGAAAAAGAACTCATTTTATGAAGTATTTTTTTGTGAAACTTAGAAACTATTTTTCTGATACATTCATTTTTTAAAAACTGTTCTTTTGGATGAGATATGCATTACAGTGGACCTTTAAAATTCTAACACGTTGGGACTTAAAATTGTCCGGATTTCTGAAAAGTGCAGAAAAGGTTGTCTAAAATGAAGTTATTGAAGACAATGCACCCGCCAAATTATTCTGTCACTCAGTTCTTCTGTTGCTTCATCAGCTTTGATAAGTTCAACTTGAGATAAATGAATTCTATGATTTCTTGGTTATTTATAAAAGTTTTCTTTTCGACCTGCTGATGTCAATTTTATTAATTTACTAATAAATAGTTTTATATTTATTTATCTATATCACTGCTTCCAGTCGTTTGAAGGAACTTTTTACTTTTTAAATAATTTTTTGATTTTTCAAGTAATGATTTCCATCTATATTCATCCATTCAACTAAAGCATTTTGTCTGTTATTCATGAAAATTCTTTAGCTTTTTTATTTTTTTATTTTGATAGAGTATGCCATAAATTTTTCATAATCTTCTTTCTTGCAAGAATGGGATTTTTGGGTTTATTTTTATTTCTATTATTGCATTTTGTTACAAATTGTGCTACGCATTCTTCAAAGTCAATGAACTCAAAAAATCTGAAAATTTGTTCTGAGAATTTATCTGGGTTTTTGAGATATCATAATTTTTGAGAGCTTACTGTACCATGAACATGAGCATAAATTTAAATGTCAGGAAGATAGCAGGAATAGATGATAAAAACTCATTTGTATGAATAGCCCAACCATTTGTGTAGATTGCTGGTGAGTTGTGGCAGGTTGAGCATTGAAAAAATTACTTATTTTAATTTGTCACATATTAACATTAGATCAGAATTTTTTTCATAGAATGAGGAAAATTTTAGATACATTCATTTTTAAAAATGGAACTAAAATTTTCATCGAATTCAACTTTGTCATTATGACTGATGAATTATGACAAAGTTTAATTTGTCGGAAACTCTAGGTTCTTTTTGAAAAACTAATGTATCTAGTCTTTTTCATTTTACGAAAAAAATTGGAAAAAAAAGATACATAAGATACCTTTGAAAAAAACAAAAAAAAGTGAAAACTATGAATGAGGTTGATTGAGAAAATTATAGAAGACAAAAATCTTTGATGGAGAAGTTTGAAGAAAGAATGAAAATTTACTATTTTGGGAAAAAAAAAATAAAAAACAAAAACGTAATAAAAATTTATTGAACAAAAATTGAATCTAATGAGCAAAAGAATGACTGTATTCAAAAATGTTTCACGTGGATTTATAAAATAAATTTTAGTACATTTATTAGGCAGAGAACAGCTAAAACGACGCTGGCAGATGCTAGACTACATTTTACGTATGGACGACCAAGTTCCGGCAAAAAAAGCAACCATTGATTCCATCAAAACCAAAAAAGAAAAACCAAATAGCAGCCCACTTACCACCATCAAGGATGACTTTCAATAGAAGAGGCAATAGAACTTGCAAAAGACAGGAAATCGTAGAAGTTGGAGGGAAGCCATGCTTCGACAAACAAAAAACTCTATCTAGTTAAGCAACATCCATTTTTTTAGTGTTTTTTGGTAAATCTTAATAAAAAACAGCTATTATTTTCGATAAGTTTAGATTTATCATAAAACAACTGTATGAAAAAAAATTCAGTTAATCACAAAGGCTACGATGGTAACATTAGCAGGAGAGGATATGATGAATGTAGGTTAGTAATGACTAGTTTTCATTTGTAATACATCTCTGTATAGTTGCCTTTTTTGAAATATTGAGTCATTTGTTATAAACTAAGCAAATAATCTCTATACCACAATGAGAACCATCAACGTTATATTCATATGATCTGAGAAAATTATTCAATTTTTTTAATATTTTTAATTTACGCAGTCACTAGCTTTTGCAACAGTTTTTTTAAATCTTCAGACAAACATAGATTCTCATCCATTTGATCATCACCAAATATTTTGTTTGTTTTATGCTTTGACCAGAAGCTAACTCCATTAATGTACAACCAAAAAACATATTTTTAAAAAACAAATTATTCGATGTATATTTATCTAACTTAAAAAAACGGAATTTTGAAAAAGTCCGATAATAATTGAATATTAGGTATACAACACCAGTGTTGTGAATCATTTGATAGTGACTTCCTTATCGGAGACTGTGTATTTGCCCCACTCTTTGTCAGGGTCATAGGGCTCCCAACGAGAAGCAGGAAAAATGTGTTTGTTTTTGTCATACCAACTCCTCAAGCATACCTTTTTTTGCAAGGGATAAATATTATTATTTAAAGAATCATCAAATACAAAGTGGATTACTTTCAAGTTATGTCATTCAAAAACATCATATCATTTATAGATACAAAATATAATCACGTTTAGGTTAGTGAATTGCAAATCATCTTGTACAATGAAACAAATATAGTTAACCTTTCCAGCATGTGATTCATCTTTTTCAATAGTGGCATCATTGAGCATGCGCACATCATCATGCACATCAAAGTTAAACAAGGGCCCGCTCTTGCCTCGAGCTTTAGTGACAATGAAGTCATAAAAAGAGTAGTGGTGTGCTATTATCAAGTCTTCCTGAACGGTTCGAAAGTTTTAAAAAACTAGTTTTATTTGAATTCTTTAAAATAATAAACACCTCATGAATATTACAATGGTACATTTTGATAACTTGAAAAAGATAACAAGTAAATATAAAAAATTGCCAAACAAACCTTGATATACATTAGTCGATCCACAGACGAAGTTTTAAGCTCATTAAATTCATTTTTAAGTTGATCTAGACACTTTTGAAGAAACTGTTGAATGGTATTACCCTTTTTCATCCTGACAACCCTACGATGTCCAGAACCATCCCAGTAACTGTATGTAATTTCAATGTCCTCTGCTTTTATACTCTCTTGTTTTTTAGTCCATTTCAACCTTAATTCTTCTCTCATTCTTGCCTCTTTCTCTTCCCTTTCCTTATCTGGAAGAAAACTTGTATCTACGAAAGGACATTTCATCATTTTGAACTTTTTAGTTTCATCATAAGTTTGAGGAACTAATTTTCTTTTTGATGATTCTTCAGTCTTATCTGTGTCTGTATTTTTATCACCATCCTCTTCTTCTTCTTCTTCTTCATCCATGTGGAATGATAGAGGTCCTTGTTTTTTGGATTTTTCTTTATTTTTATCATGAATTTGTGAACTTAATGACTTTAATGCAACCATTTGTCTTTCACGTTCTTTAACAACTTCATCCTTTTAAATTTGAAAACCAATGAAAACTTTTTAAAAACAAATTGAATAAAAATCTTAACTTTCATAATTTACTTTCAATGCAAAAATTATAAACAAAACTTTTTGTTCAAAGCTTTTACTAGTTTAATATTAAAAATTTTTATCAAATACAATTAACATGAAATAGAATTTTTTTCCAAAATATTTAAAAAATTAGAGAAAAAAGCATAATTAGTCATAATTTATTATTTGATAAACTTTCATTATTCATTTTTATTCTCTGAACCAAAAAAAAATATTCAAATAAAAACACTTTTGGGAGTTTGTTTTATTCCACAAAGTTTTTTGAAAAATGAACTTACTTTATCAAATAGAGGTACAGTTTATCTTGAAAAAAGCATCATGGAATAAAACAAACTCCAAAGTGTTTTCATTTGAATATATCCTTATTCAATTTTTGAAAAAACAAGTTTTCTGATAATTTTAATATGATAACATAAAATATCTTATATAAAAGTTGAAAATTAGACGTCACCTGTTTGGCTTTCATCTGGTCAAGAGTGACAAGACCAATGGTATCTGTCTTCAACTGATTCTCAACAGCATCATAGTGTACTGCAAATTTCTTGTCTATTACCCCTACCTAAAAAATGTTTGATGAATTAATAAAACATTTATTGGATCGAAAGCAATTTTCACTTTAGAATCCTCTTCAATTTTTTTCTTTCTTAATTCTAATTCTTCTCTTTCTTTCTGTCTTTTTTTAAGCAAGTTCATAGCCCTGCTGGCTTCTTTGGCTGCACCCTTATACTGAGCCATTGTTAATTAAACTATTATTTCATATAATAATACAAAAAATCTTCTTCGCGTTTTGAAATTCAGTACAAATCTTCCTAGGCTAGTTCGAACCAAGGATTCAACAAAGTATCAATTATCGTTCACCTAAAATTTTTTGAAAAAACTTTAAAATGCAGTTTTGATCCATTTTTATAATTTTATATGTTTTTTCAAACTTAAAAAAATAAATTCAAAAAACTTTTATTACCTGTATTGAATCTAAAAGTAAACTAACTAAAGTTGTATAAGAACAATAAATATTTATACATGCAAGTATAATTTGATTACAAGTGTAATATATATAAAAGTTCATGCAAGTTGAAGGGAAAGCAGAATTAGGACTATCAAAAGAAATGAATAAAGACAAAAGAAGGTTTCTCATGATCATAAGATTCACCCTTTTTATACTCCAAGCTCTCTGTTGTGTTGCAACATTTTCATCTTTCAGTAGACTTCTTGACCAATACAAACTACCTAAGTTTTTCATACTTGTTCCTGGGCTACTAGTTTTTTTAGCGGGTTTAGAACGTTGCTATTTATTAAGCGACAGCAATTTGAATTCTATAATCAGAGGGTCAGTAACCGGTTTTTTATCGGGATTTTATGCTACTGTAGTCAATGATAATTTTACACATTCTTTTCATACAATGCATAATAAGTTTCTCATATCACTTGGTCAGTATGAACTTTTAAACATACCGGTAATATGTGGAGCCATTATGTGCATCGTTTTCATTACTTTCATTAACCTTCCTCCATTACGCATTGTAATTCTATCCTTTGCCTTGGCCATATGTTCAATGGCATTATTTTCTGTAGGTACAATTTTATTCAGTTCAAAACCAGAAACCGCACTCATCAATCAAACACAAGTATTTTTAGTCTTTATTTCAGTTTTCATGTTTGGTTTATTTCCTTTTATATCATTCAAACAAAGACTCTGCCTTTTTTCAACTTTAATTTTTTTCTTTTCAGTACTGTGGCAATTTTATCAATTAGATTCAGCTCAATGGGAATGGAGACTAAATCGGTTTCCTGTGCCTGGTTCTTGCACTGCAATCATTTTTCTTTTTTTGTTTGATATTGTTCAATTCCATACAAGCAAAGACAATGAAATAAAAATTTCAAATAAAAAAAGAAAAAGACAATCAAATGTCGACAATGATGATGACAAGTACGCTTTATATTACGAAGAAACAGATGAAAACGACTCTGAAGATTTACTCTCTAACGCTTTAACGTGGCATTGTGTTTGTTATGTGCTGGAAAGAACTACCCTCACTCTCATCATGGAAAAACAACATAAACGGAAGTTTCTCACGGACACCTGGTTGTGTTCTCTATGCATCTTGTATGTATACTTGATTTATGTTAACTACAAACAATTGTCCGTACTTTCGAAAATGTTATTAACCTATTTAGGGTTAGCAGTATATTTCTGCATTGGTATAACTAATGGATTGATTTCAAATGGATATTTTATTGATAGTGTTTTTGGTATATTGTTCCTAATGATCTCTACTATGAATTTGGAAGATTAGTTTTCAAAAAAGATATTCTCAAACTATGGTTCATGAAAATTTTATTAATTTTTGTTCTCTAGAGCTTTTTTTTTGTTTAACCCGTTTGTGCCCATTGATCTTTTATGAGATCACTAACATCTAACAGTTTTACTAATTATTGGTTAATATTTTTTCAAATCCAATTAATGTTTTTTATTAACTAGGGTTGTATCTTCATTATCAAATTTATTTTTATTGAATTTTCAATTTTAATTTTGTGGTATTTAAGCTTAAAATTGTCCGAATTTCACTTTTATGGGTGTTTATCGAAAAAAATTTAATTAGTTTTTTTGTTTTTTATATATCTTATTTAAGGGTTCTTCATTAGTTACTGAATTAGCTGATGAAAGAAATACATCGAAAAACTTTGTTTCAATAAAATTTTTGAATTTTATCGTGTTTTTATAATTTAAGTTTTGAAGGCTAATTATTCACAAGGATTTACATTCAGTTTTATAAAAAACTAAACCATTATTGTAAATATACGATGAAATTTCAAGAGGAATTATCAAAATATGCAGAAAGTGGAACAGCTCAAAAATCAATTTATATAGAAAAATGTAGATTTTAATTTTCAAAAAAAGACAATCTTTCATAAAAAATATCAACTGTTTTCATTACCTGAAAGAAAAAGACTCAGATCATTGAACACAATGGACATAGCAAGAGTGAGGGCAAAAAAAAATTTGGGGAACAGAAGATTTGAAGGTGCTTCACCAATTCTTTGGAACAATCTAAACAAAGGTCTAGATGTTTGTCAATGTTGTCTTTGTTTTTTAGAATTTTTTAAATTTTAATTGAAAAATTCTTTAGAGGTTGCGTTGAATACTCAAAGTTCTACACTCTTGATAATATTATGGGATTTTTATATGTTCTTAAGTATAGCAATACTTATTCTTGCCTTTCAGATCTGGATTTCAAAATTTGCATCTGTTTCTTCTTTTTACTTGATAGCACTCTCAAAATATGTTTTTCGATTTCTTTTGAGAAGCTTTTATCAAGATTCATTAATGCTTGCTGTAATCACCTAATACTCAAGTCTTGTAAATTGATGTCAAAGCTTGAAAGAAAAAGTTGGCTGCAAAGTTTGACTTTTTCTTTAAAAAATTTACCATAAAACACAAAAAATAGGCAAAAAACAAAAAAATCGACAAAAAGCGTTTGATGCATCCAATAGAAAAAATCCAATACTGGTAAAAAAATTAAAAAACTTAGAAGAAATAGTAATTGAAAAGAAGAAAGACGAAGTAATTTTGATTTGAAGTGAAACTTCATTGAATTTAGCTTAAAAACATCAAATCAGTCAAGAAAGTATGACTTGAAAAGAGTTTTTCAAGAGTATCATCGACTAAAAACTAACTACGACATAGTTGATACTCAATTATTAGGAAAAATAAGTTTTTTATTATAATGAGTAATATTCGATATAATCTCTCAAACAGATTCTTTCAGTTTTTGAAAAACCTTTACGTTGTTTTACACATTTGATTTTGGTTCCATGAGTATTCAGTAAACATTGATCTAAATAATTTTTTAATTATTTATCAAAATTATAAAATTTATTTGAGATTTAGTGAATCTTTTTAGTGTTGATATTGTAATTTTCAAACTTTAATTATATCTTTGGATTGTAGTGTGCTGTTTATTTACCATCTTCCTTCTTTTCTCAAAACAAATCCGTAATGGTAGTTCTGTTGTATTTTAAATCTCTTTACATCTATTTTATTGCTTATTTAAAATAATTTCTTATTCAATCAAATTTTCATAAAATCTTATATTTTGCATATTTATTTATAAAATCTTATAAAATTCTTAGGGTATCGATATCTGTCATAAGCATGACCGTAAGGTCCATCGTACTGAACCGGTATCAAAGGATATCTATTTGAGGCTTCTTGTCAAGGTGAGGTTTCAAAATTCCGTATAAACCATGGTTTAACCTTATTCAATTTAGTATTGTTACAAATAGTTTTATTGTATTAAGATGAATTCCCCTTTTTATTCAAGTTGTACAAGTTTTTGGCTAGAAGAACCAACTCAAAATTTAATGAGATCATTTTCAAAAGATTGATCATGAGCAGGACAAACAAGCCACCTCTTTCCCTTTCCAAACTAGTATAATAATGTTTCTATACTTTCATATTTTAAAAAATTTTTAGAAAATATTTCTAAAATTACCTCGTTCTTTAAGGCTAAGCATATGAAAAAGGAAGGCAGAGAGGGCAAGACTGCTGTTGTTGTTGGAACAGTAACTGATGATTTGAGACTCTTCAAAGTTCCAAAAATCAATGTAATAATTCATTTTGATGTCATTCATAAGTTAATATTCAAGTTCTAAACTTTTTTTCAAAATAAAACTTATGTTATTCAACAAAAATTGTGGAACAATGTTTTTATTAATATGTATGAAGATTTTCATTAGCAGTACAACATTTTGAAGTAAATTATCATTAACTTGTAAATGTTATACTGTTAACAAAATGTAGTAAACTTTACAATTAAAACATAATATGTTCTAAATTTTTTTTGGTTTGAAAAAAAACGTCATTTAATTAAAAAATTATTTTTTAGTTGTGTGCTTTGCATGTCACTGCTAGAGCCAAAAGTAGAATTGTGAAGGCAGGAGGTCGTATCCTTACTTTTGATCAGCTAGCTTTGCAATCTCCAAAAGGAGAAAAGACTGTGTTGCTCCAAGGTATCTTAATTTGTCATAAAAATATCCTTCATATTTATAAATCTCTAATTTTTCTATAGGAGAAAGAAAAGCTCGTAAGGCATACAGATACTTTGGGCCAGCACCTGGTGTTCCACACAGTCACACTAGGTTTGACACTGAATCTTAATAATTTATATACATAGTTTTAATCAATTAAAATTCTTTTATAGGCCGCATGTGAGGTCTAAGGGAAGAAAGTTTGAAAGGGCCAGGGGTCGCAGAAAGAGCAGAGGATACAAGAACTAAATCCTTTTATCCCAATTATATTCTTGTGGTCCTAAAACGATGAAGGATTCAAAAAATAAAATTTTAAAATTTGTTCCAGTCTTGTGTTGATTTTTAAAATTTAAAACCCGCTTAGTTTCATTAATTAAAATAACCTATTAACAAATACGACTTGAATCAATTACTTTTATTAAGCTTATCGTGAGTGAAACTCATATTATGAAATATACAAACTTACGAAATTCATCGTGTTTCTTACGCAGTTATGTTTGATTTAAACCGCTTAGTTTCGTTAGTTTAACTTATGGTGAGCTTTAAGTAGGTAATTTCACCTAGAAAAATTCATAGGCTTTTCCGTATATAGATGTCGCTAAGAAGGGCATGTAAAGTGGCCGCTCAAAGAACCCTGAAAACTATAGAAGTTATCCGTAAACGTCAAGATAATGCTATACAGCGCCTGTAATTTTGCGTGGATTAGGACTTGGAAAGGGAAAAAACGACATATTAAACTTTCAACCTTCCACACGATGTTTACTGAGCGTTCTAAGAATCTTTTTGGTCCTATACCATCTCAATCTTTTTTCCGTAGTCCCTAAGAACACATGCCTACCACTATCGTGAAAAGGCGCTAGCGATGGAATGGCCATGTTCAGGGACACACTAAATCGAAAGGCTTTTCCATATAAAATTCGCTTAAAACCATACACCAAATGGATGTGGTATGCTGAAAAGTATGTGAAACTGGCCGTACGTAATAACGCAACATTTTTCAAAACTCAAAATATAGTCAACCATCAAGTATGTTATTAACCTAGTTGTAGTGTTGATAAAAAAAACTAAACTTTTAGTTATATTTCAAGCAGCCCAGCTAACAATGTGTTGCAACAATCTATTTTGCTCAAGATGAAAGATGCTCATAGTTTCTCAACGACTCATAAGAAAGACATTTCTTAGTGAACCTTATTTTCCTCAAAGCTGAAAAACCTGTTTGCAAAATTTTGCTCATAAGGAAGTTCGTTTGCAAGTCTTTACCCATAAAAAACCAAAGCTCTTAACAATTCTGAAAAAGAAATGATAGTGTTCAATAGCCTAAACTTCAACCTAATGAAACAAAAGCAAAGATTAATATTATGGACTCAACAGTTTAAAAAAAAATTATATGTATTCCTACTGAATTGCGAACAAGTTGAATACGCGAATAAATCTTTCAATTTAATGTACGTAGCTTTGAGCTTACCTTATCATGTACGTAAAACTTAAATTTATGTATCTCTTATATATATATATATATATATATATATATATATATATATATGAACGAAAGAAACTGCTCATTATAGTATTCAAATAGAATTAGTAAATAAAGAGTATCAGAGATGGTGTCACATTTCTTTTATTTTTGGCGAAAGTCATTTAAATAAAACAGTGGATATATAATGGAGTTGCTGTGGTTTATGTGATATAATTTCCGAAAAAGTTTTTAGTTTATAATTGGTTGAAGTGGGGTTGGTCATTAAGATGTGGTAGGTCTCTAAAATTTTTCTTTTAATGGTGTGCGTAGAAGCGTTATCCATGGCGAGTCACTTGAATGAGGTGTTTGGCTGGTTCAGACTACTTTTTTTAATACTCGTGTTAGCTCCAGATGATCTCAGCGTTTCTAGAAATGTCTTCTACTCAAGTTTTTTCACAGCTAACATAACCTATCTATAGAATATTCTTGTGTGTATGTTTATATTTCAATAGACATTTATAGAAGATTTATAACCTTAAGTTTTGCGTTGAGTATACTGCAAATTCACTTTACAAAGAACTATTTAATTTAAAATAGAAACTAAAATAGTATTTTTTCAATCTGATATTTGAACAGGCTCTAAAAATCACAAGGCTCTATCATCATAACCGTAATCTAGCCAAAAGTTTTCTATAAATCTGTCTGCAAAAGTCATAATGTGAAATTTAATTTAAAAAATGTTATAAAATAAAGTAATAATTCAAACAAAAAGCTATTATAAAAACTTATTTGAATATTTTAATTATTCTTATCATTTAAAAGTTGATTCAGTTCAAAAATTTTGGACGCTCGCTCGATTCACGTCGGTGTATTTTGAAATAATTCATCTTGTATAAACAAAAAATTGTTTGTCGCTAAAAGATATTTTAGAAAAAAAACGTCTCCAAATTGATTATTTTTAAATTTCTGTTTTTTCTTTGAAGGTAAATAAATCAAAATGGTAAAATTGAATCAAGATGTAATAGAACAAGCTTACCAATGTACCAATCCAGTCAAAGACCGTCAACTTGATTTGAGAGGTTTATCTACTTGTTTTTTAGCTGATTAAATCGAAGTTAATAAGATATTAAATTTAGATTAGTTGTATGTATTTCAAGTAAGTAATTCAATTTTTTAACTAATAAAATTTTGACAGGTTACAAAATACCAGCTATAGAAAATCTTGGAGGCACTTTGGTAAGATTTGAAATTTTACTAGGTACATAACCTGAAACAAATTCAAACCAAATATTTTCAACCATTTATAAACTTAAAAAACTAAGCTTTTTCGAAATTTAAATTTCATTATCAAGTAAGCAATCCAAAAGAATTTGAATTATTCACCTAATGGTAATATTCAACGTATATAGAAAATTTTAGTTTTGTTAGTTTAAACTTTTCAAAAAATTTAGTTTAAATTACTGTTAAAGGAAGTTTAAATAAATTTGAATTTAATCTTTTTTTAACTTTTCAGGATCAGTTTGATTGCATAGACTTCACAGAAAATGAAATTAGGAAAGTAGATAATTTCCCTTTACTTAAACGGATCAAATGTCTTTTATTCTCTTCAAACCATATCTCGTGAGTTAATAAAAGCTAATAATTGCAAAACATTGCTCAAAATTTTGAAGTTCAATACTATAAATATACTTTAAAAAAACAAAACAAAAATTTTAGTCGAATTGGAGAAAACTTGGAGCGAAGTCTACCTAATCTTCAATCTCTTGTTCTAATGAACAACCGCATACAAGAATTAGGTATTTCAGATAATTTATAAACTTCATATTTCTAAAACCATATTTAGTTCATTTTGAATAATTAGCCTCAAAATTGTGAATCATAAAAACATGACAATATTTGAATTTTTTTGTTTTGTCAGCTTTTCAATTTATTCTATATCATCATCAGATAACTATTATTTCGTTCATTTTTGCTTGGACTTATGAGTTTAAGATCATAACTAACTTATTTTTCTGTCAGTTCTAAATAAGATAAATATGTTTTACCAGCTGATCTTGACCCTTTGGCAACAGTTGCAACACTAGAAAGTATAAGGTTTGAATCACTTATTACTTAACTTATCTATTATTTTGAATTGAATGATTAAATACTTTCAATTCATTAAGCTTTCCAACACTTACAGCTTGCTCTACAATCCTGTGACAAAGAAAAAAAATTATAGACAATATTTGATTTACAAACTGCCCCAGCTCAAAAGAATTGACTTTCAAAAAGTCAAATTAAAGGTTATGGTGTGTTGTTATATAAAAGGCTTTGCTAAATTATTCAATTAATTATTCTTAAAAGTTAGTTTGAAAGAGAAGGGGGCTTCAAATAGAAAAAATGGGGTATATAAAACTGCAAGTTTTTGTGAATGGAATTGTGAAAATGGTGAATCTTAAACCATGGCGTTTTTTATAATCTATAATATTTCAATTGATCTTATAAAAGGAAAGAGAAATGGCCAAAAAGCTATTTGGAGGCAAAGAGGGTGAAGAGCTTTTGGCTGACATAGCTGGGAAATCATCAAAGCAACACATAACTGTTGCGGTAACAACTTCAGCTGCTGCAAAAGCAAATAATCAGCAGAAAGCTATGGATTCTGTAGCCATCAAGGTATTCCTCATTATTGAATCTGATGGTATTTTGATGGAATGATCAAGTGTTTAATTCATAATTAGTTTGTTTTCTCAACTATTTATTTTATCAGTTTTTATGATGATTTTCATTATATTCACTTAATATAACTAAAAAATATTGAAGGCTGTGATAGAAGGAGCTAAGACCTTAGAAGAAGTTGAGGCTTTGAAAAGGCAGCTACAGAACAGGAGTCTTGGACAGGATTCTTCTGAAGGTATCATCAGTTTTAGTTTTTTATCCGCACATTTCAAAAGTTGTACAAGTTATTTGTCTCATCTGCTTCTGCATTAAAACATAATTTTTTCGTTTACCTCTAACGGCAATTTTTATTGCAATCAATAATTAAGGAAAATTGTATCTTATATAAAATTAAGGAAAACTTTGAAAACTAAAGCTCCAAAAAAATAACATTCATAGAAAGATTAAAGTTCAGCCTCAAGCAATCATCACTAAAATGTTTATAAATATAAAAATGAATAGTTAAATGTTTCAACAAAAACTTGTTATTCAGGACAAGAAGAAGAAATGGAAACTTAGAAATCACATTGAAATAAACTAAGTGAATTTTTTCTTTATTTTCAAAATCGAGAATTTTAAATTTTAGCTTCAGCTATTAAGTTTTATGTACTTTTTTCTAGGGTCTGGATTGAAAGTTAAGAAAAGAATCTAGATAGGAAATAAGGCTGAACTGAGTAATGAATATTTTATAATGTTGAAGTTTGTTTTATAAAATAAAAATTCAGAAATTAAGTCAATTCGAACAAGATACTACACTTTAAGTGATAAAAATATCAAATTTCGACATCTTTTACTCGTTGCGGAATTTAAAACGTTCGTGGCTTTGTATAATAATATGAATTAAATCATTGAATCCTTTTTAATTAAAAATTTATTCGGTGAGCATTTGTTCCTTCGTGCTTTCTTGTTCTCTTGGGCATTCAATTAATTCGCCTTGGGTTATATTCTTTTCACCTCATTCTCTCATTCATATTTTCCTTTAAATACTTTAATTCTTATTTTTGTCACTAAATTTTCAAGCTGGTTTAAAATTTTTGACGCTTATCAATGCCATTTAATAGATTTTTTGGAGCTCTGGACATATATTCTAATGTTATTAAAAGTTATGGGGGCTTTGATGATTTTATCGACAAGTTAAATCGAGCATACACATTTGTATTTATTGCATTTTTGGGTTCTACTTTGAGTATCGTTCAATATTCTGGCTCAGCCATTGATTGCTGGTGTCCTGGTCATTTCACTACTTCTCATGTCAACTATGCAAACTCTATTTGCTGGACCAATGGAACTTTTTACGTACCTTTCGAAGACGACATTCCCAAAACAGACAACCACAAAAGACGTGTTTTAAATTACTATCAGTGGGTCCCTATTTTATTATTTCTCAGAGCCTTTCTTGTCCTACTGCCCGGTATTTTTTGGATGACTGTTTCAAGAATGTTGTGTTTCGATATTGAAAGCGTGATAGGGAATCTAAAAAACGATCATTTAACAACGTCAAAATCAGATTCTCACAGCCCTCTTTTCCACGACGAAATTCCTTTCCGAGTTTCGAATCCACTACGAGAAATTACTTGCTTAATTGATAATTATTTTAGAAAGTCTTACAAAGTCAAAGAATATTGCACCAGAAGTTCAAAATGTTCTCTAAAAAACAAATCTTCATGCTTATCCTCTCCATTTAAAAATTGTTCTTTTGTAAAGTGTTTTTATCTTATATTCTTTAATCCCTTCAAAGATTCATTGTCGATCTTATATTTAACCACAAAATGTATGTACACGATTGTCACATTGTTACAGTTTGTCTCTTTAAATTTTTTCCTGGGAAGATTCTATTCAAATATTTGGAAACATCCATTTGAAGATATCATTTTTCATCCAAACAATTTTAACCCTATTTTCGACTTGAAAATTAACCAAAGCTATTTTCCTAAAGTTACAACATGTAACTTCCATATAAGACAACAAGTAATTCAGATATTGTCGTTTTTTTAGGATTCTCATAAGTAAATATGATTTTTCAATGTACAAGTTATAATATTTAATAATAAAGTCTAAACAATATTGTGTAGGAGCCTAAAAAATTTCCTCGGCTATTCATTTAAATATATTATTTATTCGACTCTGATGTATTCTACATATAAAATAGGTTTCTTCTAATCTGATAACTAAACAATTAAATTATGCATTAAGGTGAATGTACATCGGTACTCTGTCCAGTGCGTCTTACCCATAAACCTTTACAACGAAAAGATTTTCATAGTACTTTGGACATGGTTCCTATTCCTTAGCATCATCAACTTGTCATCATTGTCTATGTGGTTCATCCACTTGTGGATTCTGCCTTTGCACGTGAGTTGAAAATTTGTTCTGATCATTCAATTTAATCGTTTTTTATTAAAAATGATTTTTTTGCAGTTAAGAAAATTTAGAAAAAAATTGAGGTTTCATAACTTTTTAAGAAATCGTTTTGGAAATGATAAAAAAATAGAAGAACATTTAGTTAATGGTTTTCTTTTGAACTATTTGGGACGAGATGGATTGTTGATAGTATCCCTCATGTCAGTAAATAACGTTTCCGAAGTCTCAATTAACAAACTACTGTGCACTTTGTTTCTAGAGTTCCTTCATTCCAACGACCAGCATATAACGCCAAAGTCTTCATCGTTCAGGGACATGGACTATATCGATGCTAAAGACCTATCTAAAAAAACAAGTCTCTGTGTTTTAAAAAACTTCAAATTAGATAGAACGTGGTGCGGTAGGAAAAGTAAATCAAAAAAGTCAAATATAATCCTAAAATACAAAAGAAAACTTTGATAGATATTCTTGATTAACGCAATGTAAATTATCAATTAACATTTATTAAGTTGAACCATGACACATGAATAGTGAATCTATAAAGGATGTTTATGATATACATACAGAAGTACACTTGATAACACGAACAATAAAACTATTCCAACGATATTATAAAAATCTGATAGTATATTTTACCATAATATAACAAAATAACGTTTTTGTATTAAAAAATAAAACGACTACTTTCTTCAATTTTTATACTGGCTTTTTGAGAAACCTTTTAATCTCTCATGGTAACCTAACAACCGCTTTTTATATATTGTACTATTCATTCAGATATATTAAATGTATTTAGACCGACCCAAGGCTGTACACGTGTAACATAGATGTAAAAATTGATGCCAAATATACATGAAATTCAAAACGAATCAGCTTTGTTACTCTTTAAATAAAATCTATTTCAAGTTCATTTGTGTTATAACATGCTTTTGAATGTCGGTAGTTTTGACGCATTGCTCTTAAAGCAAGCTGAATGGAAGTAAAAAAAATTACTGAAAATCAGACATTTTCTTTATTTGCATGATTCTAAACAATATAAAAACAATATAAATGTTTAGTTATTATGTCGTGATACTGTACAATGCATTTTAAATACCAGATGGTATATGACCAAGTTGGAACAACAAATAAAAACCTTACAAATTAAGATTTTAACGATCTCCATATGTGGAATAATAATTTAAAAAATTTATCCTCACATGGTTCAGTATCAGTCAAAATTAAAGTATGGAATAATGTCATGAATGTCTTAGCTTTTCCGATTAGTATTGCCAATGAATTATTAAATCGAAATAAATTAATACATTAAATAAATAAAAACTATTCACCTGTACATTTTTACAATATTAGAAATTTTTTCAATACATACGGAATACCTCAGCACAACCAATTTGTAAACAATATAATCAACCTTGTGACGTTGCCGGAGTCTTATGATCGGATAATTCATTTTAAAATATTTCATAATTTATCAAACATGCCATTAAACCTCCAGAACACTTCATCATTGATAAATGCTTCAGTACTTTATAAATGCTCTGTAGAGCACCGAAGATCGATTGTATTGTGGGTCTTGTTGCAGGATGTGTATCAAATCCTTCAAATTGGCTCTGCGTGATCTTTGGCTTAAGATCTGCAGATGTTAAAATTTTTTTTAAATAAAATATGAAAAAAGAACAGAAAAAACACAATAGATAACTAAAAAGTCATGACAAATGCAATATAGCTGAAAACTGACTTGTCCTGCATGTGAGAGACCAGAGATATTGAAGAGACTAATGTTTCCTTGGGAGGAGAGACTGTGGTTCGTGTGGTGGCCATTCATCAGACTGAGTTTTTGAGACAAATTCAATTTCTTCTTGCTTCCAATGGCTGCCAATGCTGTTTGATCTGATTGCTCTTTTCTTTTCGCGTCCATGTCTTCTTGTTGTTGCTATCAAAGTATGTACGTGATCAATTAATAACGTAAAACTACCTTGAGTTATAAAAGAATATTAAATGGACTACCAACCTTTTTTGCAAGCTCTTTACGTTTGAGCTGATCAGGATCATCAGTCTTTGTTCGACTCTGAAGATTTCATGTTACAAATTCACATCATTCATTGGAGATAAATGAGTTAATGAATAAATAAAAAATTACAAAGCAAAATAACCTTAGCAGCCTTCATAAGGGCAAGATTTTTGACTTCTTTGGCCTTGTCATCTTCCAACTTAGCTAACTCCTGGCGGAATTTCAGCTGCCTTTTCACCTCACTTGTTACCTCCATTTTTGGTTCATTCTTCAATTATTTATATTTAATTCATATATCCCCAGTTCTATGGAATTATTGAAAAAAAATTCATCAGTGACAGTAACTCACCTTATATATTTCACTACGGTGTTCAGAAATAACGGATAATTGTTCTAAAATGACAGTGAGTTTATATTTGATGGCATGGGATAGCAACTTGACACAATCTGGATGCACATGGGTTAAGCCTTTCTTTTGTGCTGTGATTAATTTCATATATCTTTAAAAAAGGTAAATTGGTATAGTTAATGCTGAATTTTGAATAGATTCTCAAATAAGAAATGAATAAAAAATATTGAATAAATTTTTAAATAAGTAATGAAAGAAATTATATTGCACTAAAACAACATAGAGCCTGAATATAATTTCAGAACACTAGTCAGTTTATTAAGATACGAAGCTTTTCGTTATCAACGTAACATTTTCAAGTATAAAATTGTTTCCCATACTTGAAAAAAAAGCAAAACATAGAACCTATTCTATTGATGATGGTCTGTAAGAGTTGTGATTCCCATGCAGGGATTTCATCATTAAATGTCCTCGTTTGACCAAATGATTGACCAGCTATGAGAACAGGATTGGAAAAGTTTTTGGTTTCTTCACTCAGATTGACACCACCCATGGCAGCCACATCATTTATGTCGTCGTTGTCATCCCTGTGAGCCAAGCAAGTTAGTACGATTAAATCATGCCGTTTATTTAAATTCTATTTCATTAGTAAAATCTTGTGAGCAAAGTTACAGTTTAAAGCATACAATACAATAAAGTTATTTATATTTGATAATAAATTGGTAAAGTAACCTTATGGAGTCAAACTTTCGTTTTTCTCCTTGAAAATCAGTAGAAGAGTTGGAATTTTTGAGCAGCATTGAAGGCATCTTATTTATGGCGTTTTTTGATTGTTGTTGCATCAAAGCATTGCTGATGCCAACAAGTTTATTGTTAACTAAATTACTGGAGTTAGAAGTGATTATGGCATTGGATTTATTGAAAGTATTGATGGATGTAACTTTTGAGAAAGTCGTAACATTATTGCCTGGACCCTGGTTCTGAAGAGATGTGAGAAGTGTAGAATTTGAAGACAGAATAAGACGAGGCAAAGAGGAGGGCAGTGGAATTGTGGGTGCTATGAAATTTTTACTGGTATGGAGAGCCGCCAATGCCTCAATGTTAGTGGCACCTGAAGATGCCACTATATTGACTAATGTACTCTCACTGGTGTTGATACTAGTGCTTGTGACTGTATTGAGTTGTGACTCAGTGAGTGAGGTGGTAGAACTATTTGAAAAAGATAGCTTTGTAGTGTTTTTTAACTGTTGTTGCAGTTGTTGTTGGAGGATTTGTTGCTGTTGGTTGGTGACCGTTTGTGGCTGGCTTATGTTTGGTCTTATAAGAGAATTTTGAAGAGTGGGCTGTGAAAAAATAAATCAAAGTAATAAAAATAAATAAAACAAATATTTACCTTGAGAAAATACAGAAGATAAGTTAAACAAATGAAATAACATACGTTTGTTGAAATCTTGTTGTTGCTTTGAATAATATTACTAGTTTTATTTAGAATACTGCTGTTATTTATGTTAGTATTTGATTTGTTTGTGATATTGACGTTTTGGGTAGAGATCACAGCAGAATCAATATTGATATTAATGGAATTGTTGCTTAGATTAGTGGGTGGCTTGATACCATCTATTGTCATGCTTTTATTCTTCACCATGAACTTTCGAAGGTAAGGCAAACTTTTCTGATAATTAATTTTAAAAAATATATTTAAATTTTTGATGAACAATAAATTTATAAACACTATATCAAAGTGGTCAAACCAAAAAGCTCACATGAGCTATAGAATACAAACCCTAAGAAATGGAATGAGGTAAGGTTGAGGAGAGGATTTAAGCAATTGCTGTAATTGATTGGTGAACTCTTCAGGAGTGACCACATCATCCTTAATAAGATATGGTGAGTTCAGGACGTTAATGCATTTGTATAGTATTGACGTATTAGATAGGTATCAGGATTTTAAATCTTGTTTTATCCTCATTGAGACTTCTTATCTAAATCATCCTTTGTTTTTGAATGAAATTGGTTTGGCAAATTTTTGATGAAATTCAATATCGGTTTTTATGGTTTAAATATGATTCAAGCAAACATATGAGAAAAGCTGTGAAAATAATTGTGTTGCCGCATAAAGTTATAAAGTTGTAAACATCAACATTAAACTCCATCAAAATTTAGAGCCTGTAGTTAAAGAATGCTTTTGTTATACCATGGATAAGAGTAGGCTCCAGTAGCAGGTATTGACAAATTGATATTCTGGTATAATAGTCATATGATTTGGTGGATAATCCTAGTTAACAATGGCTAAGTGAACTGCTCATATGAAAGACGAATCTTGAATAAAATAGATTAAATTTGATCTTATCTTGGACTTGCAGTCTACAAAAAGTAGTTCTAAATAAATGGCTTACTTTTAAAATACACTATAAATATTATCAATAAGCTAAGCCAATCACTGTCAACCCCAATTGCTGCAACATGTACAGAATTAAAATATCTTATATGGTTAACATACAACAGACCCAAAAAAAAAGAATTTCATATTATAGCTAAATTTTATCCATTATTTGAAAATGATATATTTTTTAAAATCCAAATGGTTTTAATTATCTAGAATGAGAAATTGATTAAGTTTGAAAAATAAAATATTTTTTAAGTTTTTGAAAATTCCTGTCATGTATAAAATCCATTATAAAACATTGGGTAAAATGATTTTTTCCAAAAGCCATAATAAAATGAGTAATATTTCAGAACACTAGTTAGTTTATTAAGATACAAAGCTTTTCATTATCAACGGTGATAACGAAAAAGCTTTGTATCTTAATAAACTAACTAGTGTTCTGAAATATTACTCATTAAGTAAAATATTTACATTTTGCTTACAAATTCATAACATGTTTCATACAAACAATAAAATGCATGTAAAAGTATTTTCTACGAATAATCAAGTTTAAACTATAAAGCAGTATGTGTACAACAGTTATTCATCAATCAAATGACTCATTAGCACCCATATTGTACAGAATGTTATATTTTCCTTAAATTATGTTCCATTTGAGCACCATTTTGAGACTAGTATTGGTTACATTACCAAAAAGACTCTGCTTTATAAACTTATATCATTGAAGCGATGAAAACCCAAGAATTAGTATGAATTGAATATTAAGTTTTATACAATTGCACATACTGAAATTATTGTTTCAATGAGAAAATAAATGAATATATATATATAAATTTTATAATTTTTAAAGAAAATTATAATTGTTTATAATCCCATAGTGAATGTGAAACTACTTACAATGAGGCCTTGAATGAGGTTCATCACTCGGTCCAGAGTAGCACTAGGCTGGTTTGAGGCCAGTTTTAACAATGTTGATAAAAAATTTTTGCACTTTTTAACATTCTCTATGATTTCTTTCTGATCTATTGGTTGGTTCAGTTAGAAATATAATTTTAATTATAATGCACAAAAAAAAAATAATTTATTTTAAAATAATTATTGAATGAAAAAGAAAAAATTTTTGAGTCATGCCAATCATGAAAGCAACCTGTAATTTGTTCTGAATTGGTGTTTGTTGAAGGTTTTGTGGTGACTACAGTAACAGATGAAGTTGTGGATGATTGGTTGGGAAGTAGTCTATTTATTTGTTGTTGATTGGGCAAAATTGTGAATCTTTGTTGTTGTGGTTGTTGAATATTTTGGTTTTGAATTAAAATTGGTCTACTGTTTGTACTTAAGACTGAAGAACTAATAGAAGATATGCTTCCTATTATGTTATTTTGCTGTAAAAAAAATATTTTAAAATTTATATTTGTTGATTAGATTCATAATAGCACTACTTACAACTACAGATGTAAGATTTCTTTGTGGTGATGTGACTGATTGTTGTAAAGGAAGAATAGAATTGCATATAAGAGGGTTTCGTGCGGCATTATTATTTGTTGGAACTAACATTAACTGCCCTTGCTCATTTTTTATCACCATGCAATCTGGTGGTATTTGAAGAGCAGTTGAAGTACGAGGCTGTTGTGCTGCTATTGATATGTTTTGTTGAGAAGCTATAGACATAGCTTGCTGTTGAAGAAGTTGTTGTTGCAAAGGATTTGCTTGAATATTGTTTAATGTTGTTGCAATAGTATTATTGTTGCTAGATTTCATTGTTGACTGAAATAATAAAACAAAATTATTACATAAATTTAATGAAAACTAACAAAAACATTCAAATTAAAACCTGGATATTTGCTCCATTTGTTGAGTTCAAAATTATTTTAGGTGCTTGCATTGTTTTAATTTTCGAAGATTTAAAAAATTAAATCAGTTTATCTAGGTATTCCATTCTTGTGTGTATTTTAGAAAATCATGGATTATTTTTTGATGAAGTTATTTTTCATGAAAAATTTCTCTAGTTATTAAATAAGAAGTATGAATAACCAGAACAAAAAGCAGTGTATTAACTTTTTTTAATAGATCAATTAATCTAACAAATTATTCTTCAGATTTTGATGTTTTTTTACAACTTTACAAGTTATTAGTTTAGCAACCCTTTAGAACATGTGAGTTTTCTTGTAAAAACATTTGGGCTGAATGTCTATACAATAAGTCAAAATTTCGTGAATTAAATTGACCTTAAATAACGATAAATTTGATTTGAATTAGCATACATTTGAACAAAAAAAAAATTTTTTTAAAGTGCTACAATGGCGACGAATAGACCGGGAAAGAGATAGACACACGATTGATTTTAAAATTAAAAGAAAACACTTGCCTTCGCCATTTTATAAGAAAAACCTCAATCCTCATGATTGGATGTGATTCGACCAATAGACATTAGCCTAAAAACCAAAGAACAACAATTTCTTAATTTTATGAAAAGTTTTCATAACCTATTTAGTGTATTGAAAATTACTTTTTTATTTAGTTAAATTGAATTAATTAATTTTTTTTAATTATCTAAATTGAGTTTGATTTTTTCAAAAGCCAAACCGTAAAATGAATATAATTTCAGAACACTGGTAAGCTTATTAAGATACGAAACTTTTCGTTAACAACGTAACATTTTCAAGTATGAGAAACCGTTTTATTGACCAAAATATTGGTATTTTTTGTTAGAACTTTTAACTAAATTCAAGAAAAATTTTTAACGGAAATAGGTTGAAAAGTTTTGAAAAAATACAGTTTTTCTTTTATTGAAAAAATTCAACTACAAAAAAATATTTTTAAAAGTTATTGCTTCAAAAGCATTCTTCGAACATCAAGAAAACACTGTAAACTCTGAAATAAAATTATCAGAAAGCGATTTGAATAAACAGATTTGCAAAGTTGAAAATAAAATCCGAAATCACGTCATTCAATAGGATATTTTAAGTTTTTAAATCTTTCCGAAATGTTAAAACGGCCGCTGGCCAAAAGGCCATGTTTGACCATAGAGAAGAAAATTGACAAGCAAAGAAATTAATTAAAATTCAATAATTAGATAAATAAATGAATAAATAAAAATTAATTAATTAAAAATAATTTTGAAACACAATGATGAAAAAATTTGGTTTAAAAAAAATAGTAAATGAAAAAAAATATCACGAAATAAATGAAGCGCATATCGATGATAGAGAACATAACGAAAGTTGGGGCTTAGAGACTTCTAATATTATTGGTAATGAAAATGATGATACAGCAATGTATGGTAATATGTTGGCTCGTGATGGAAAAAGTTTTAATAATAATGTTGGGGATACAAAAAATATGAATACTTATAAAATAAGTTATGAAAGAAGTATCGAGAGAGCTGGCAATAGCAGAAAAAAGACCGACGATTTTAACCAATATAAATCAAAAATAAAAAATAAAGAAAAAAACAGTCACTAGATCTTATGATAATTAAAACATTTCCCGCATCGTCCTTCCCGCAGTCGAACAAGGGACGCGCCCTTCAGCGAGTGACCAGGCTGAGAGCGAAAAATATGCTACTAGGTCTAAGTCTTCTCAAAATTACGGCCCATAAGAACACCAAAGCGGTATTATTCCAAAATCTGGCTCTATGGGTTCAACACCAAACCAAAAACAAAAGAGAAATAAATGGACAAGAGAGTATGTGGAAGTTATATATTGTTATTATTATGCTTTAGAAAAGCCTGGAAGAAATAACACTAATGATTCGTATACAAAATGGTGTTCACGAAATACAATAAGCGATAAGTTTGATAAACTAAATGCTAACCACTTGGCAAATCAAAGAAGATATATCATTCGAAATAAGAAGCTAACAGATATTGAATTGATAAAAATAAAAGAGCAGGTTATGAACGATATAGATACAGAAAATAAAAATAAGGATGTTAAAAAAAGGCAGTTGCAAACGCTGATTTAACTGACACCAAATCTGACATGAAGGTAAAAGATTGGGAAAAAATATGTGATGTTGAAAATGAGATGAAAGAAAAAACTAACATGGGCAATATAAAGTTTAATGCGGGGAAAAATCTAATGAATAGTTGAAGTTGGCAATATTAGAAGTGGTAGTGAAAAGTTAAAGGTGGCATACAATATAAAGGGTTCTGATGAAGTTTGTGATAGTGAAGAAGAAGAAAAAAGAAAAACTAACGATTGTAGCAATATGGGTTTTAATGGAGAAATGGTACCAAGTAATGTTAAGGTGGACAGCAATAAGGTTAATGACGAAAACGTAGAGGTAACAAGCAATGTTAGGGTTTGTGATAAGGTATGTAATGATGAAGAAAAAATAATGAACAAAACTAACTTTGGCGGTATTATAGGTGGAGGCGAAGAAAATGTAATAAATAACGTTAATCCAAGTGGTAATATAAAAGATGATGAAGAAACTGAAAGTAGTTATAATAAAAGCTTTTTATTGAAAGAAGAAATAATAGAGGAATTATCCATCGTTAAAAATATTCCTATAGCTGATAGAAAACCCCTAATGAAAATCAACCAAACCAATAAATTTAGAAAGCTATTTACCATAGGAAATGAAGTCTTGAAACAAATATGCGAAATTTTAAACCCTGATTTAACCGAATTGAATCAACTTATATACTGTACCTCTAAAATACTTCAACATAAATGTGGAATTAAATCTAGAATGAGAAAAAATATCACAACAAAAAAACCATCAAAACCTAGATGGCAAATGAAAATCGAAAAGGAACTTGGAAATTTAAGAAAGGAAATATCTATTCTTGATGAACTACAGAATGGGAAACTTTTAAAACCAAAAAGAATTATCAAAAGTACCACCTAAAGAAGATCATCAAATCTCTACTATCAAAGAAGATATAAAACAAAAATTACAATGTAAAGCTCAAAGACTGCGTCGTTTCACTAAAAAGAATAATTTTTATAGACAGAACAAAATATTTGAAAGTGATGCAAAAAAGTTCTATCGCGAAATTGGAAAAAATATTGTACGTGTAGATAAAATACCACCAGAAAACCAAGTCAAAGAATTTTTGAAAAATACTTGGGACAATGAAAAAAATCATAAAGAAAATGCAAGATGGATTAATGACTTCAAAGATACTAACAGTAATATCTCTAAACAAAGCTGGAATGAAATAAGCTTAGATGAGATCACGAAGACATTAAATAAATCCCATAAGTAGAAATCTCCTGGAATAGACCAAGCTCCTAATTTCTGGTTAAATATCTTACACTCGATACATTTCAGACTGGCTTCGAATTTTAACAAAATTTTGAACAGACCGTACTTAACGCCAGATTGGCTTTGCCAAGGTACTACATACTTATTTACCAAAACAAAAGATACTGACCATCCAAAAAACTATCGTCCAATTACGTGTCTTTCAACAACATACAAACTTTTAACTTCGATACTATCAGAAAGAACCTACAAACACATGGAAGAACATAACCTTTTCCCGATAGAACAAAAAGGATGCAGAAAAGGGTCTTATGGTTGTAAAGACCAACTTCTCATAAATAAAATGGTTTTAGAGAATACAAAAGCAAAGGATCGTAACTTAAGCACATCATGGATTGATTATAAAAAAGCGTTTGGCAGCATGTCTCATACATGGATAATAAATTGTCTTGAAATATTCAAATTATCACCCATTTTCATCAACTTCATCAAAACTACAATAAAATTATGGAATACAAATCTTTTTCTTCCTCACTCTAATGGCATCTTTTCTTTCTTTGGTTTAAAAATAAAATGCGGTATCTTTCAGGGCGATTCTTTGTCTCCATTTCTTTTTTGTATGGCACTCATACCTTTATCAAAACTCTTGAACGAAACCAAGTATGGTTATAAGATAAGAGGAAAAAATATAAACCATCTGTTCTATATGGATGAATTGAAAATTTTTGCTTCAAATGATGGAGAGCTAGAAGGAATGCTAAAAACCGTCAAAAAGTTCAGTGACGATATCGGTATGGAGTTTGGTCTCAATAAATGTGCTAAAGCTTCAAAAAAGGAAAACTATCTTATACTTCTGGAATAAAACTCAATGATGGAACTATTATTAGAGAGTTAGAGCAAGAAGAAGTATATAAATATCTCGGAGTAAACGAAGGAAGTGAAATAAAACACGCAATGATGAAAGAGAAACTAAGAAAGGAATGTATCAGAAGAGAAAGAATCATTATGAAGACAGAATTGAATTCAAAAAACCGAATAAACGCAATAAATACAATAGCAGTACCCGTAATATCTTATAGTTTTAACATAATTAACTGGAATTTAAATGAAATAAAAAGAATAGACACTAAAATTAGGAAACAATTAACTTGTCACAGAATGCATCATCCAAAATCAAATATAGATCGTTTATATTTGCAACGTAACAATGGAGGAAGAGGGTTAATTCACTTGGAAACTTTTTATAAATCATCATCAATAGAACTTTTTTATTACTTAAGCAATACTGAAGACTGGATGCTTAAGCTAGTTCATCTCCATGAAAATTCAAAAAAACTTCACTCAATAGTTAAAGAAGTCAATAAATTCTCTCGGGAACTTTGCCTTAACCCTGTAGAAAATAATGCACTAAAACCGATAGAGTTCTCAAAAAGATAAAAAAAAAATTGCAAAACATGAAAGTATGAGAAGGCTCGAAATAAGCTGGCAAGAAAAACCTCTGCATGGAAAGTTTTAACAAGATGTAAAAATGATGATGTTGATACTAAAGCAACTCACCAGTGGCTCACCAGCTCTGGATTGAAGGCGGAGACTGAAGGATTTATATTTGCGACTCAAGACCAAAGCCTTGTCACCAAGAACTTTCAGGCAAATATAATCCGAAACGGAACAGACCCCAAATGTAGGTTCTGTGGTGAGAAAGTAGAAACTATTGACCACCTTATTTCCAGATGCTCTGTTCTCACACCCGGAGAATACAAAAGAAGACACGATAGAGTAGGTCAATATTTCCACAAGAGAATCTGTAACCACTTCAAAGTGAGTACAAAAAAAACTGGTATGAACATCATCCGGAGCCAATCTGGATGGTCCAAATTTCACCATTCTTTGGGATTTCCCAATCCAGACTGACCGAACAATACAAGCCTACCGACCAGACATTGTCGTAAAGGATTTGCTAGGCAATGTCTGTTAGCTAATTGACATGAGCGTGCCATCAGATAAAAATGTGTCATCCAAAACATTTGAGAAAGCTTTCCAAGTATAAAGACTTGGAGATTGAAATTGGCAAAATGTGGTATCTCAGAGCTAGAACTATCCCAGTTGTAATAGGTGCACTGGGCCTGGTAAAGAAAGGAACCAACGAATTTCTCGATAAAATACCCGGCAATTCTTCTCTTCAAGAAATCCAGAAGATAGTTCTAAGCGGCAGAGCCCGTGTCTTTAGAAAAACCCTATCATTATAACTTCCAATTTCACTCATCTGAGGTCACTGGTAGTAACCTGATGTTTGATCTTATAACTAGCATATAATGTCAAGTTATAAATAAAGGAAGATGTCAGATATAATCCAAAAAAATGTTAGGCGTTCAGCATATTTGAATTCTTGATAAAATATATAAGCTCGAGAATATTGTGAAATGAACGAAAATGGAAATTATGAAATAGAAAAATCAATATCTTAAATGTGTTAAACGTTTTCCCCCAACGAGACTTTCCAACGTTCTCAAAACTTCCTCATCATAAAACTAGTGTTGGTAAGTTGTTTAGTTAGTAAAAACATGCTGGTATTTTATGATTGCAACTTTTTTTGAAATTTTATATTTGTTTTATTTTTGAACTTTTTAAGCTTAAATCATTAAAATATGTTATGATAAAACTAGATACGTGAAGTTTTGAAAAGAAAAAAAGGTAAGCAAATGTGCAGATTGTGATGAAAAAAGTTAAAATTGAACATGTAATAAAGTTTAAACAAAAAAGTGAAGATATAGGAATAGAAAGAGGAATATTTATTTATTCAAACTTTCATTTTTTTGAAAAAAACATAGTTAAGAATATTATCAATTGCCAATAAGTTTTTTCCATTGTCTTATGTCAGTGACAGTTGTTCTAATTTTATGCAAATCTTCCAGATTATTTTAATTGATATTGAGAGATTTGAGATCATTTTGTAGAACGGACATTATTGTAGTTTTTGGTTCGGCCTCGGGTTGGTTTGGTTGGAGCTTAGAAGTATGCATCCATTGATGTTTGCGCAGGCGAGTCTGGACTTAGTCTTAGTATGTGTCCTAGTAAAATGAGTCTTCTGTTTCTTATTGTGAAGCTGAGTTTTATTTGGCTAGTTTTGCAATACAGTTCTTCATTAGGGATTTTTTCTGGTTAAAAAACGCCTATGACCCTTCGAAGGCTGTTTTGCCTTCCTCTTCCAAAGCTGCCTGTTAACATATTTTTTTTATTTCCAAGTTTAGCCTAGAAAGAGGAATAGAAGGTATTAAAAAAAAACAGAAAAAATTTTTAAATTTAGTCATAATATAAAAAAGTATAGAAAAATAGAAAGAAAAATTGGAAAACGAAAAAATGGTCATAACAAATATATAAAAGTTAATATAAAAAATTGCGTTCCATTACTATTCTTTCTAAAAACAAGCTATGAAAAAGAAAAGATCATGTGAAACTTCATATACTATAAGGGTGTGAATAATGTGATTTTACATTTTATAGCTTTCAATAGAATATAAACTATTAAATCAAAACGATTAATACAAGATAAACACAAAAAAACGGTTTAAAGTTATACTGTCGAGTTTTTGTTAAATAAATTTATACCAAGCGTACACGAAATTTAAAACTTCCAGCCTTTTTCGGAAACTGTCTTTTTTTAATAATTTAACAATGTTTTAGGAGTTTATTAGTGAACCAAACTAAATTCGTTATTTTTTGAAAAACTTCATGAATAAATTAAATTTGAAATACAAAAATTTTTTGACAAATAGTTTTTGAAATGGCGAAAACTGCAGTTAATCAAAATATCAAGGGGTTGATAATGAGATATTGATAGTATATTCAAAAGTTGAAAAAATTTCAGTCAAAATCATTCAGGTAATAGTGAAGTTTATTACTTCAAAATAAGCTGATTGATGTTTAAAAAAAATCAGCATTTGAAAAAAAATAAATTAATTTGGAAATGTGTCATTGGGGAAACCTTATAAAAGCATCTGTGTTTTGGAAAAATAACCGTTAGAAGTTCAAATTGAATCATAAAATTTGAAAGTCTAGATTTTTATCAAATAACTTCAAACCTCGCTTTTAGCAACTTCTCTTTTGTTTATGTCATCGTAAAAATTTTCGTAATTTTTTGGCGGAAATTTACCAAGTTCAACCTTTTTCAACTTTTCTTTTTCAACATTTATAAAATACCTAGCAAGAAAAATATTGAAAATAAAAGGACTTTCATGACTTTTCCATCTTGGATAAATGAAGTCAAGATCGTGGGAACATCCAACCAAGCCATTTGAAGAAAGACCGTTTCCACACACCAGCAACAACCAACCCAAAAGAAAACAAAACCACGTTCTATTATGGTCATCTGGAAAAGCTATTTTCATCACTTCTAAGATTCCCAGCCAATACATAGAAATGCAAAAAAGAGCGATTGAGATTAATATCTCGATATACATAAAACGAGCAAACTCGTTGAAGGTCAAACTGAAATACCTGATAACTTTGCGATTAATTGGTGGGCTTTGCTGGGACATTTCATCGTTTAATTCCGTTTTATAGTTTGCATCATTTTCATTATCTGCTGAAGAAGAGCTTGCTTCTCTCTCAAGTCGGTTTTTAAACTTAACAAGACTGTGTTGAACACTGTCTCGATAATTTTTTTTATCTAATTTGGCAATCTTTTCGAGCACACCACCCAGAAAAACCTCGCAAAAAAGAAAGAGAAAAGATATACCGATTCCTATTAGTATGCAAATCATACCGAAATGTTCTTTAGGAAAAGGGAGATACACAAGAACTTTAAACATATGTCGGAACCACAGAATCACCAAAGTGGTGTTGATGAAATGTGTGAACAAAGCGTCCATGAGATAAAGAATGTGGCCCTTCACACCTGGTCCCATCTGTAAAAAATTAGTTTTTAAAATTTTTATTATGAGTTCAAACTTTTCCTGAAACATTAGTATTCGGATTACGTTTTAGGATAAGAGTTACTTTATCGAAAGAATAACTTTTTCAAAAAATAAATGAAATAAATATATTTGAGAACATTTATATTTCAAAAGTTTTTGAAAATTTCTTAACATAACTGCATAAACTTAAAAAATCAATTTTTTGAAATCAGTTTTGCGTTCAACTTTTTGGTATTAGATTTTTTAAAAATTAAGAATGATTTTTATGAATAAATTTTATTAAATCGTGTTTACTTTTTGAGAAAAAACAGGGGTTGTTAGGAGAATTTCAGGGTTTTCATCGCAGCTAAGAAAAAAAGGTGTAAAGAGAAGGGTTGTGCTGGTTTGAAGGAAGCTCATTATAGCATGAACGATAATCAATCCTATCAGAGCCCCTTGCCACTCATATATGTCTGTGGTCCAGTCTGCGAAGCCCCATACTCCTCTCCAGTAGGTTAATAGTATTACAGAGCCACAAGTTATGGTTATTCTTGTAATGATTACTTTCCACGTTTTTGAAAATTTTTGAATCAGGCTGTAGATTGATGAGTTTTAAAGTGAAATACTTTTTTTTCTATATGTTCATTAAAATTTTACTTTGTTTATCATAAAAATAAGTTTTTTTCAAATAAATGACGTGAATTTGTTAAATCTAATTACTTGTGGACGAAGGGATAGATATAGAAAAAAGCTACGAAAAAGGATCCAACTAGAAAAATAATAACGTAGTTGTAAGGTTCCTCAACCTTCACATACAGCCATAAGAGATCTATGGAACCTCTTCTGAAGAGAACTATTGGTACCGCCAATATCATGTTCAAAAACCAATCTAGCACATGAGCTCCTGTAGGTAAAGTCATATTATTTTTTTTCAAGAATTCTGAGAACGAATTCGTTGCTAGATCATTGCTTTTATATAAAATTGTTGAACAACAAACTTTATCTAAAAACAGTAGTACAAAGACTTATGTTGTTAAGTTTTAATGGAATTGTTGACCTAAATACAAGCTAGGCTATTTTATAGTCTACAATTGTTTTGTGTTTTCAAATTCTTATATCGGTGATGAAATACTAACAGAAGCTGAGCTGCTATCTTAAAAAATTATCAAAAAATTTTCGTGAAATTTTTTCGATGTTTTTGATTTATACGACCATTTAGTAAAACTCTCACTATGAATTTTGATCGGCTTCAAAGACAAATGTTTTCCACGTTATTTGATAGATTTATGAAAGTGCGTATTGCTATCAGCTACAAAATACAAATGATACGATTGAATTGTTATAAGAATTCTTTGAAAGCAAACATTTAAATGATAACATTCATTATTGTTATTATTTAACTTATAAATCAATTCGTCGATTTGATTTACTATTGATCTAGTCAATACAACTACGACATATTTTATGTCAAAATAGCAATTTAATATTTATTTTTGAAATTTCTTATTTATTGTATATTTATGAATTGTAAAATAAATGTCATGGGAAGCCAAATAATGAAGGCCAATTTTATCATGGCTTTTTTGAATCCCCCACGGAAAACATAGCAATCGAAGTTATCTTCTTAACCATAAATTGTTTTCAAATTGCTAACTGATGATTTCCTAATTAATTTAATGTACTTTAAATTTGAAAAAAAGTCTTGAATTAAGACATGTCCAAAAAATGCACTTATATGAAACCAAATGTATGAAACTTTATAGAATGGTTAAATAGGCTAGATTTCATGAAAACTAACATTTAATTGTGCCATTACATGCAGCGTTGACGTTTGAAAAATTGCTGCTTTTAAGTATAACGTTCTTAGTCTTTAAAAACTCTATTCCAATTTCAAAAACCTACGTCATTTTCATATTCATTAATTTTTCTATATTTACTTGCTTTTAACTGATTTACTTTGCTCTTTAAAATACCAAAGAAGTCACTTTTGAATGCTGACACACGGCGCCAAATGATATATTGGAGAAATTCTAATTATTTTCAATCCTTACGACATTGTAAATAATGTGTTTATTGTTCTCTAATGAGAAGATATAATTTAAAAGCTGAAACTTTAGTGATTAGGTGTCAAAATTGACACGAGACTTATCCAAGAAAGAAATAATTTAAACTTTTAAATTTAGTTTTTTAGACATCGTACAACAAGTAAAACCTTTTTATAATGAATTATGACGTAGTTTTACTTGTCGAAAGTTTTAACTCAATAAAAATTTTTTCTACGTGTTCTTATAAATTCTCATAATTGAAGTATCACTTTTAAATTTATTTAACGGTTATTCTATATACAGCAGGAGAGATCAATCTGAAAAAAATAATTATTATAAAACCATTTGCATAATTTCAAATGTTTTTTTATAACTAGTTATTTTTTGATATAAAAACTAATAAATTCTGTTTTTATTTCACTGAAGTTTCTATTCTAGGACAGCATTCTGCTTTTCAAAAGTTGCTCATTTTTTTACTAAAAACCTAATTCTATTATGAAAAGTTTTGATTGGGAAGTGCATTTTTTTATTTGATAATAGTTTCTGTTGGTTAAAATGTTCAGACACCTAGACACTCATTACTAAGAGAAGGCACCTGAAAGACCAGATCAACAGCACGCAAAACCAAGCTGAGAAACACAAATTACAAACACAGTATTGGAGGAAAAACCAACAGATGAAACAAAGTGCAAGACAAGACAAAAGAACGTACTTCGAGGAACTGACTGCAGAAGCTGAGAGTGCTGCAGACCAGCGGAACACGAAGCGCCTGTATGAGATCACCAGGACACTGTTCAGAAAAAACAGCAACCCAAGTCAGCCTGTGAAGGGCAAGGACGGAAACATCATCCTTGGCGAAGAACAGCAGAAAGCACGATGGGCGGAATATTTCATAGAAACGCTTAACCGACCAGCACCATCTGTCCCACCTGTCATTCAACCTCCTAACAAGCTCTTGGACATCAATACCAACCTTTCGAGCAAAACTGAGATTGTCACGGCTATCAACTCCCTCATTTCAGGAAAGGTAGCTGGTCCAGATAGAATTCCACCTGAAGCTCCAAAGGCCGACATCCAGATCTCAACTGAAATGCAACCATGCGCATCATCATCGAGCAGTCCCTCGAGTGGCAGACCTCCCTGTACGCAGTCTTCATCGATTTTCAAAAAGCTTTTGACAATGTTGACCGAGATGTGATCTGGAAACTGATGCACCACTACGGCTTTCCACCAAAGTTTATAAACATCATCCAGCAAATATACTAAAACGCTACCTGTCAAGTGATCCACGACGGAAAACTAACGAAACCTTTCAGCGTGCAAACTTGCGTTCGTCAGAGCTGTTTACTCTCACCGATCATTTTTCTGATGGTGGTTGATTGGGTCATGAGGCAGTCCACAGCAGATCAGAAAACAGGCATCCAGTGGACCTTCAACAAACAGCTGGAAAACCTAGACTTCGCAGATGACATAAGCCTTCTTTCCCACAAGCGGTAAGCTGCGCAAAAGAAACTATGTCGTGTGGCAGAAGAAGCTGAAAAAACAGAACTTCAAATCAATACTGGGAAGACAAAGATCATGAGTCAACAACAAAAACCAAGATCCAGTGAAACTACATCACGAGGAAATTAAGGAGGTTGACAAGTTTGTCTACTTGGGCAGTGTTGTCAGCAAATACGGGGGAACAGACGAAGACTCTAAGGGCCGCATCAACAAAGTTAGACACGTTTACAACACCTTTCGATAAATCTGGAGATCGAAAGCTTTTTCAGTCCGCAATAAGATCAGGATTTTCAACACTAATATGAAATCTGTTCTACTCTATGGCTCAGAGACGTGGCCAGTGACAAATACCATCACCCACAAGCTGCATGCCTTCACGAACCGATGCCTAAGAAACACCTTGAACATCAGATAGCCAGAAGTTGTTTCCAATGAAGAACTTTAGAACAAGACAAAACAAGTCACACTGGAGACGGAAATAAAAAAGCGGAAATGGGGATGGATAGGTCATACACTACGCAAGCTTGCAGCCATCACTAGAGAGGCCCTGAACTGGAATCCACAAGAGAATAAAAAAGTTGGCCGACCTAAGCAGACCTGGCGGAGAAGCATCGAGGCAGAAGTGAAGGCTACTGAAATGACGTGGGCCGAGCTGAAGAGGACCAGCCAGAACCGAGTACGTTGGAGGATTGTTGTTGCAGCTCTATGCTCCCAAGGATGCAAGAGGAAAAACTATAAGCAAAAATAAAAAACTAAGAAGTAAAAAGAATCAATGACCTGCAATACTATGTAAACACCCAGACCTGTAATCCACTATTAAAGAAATTAAACAATAAGAGAAAAACAGGAAAAGTTGAAAAGGAGAGCAAAAGTTTAATCTAATTCAATTTTATTTCAGACAATTACTTGAATTAGGGAACTTTTTGACCAATAAAAATTACCATAGACTCAATACATTTCCATGCTTATTCCATATAAATATCCATTCTATTTTAATATTTCGTTAACAAATTATAAAGTTTCTTATCGAAAATTTAAGCTAATTTTTTAGTGTTTTCTGAAAGAATTTTCCATATTGTGAAAAAAAAACCATGTGGCTTCTTTGCGGTTTTTCCCACTGCCACTCATAAGTCTCTAAAGGATACTCTAGAAGACCAGAAACTACATATATTTTGGTTTTTCGTCTTCGACTCATTCGGCATGGGTGACCTTAACAGAAGCAAAGACCAAGTAGTTTTAGTTGGAATTCAGTCATCGAGGCATACAAGCCAACCGACCACGACAAGTAAAATCCAGTTTTCGAAACAGAGCTTTTTGACTTGTTGCATTTATTTTTTTTGACGTTAGACCCTCAGAATTCCAGACACACTAAAATGTAAAAAAAAATTCAAAAAAAAACTGTTAAAATAAGAAATTTAAAACAGTGAAAAAAAATTTGAAAGTGTTAAGTGAAAAATTAGTAAAAAACTGAAAACTAAAAAATTGTAAACGACTAACCAAAAAAAAACAACTTATTGTTATCAATTGATTTGCAAAGCGCACAGTTTGCTGCAAAGGCGCTAAAATTAAAAATAATTTCAAAAAAAAATTCAAAATACAAAATTAAAAAAATCAAAATTAGAACTTTAAAAGTGAACATTCCAAAAAAAAAATTGAAAAAATAATTATTTCCATTTTTGAATTATTTAGTTGAATTCAGCTATCAATCGATAAGCTCAAATATAAAGTTATAAAGCATTAAAAAAACGTTAAGAGCGAAATAAGCTACGCAAAAACAAATAAAATACTAATTTTTATAGCATTTAAAAAAAAAGACATTATAAGCAAAATAAGCTATGCAAAAACAAAAAATTATGAATAAAAAGATATTGATTTACTAAATATACCAAATTTCAAAAACTATAATTTTATAAAATACAATAAACGTTCGAAATTACTTATAAACTTCGATATAAAACAACGTATAACAAATAACTATAAAACTACAAACCTTTAATGCTTTTACCCGTTGGTCAGAAAAAAAATATTTTTATTTTTTATAGTTTTAATGATCAAAAATCTTTTAAATTCTTTAAAAAATGAAATGTTGTGAATCCATAATTTATCCATTTTTTTTTATTTTTTCACAACTGAAAACTTCAAATGAAATGTTCCAATGACGTAAGACCTTACGTCAACATTAAATATGATTTCTTAAAATAACTTTTAAGTTGGAAAAGTTAATTATTGATTTGGAAATATTGCTTATTTATGTAAATTTATTTTATAATTTAAGAAGTTAGTTTTTAATTAGTTAATATATGAACTTTTAATCATTTTAAGCAACAATTTGAAAGTATATAAATAAAATAAATATAAATAATAATTTATATAGCGCCTTTTACGCAGCATTCAGAGGTAGTTTGAGCAGTTTAAATATCTAGGTGAAATGATGAGGGTTTGCATGTTTGAATCATTTCAAGATACGCACAAAAGCAAATTTTAGTGTCAGACTCAAACCGGTGTGGAGAGACACGAACATCGAACTGGAATCCAAGCTAGTGCGCATACTCGTGCTTTCAATTTTTATATATACTTGCAAAACATGGATACTAACTGCTGACCTTCGAAAGAGAATACCAAGTGGTATTAAGATACTAACATAAATTTAGGTATATTTTAGAAAAAAACTATTAGAAAAACAATTTTTTTATTCAAACTTTCATTTTTTTGGAAAAATATAGTTAAAAACATTGTCAATTGCTAAAAAGTTTTTTCTATTGTTTTTTTGTCTGTGGCAGTTGTTTTTATTTTATGCAAATCTTCCAGGTTATTTAAATTGATGTTGAGAGTGATTTTCAATGTCTTCTATTCGACTTGTTACTTTGCAAGAGTTTTTCATTTTCAAAAACTTGATAGCTTGAAAAATTTTCATGTTATCAGAGCATCTTTCAATTTTCACTAGTTGTCTGTCTAGCCACTTATCATAATGTATTTTGGTTTTGCCTTTAAGCTGCTTTATTTGTTGCTTTTTCAATTGCTTTAGCTTTTCATATTCTATATTTTTAAAAATTTTTGTTCTAATTTTTAGCCAAGTGTCTTTTTGGTTTCTAGACCGTTTTTCTAGTTTTAGGTAATTGCTCCATGGCTTGAGATTATTTTTGCTTTTATTCGGAAATGTTGTTTCTGCTATTTTTTTTAAGCCTTTTTAGTATACTTTTGGTGAATGGAAAATGCATCTTATTCAAGAGTTGCTGTGTTTTGAGTTTTTATCAAGCTGGTGCTCTTGATTATCCATTTTTTAGATTATTTTTATATTTAAATTTGATTTTGAACATATTTGATAAGGTTTAGTGTTCAAGATAGCTGTTTTGACTAGTCTATGCTCAGAGAGGGCTTCCATGCCATTGTGAGATTTTGCTGAAATTATTTTCCATCTGTGTTTGGCTAGTATGATTATATAGTCAATTTTGTTGTAAATTGGGATAAGTTTATTGCCTATTTTACTTGTGCCTTCCCAGGTTGTTATGTTCTTTGCTTTTTGTTTGAAGCAAGTTTTGTAGCTATGAGGTTTTTGTTGATAGGAGTTTATAGAAAAATTTTTCATTGCTATTTTGCCTTCCAAAGCTGCCAGTTACCATTTTTTTTTCAAGTTTAGCATTGAAGTCATCTGAGTGTAGTGTTTTTAGGTTGTTTCTCTATTGTGGGTTGAGAACCTTCTATGAATGTGACTCCTTCATTTTCATCTGCTAGAATTCTCACTTGAGTTGGTCTATGCATTCCAACAATAGAAAAGGTTTCTTTATTTATTTTCGCAGTAACACTTATAACTCTGTCTGATATCAAATCTTTTTTGATGTTTTCAGTTGTGTTTTTGTAGACTATGCCAAACCCAACAAAGTTATAAAAATCATTAAAGAAACTATTGATCAAATGGAGATGGTCGTAGGTGCGCAAAATTGGTTTCAAAACAAAATTCGCTATTTCTTTCCATCATGAGTCACCATCCGGGTCTGAAGGATTGCTTGCTCATTCTGCTATGTTTTCAACCCAGTATCTCGTCTGCTTTTTTTTATCTCAGACTTCATATTCCATTATTATTTTTGAAAAGCCCTTGGATTGTGGGACATACCATTTAATTTCCTCCATTTCAAGAAAGTGAGAAAATGTTCATATTGAACATAAGTTTGATTGATAATTAAGGTAAAACTACTTAACGAAAAAAAAATAAACTCATTAACAACTGATTAGTTTCTTATAAATCATGGGTTATAATTTTGGTTGCATCGTATTCTAGTTAAAATTGTTATCGTTAGTTTTTAGGATTTATAAAGTGTTTCTCTTTTCTCAAAAGTCTATTTGTTCATAAAGAACCCACGCTGAACGGAAGATACAACAATGGCGACAAAGAAAACAAGAGCTACTAATCGTAGCAGCCTCCCGATGGATTGCCACCTTGTCTTGGTCGGAAAGCTTGTGTACCTCAGTAAATCTGAAAGCCATTCCGACAAAAGCGTAAGCTCCTGGCAGGGCCACCCAAGTGAAGGAGGTTAAGGAGTAGAAACCCAACTAAGTGCAGTTTGCTAAATTGGGGGTTTGAACTAGCCTAACAACCTATCTCTGTGAAAAATGTGTTACAAAAACTAAAACAAAAAGCTTTAAAAACTGCTTGGTCCAGAAAAGACTTTCTCTAGCAGAGCCTATGACGCGAGCTGGGAAAGACTCTCGAGAAGCCAGTGCACCGACAACTTTTTTGATGACTGAGGCCAAAACCACAATGAAGACTTGAAACATCAGAGCCTTAAAAGAAACAGGCAAGACAGCTCAATTCTATCGAGATCTGAAGATTTTAAGCCTAAGTGAGACAAGATGGACAGGATTAAGAAAAACGCAACTATTGAACGAAGACACCATCATCCACTCTGGGCAAGATGAAGTCCAATCTCAGACCCTTAGAAGAGCATTGCTGATGACACTCGAAGCAACACAAGCACTGCTGTCTTGGGAGCCTATGGCACCAAGGATTCTCACAGCACGCTTCAATTTAAAGAGAAAAAAAGTTACCATCATCCAGTGCTACGCCCCAATGTGGCATCCATTGTAGGAAAAAACGATTTTTACTAAAAAATCCAAGCAGCCATAGACACGAAATTTAAGAAAAAATGAAAATCTTCATGGGAGACATGAATGCCAAACTAGTTGCCGATAACACAAGCAGCGAACACATTATGAGAAGACACAGCATCAAAGTGCAGAATAAGAATGGAGAACTTTTTGTAGAGTTCTGCACCTTCAATGACATGGTCATTGGAGGCACTTTATTTCTCCCTAAAACCATCCATGAAACCACGTTGGTTTTCCCTGACGGCGAGGCTAAGAACCAGATCGACCCCATCACGATTAGTCGCAAGTAGAAACGAAGCCTACATGATGCCAAAGTAAAGCGTGGCGTAGACGCAGCTTCAGATCACTACCTGGTTGTAGCAGTACTCAAAACCAAAATGAAGGCCTACAAATACCGGGCTGCAGAACCATCACACAAATACAACGTGCACAGCTTGAAAGTGAAATCCAAAGCAGAAAAGTTTAAGATTGAATTAAGAAACAGGTTCAGTTTGCTTTCCCAAGTCCCAAAGTACTGAGTAGAAGAACATTGGTAGAAATAGAACGAAATGCGGAAAAATATAAAAGAACGTACATCGAGGAACTGACCGTGGAAACTGAAAGTGCTGCAGACCAGTGAAACACGAAGCGCCTGTATGAGATCATCAGAACACTCTTTTACAAAAACAGCAACCGAAGTCGGCTGGTAAAGGTGAAGGACGGAATCATCACCCTTGGCGAAGAACAGCAAAGCACGATGGGTGGAAAATTCTAAAGAAACCTTTAATCAACTAGCATAATCTGTTTCACCTGTCATCCTGCCACCTTACAAGCTCTTCGACATCAACACCAACCTTTCCAGCAAAACTGAGATTGTCAAGGCCATCAATTCCCTCAATTCAAAAAAGATAGTTGGTTCACATAGAATTCCATCTGAAGCCCTGAAGGCTGACATTCATATCTCAACTGGAATACTGCACCCTCTTTTATGCAAGATCTGGAAACAAGAACGAGTGCCAGTTACTGGAAAAGAGAACATCTCGTAAATCTGCCAAAGAAAAGGGACCCTTCCTTTTGCTACAACTGGCTAGAAATCATGCTGTTTTCCATTCCCGGCAAGGTACTAAGCAGAATCATTTTCGAGAAACTGAAAAACGCCTTGGACAAACAATTCGAGAAGAACAAACAGGCTTCCAACGAGATCGCTCATATATGGATCACATTGTAACCATGAGCATCACCATCGAGCAGTTCCTCGAATAGAAGGTCCCTCTGTACATAGTTCAAAAAACTTTTGGCAGTGTTGACCAAGATTCCATCTAGAGACTGATGAAACACCACTAAGGCTTTCTACCAAAGTTTATAAACATCATTTAGCAAATTTACGAAGACGCTACCTATCAAGTGATCCACGAGGGGAAACTGACGGAACCTTTCAGCGTGCAAACTGGCGTCGTTCAGGGTTGTTTGCTCTCACCGACCATTTTCTTGATAGTGATTGACAGGGTCATGAGGCACTCTACAGCAGACCAGAAAACAAGAAGCTAGTGGACCTTTAACAAAAAACTGGAAAACCCAGACTTTGCAGATGACATAAGCTTTTTCTTCAAGAAGCAGCATAAAAACAAGAAGAAGCAACCGAGAGAATTTGGGGTTAAAAAAAAAAGAAAGAATCAAAAACATTCTGAACATCAGATGGCCAGAAGTTGTCTTCAACGAAAAATTTTGAAACAAAACAAAACAATTCACACTGGAGACGAAAATAAAAAAGCGAAAATGTGGATGGGTAGGCCATACGCTACGCAAGCCTGCAACCAATACCACTAGACAATGATGCAAAAGGACAAGGTAGGAAAATTAAGAAAGGAGGAAAACCAGTATTTCTTAAACCCAGAAAAATTCTATATGAGCGCGAACAACAGAGAATATAGAAGAAAACATTTCAACTACACAAAACTCTCCTGTTGTTGATGAAAAAACTCCAGCAGAACATTTAATAGGTATGTAATGTAATGTAATGCTGTACTATAAAGCGCTTTTCCTTATAGATCAAAGCGCTTGCTACAAATTTGATGTAGCGAAAACACACTGTGGAACAGGTCCTTATAGTTCGGACCAGGCGGGATCGAACCCGGTAACTTTAGATAATTAGTCTAATGCTCAACCATTGAGCTATACGGGCCAATACGGTATATCTATGGTGGGCATTATAAATTGTTGACTGATCACAAACCCTTATTATCCATATTCGGTTTTTAAAAAGAAATATCTTCCCATGTTGCAAACCAGTTACAGAGATGGGAACTAGCTCTTCTCGCACACGATTCACGATTGAGTTCAGAAATACAACACAATTTGGATTAGTGGATGCTCTATTAAGATTAATATCAACAAAAAATATCAAGAAAATGTAGACCCTATGTTTTGGAAAACTGAATTTTTGAAAAAGAAAGTTGTTTTGCAGAAGAAATCACAATTGACCAGTTGCCGATGACTCAAAATCAAATTGAACGTGAAACAAAGTGACAAAAAACTACGAAACGTTTTAAAAACCCTAAAAACCCAAAAAAGCACTAGAAACGAGATTGTTTGACATTAAAAAAAGAATAAGTATCATGAGAGAACAGGGCTTGAAACTACAACTGGAATAAAAATATATACTACAACCAAAATTATAATCCACTATTTGTGAGGAATTAATTTTTAAATTTAAATCTCGTTCCAAATGATTTTTGAAGCCGCATAAATAAAAAGTCTTTATTTTATCATAAGAATCTTTGCTAAAGTCTTTTTTATGATTTTCTTTTGAATCTTGTTTTATTTTTAAAATTGAATTTTTAAAGAATTTTAACTAATTATATCACTATATGTGAACACGAGCTCAAGAGTGAAAACCTTTACTGGAACGTCAAAGAAATTTGAAATAAAGGTTGATGTTCATCAAGGGTTTACTTTAAGCCCTTTGCTTTTCATTCTGGTAATGGAGGAAACCACGAGAGAATGTAGAAAAGGTGCTCCTTGGGAAATGGTGTATGCGGATGATCTAGTGCTCACGATAGAATCAAAGAATGAAATGAAAAGTATGTTTATGAAACGGAGAGGTACGATGGAGTTGCGAGAGTAAAAAATCAATATAAATAAAATGAAATATGTGGTTAGTGGTAAAATAAGTGTTAATAAAGTAAACTGGGGTAGGTGGCCATGTGGTTGTTGTGGTGAAGGTGTAGGTAGTAATTCAATATTATGCAATAAATGTAAAAAATGGTGTCATAAGAGGTGTTCTGGTTTGAAAAATGTTATATTTAATAAAAACTTCATATGTCCTAAATGGAACTTATGAAGTTTTTATTAAATATAACATTTTTCAAACCAGAACACCTCTTATGACACCATTTTTTACATTTATTGCATAATATTGAATTACTACCTACACCTTCACCTAAATGTCCTAAATGGAACTTAGCTGAATTTTATAATACTAGTGACTCTGATTGCAGCTTCAAACTCGAAGATGGTGAGGTGGTAGAAAAGGTAGAATCTTTCAATTACTTAGGAAATTGTTTTGATTGCGATAATGATATTGAGAAGACAGTAAGAGGAAGGATTGATGCGGCATGGTTAAGTTAGAGGAATATCTCAGATCTGCTACGGAACAACATGATTCCACTGAAAAATCGATCGGGCATATACGATGCATGCATCAGACCTGTTTTATTATATGGGAGTGAGACATGGGCTTTAACCCATAAATTGGTTGAAATGTTGGTAAGGAATAAGAATAAGATGCTGAAACGAATGGTTGGTATGAAGTTCAGCGGGCAACGAGGGAATCAATTGGTGGAAATATGTGGTATAACACGGCTGTAGACCAGACTGAGAAATCAAAGATTGAGGTGGTTTGGCCATATATTGAAGAAGCCAAAGAACAACTTGACACTGAGGGTGTACAATAGAAACCTCGAGGGGCGTAAACCAGTCGGTAGGCCAAAGAAGACCTGGAAGAAATGCGTGGAAGAAGATTTAGAAATACTGGGTTTAGAAGAGAACCAGGCTTTCGAAAGAGATTTATGGAAACTTAAAATTTTGTCAAACCCCTCTTGAAAAGGGAAAAATTACGTAAAACGATGATGAGGAGGATGAATCAAGTACTTTTTTCTTTAAGTTTTTATAGATTGGCTTCTAACCATTGCTTCAGCAATAGATAAAAAACTCTAAAGCCACAGAGTTTAGTGTTATTTGTAAAAAAGACAAAAAAAAATATTACAGTTTGAATCATTTCAAGTATTTTGCTGAGTTTATAAAAGCAGATATCAATTCAGTTTTATTAGCACGGTACATTTTTTAAGTTTTTAAAGGCTTGAGCAAAGAAGACAAAAAATTTATATCGCTCAAAAATAAACATGTTTATAAATTAATTTTACGTTTTAAAAACTTCATAAATTAATTTAATTCTGCAAATAATTAGACCAATAAGCACAGTGTTTGTTTTTGTGTAAATTGGTTAATTTTACTTTAATAATTTACTTCATGGTCGTCTAGAAATTCAACTGCCCTCCAATACTTACGCAGGCTCTAGTTAAGATTGGTGGGTTTTATGAAGTTAAAATGAGTTCAATTACGCTAAAAATCGGTTAAAATATCTCAAAATGGAAAAATCTATAAAAACATTTTATATTATCACATTTATCAATGCATTTTAGACTAAATTTAAAATTTCAGAATATGTTCTAATTTTGGAGAGTAGTCTAATTTTGGATGCGTAGTCGCTTTATGCATTTAGGATTGGATTTTACTCTCACTTTTTTCACCGTAATACTTGTTTTTTTTTGGTAAAAAAAGAGCGTTAATTTTTTAAGTATAAAAAATTATATATTTTTAAAATGTAACAATTCAAAAGTAAATTCCTAGTAGTCTCAAAGCTTTATTTACTTTTAAGCCTATAAATCTTCAAATAATTTAACAAAGTAATTTTTTATTGTACCTTTTCAAAAATTAAAATGAATTTAAAATTATAATTGCAGTTTTATAATTTTTCAATTATTTTTTAACCACATGTTCTCGTCTCTTATCACAATAATATGCAAACTTTTTATACTCTTTTGTAGCATGGGTGACTATCTTGAGGACCAGCAGAATGAATTAGAAGCTCTTGAATCTATATACTCTAATGAGCTAACAGGTATTTTTTAATTGATACATATAACAACATAACTTTAAAACTATATTTCAATAAATTTTTAGTTTTATCTAAAGAATTGCCTATCACAATGAAAGTCTTGATATCAACACAGCTTGAAAATGAACAAATTGCAGATAGTGAGTAACTATTCATACACATTTTAAGTATTTTAAAATATAATTTCATGAGTAAAGTATTTAAATTCAATTATCTTCAGTAAAAGCCATTATTCTGAGCTTTACTTTATTGGAATGGCTCATAAATTCATTATCTTTTCAATAAACAAAATGCTCCAGCTCTTTCTTATATTCATTTTTTAATAACATGTATTAAAGAAATTATTTCAAAAGTTTAAAATATTTTGATAATCTCAAATTACTTCAATGTTTCACACTTTTCAACTAACAATTGCATAGCTTCTGTCACTGTCTCATTTTGTCTTCCATTCAACTACCCTGATGTGCCTCCACAAATTGAAATTCTCAAACCTGAAAATTTAACTGATGATCAAGTTGATGTTCTTTATGAAAATGCAAAAGAAACTGTGAGCTTTTTTAAAGTTTTTGCTGTGAATCTTATGCACCTAAAAGATTTATGGTCATAGAACTTTTCATTAAATTATAGTTTATTAAAATTTTGACTCTATTGTTAAACATTTGTTATTGTTAGTTTAGTTTCTCAGTCAAAATTTAATGTATTAAGCAATAAAACATAAATTATTTCTTTTGTGAAGATATTTTCATTTTTCTTGCAACATAATCAAGTAGACCAATCTGCAACACTTACTTGCTAATACTGCATATAACAAAGTTTTGTACAAAAAAAACTACATTTATGGGTTAATTATTCTAAAATTTATAATTTATTTTGATATAAAAAATACGTTAAAGGATTTAAAAAAATTGAGAAATAATGCAATTTCTTTATATAAATTTTTAAATAAAAATTTATTTTGTCCACAGGCTGAGGAAAACATAGGATCTGTAATGATATACACACTAATCACATCCATTCAAGACAAGTACATCAACTTTTATTTCCATTGATTTTTTAGGAAATTCATTGGTGTCATTTTTAACTTCGGCCTGTTGAAACTTCCAAAGTTGATAGCTCATAAGAGTGTAATATTATGCCTTGTTTGAAAGTTGTATCACTGATTTTATGAAGGTTTTATTTTATATTATAACTGAAAAATATTTGATCATATTCCTCAATATATTAACTATTTTTATGTGTAATTATATTAATTTTAATAGACTAAAACACAGCTTGAAATTCATGAAATCTGGAGCATGCAATATTCTAGAATATATTTCATGATGCATTTTAAAATATTTCATTTTGAAAGCTAACTTTTTCTATTAAGATTTAATTTTAAAGTAGTTTTATGTTTTAGTCAACCTCGAGCAAAAAGGATTATCCACGTTATCAATTGCAATAAAACGAAGAATAATAAAGATAGATTGAAAATGATTATCAGTTTGAATCATTTATGAAGAATATTTTATTAGTTTTTATTCAATAAAAATTTTAACATGTAATTAGAAAGATTTTTAAAGTATCTTTACAGAATTGATGTTTTTATTTCATGAAAACTAATTTTTTATGATAATTATCAAAGTTATTTTCAATACTGTTTATAATTTTTAAAAGAATGGTAGACATGGTAGAAAAGGGAGCTAAAGAGTTGATGAAGAGTGAAGAAGAAAAGAAACGACTTGCCGAAGAAGCAGAAGCTGTTAGTAATATGACTTCAAATAATCTTTTTTAGCCAAAGTAAATACTGAAAATTATTTTAACACCAAAGTAATTTTGTTAACAAAGTAACATTATCAAGTACGTTAAAATTGAACAAATCAATGGCCTTGATGAACACTAAGTTCAATTAGTATCTTGTATTTTTGCTTTAGTCCCTCTGGTCTTATATAAATTAGCATTTACATGTTATCATCATCATTTGGAGAGTTGAACATTATCTCTTACCAGAAAAGGCTTGAAGGAACAAAAGTTACTGTAGAAAGTTTTTTAAAATGGAAAGAAAAGTTTGAAGCAGAACTGGCTGAGCTGGACGGCGTAAAGAAGAATAAAGACACCCCTAGTGGCGATAAAAAATTAACTGGTATGCATATTAATTATTATGTATTATATTTTCAACAAATTTGTTGTTACAGTTGAATCAATATAAACGAATATGACAAAAAATACGTTAAGACATGGAAGTTCTTCAATACGATTTATTAAAAACCATGGTACATCACCCTATTCAAACCTCATCTTTATAAAATAAATGCTATAGAATATTTTATATTATTTATATGTATCTAAATTCTTTCTCATTTTACGATAAAAATCAAGAAAAATGCTACATTGTATTGGTATTTTTTAGTTCTGTGTGTAAATTATGAAACTTAAGATCAGTTTTTGGTGAATATTTTTATTCAAACTCATTCAAATACAAATCTTTCCGATATTTTGTAGATATCATTATCAGGTAATTGTTTCTAGTTCCGAAAAGCTCAAATTTGAAAGAAAAGATATAGAAACAAATAGCTTTTTACTGCTAATCCTAAAAGAAGGACTTCATAAAAAAGTTTCTAATTAAAAAAACTATTTTCTGGTTTTTCTTCTAATGTTTCTATATCATATAGTGATGATATACGTTAAATTATTTATTTTAATCAGTTTATTTAACAACAAAAATCGATATGCTTAACGCAGGCAAGGAGTTGTTTATGAAAGACCATGACATGGATGATTCAGATATCCGTATGCTCGATGATGGTTTGTTGACCACTCATTGCAATCTGAATATAAAAAATTTTTAATAAAATGATCATCATTCATACGATTTTTATCATTATTATCGAGATAAACAAACACAATTAATCTAAACCATGAAGCTTTTCGTGAGTCTAACTTACATTATCAAATGAATGATTTAAGTTGATAATGGAAGTTAGACTCACGAAAATCTTCATGGTTTAGATTAATAAATAACTACTTTGTGTTTGTTTGCTTCACCTTTCTACATCATCATCATTGTTTATCATTTTTATCCCTTTATCCTATTTTAGGTGATTATACTTTGGCAGTTTTTCTAAATCATTTTTATTGAATACCTTTTCTTGTCTGAGATTTTCAGTTTTCATGTCCATGTCAATTTGTTGCAATCTCGTTTTTTTGGGTCTTCTAACTGGTTACCTTTCTGGAACAGATAAATCAATTATCATTTGGCAAGTCGGTCGGATTCATTCTTTCATTATGAGCAAACCACCAAAGTCTTGTATTTTTTGAAGGCAGAGGTTCAATATGTTTTTCCTTGATTGACTAGTTGTGGCATGTAGCATTTACGACTCTTGACTCTTGTTGGAGCGCATCTTCCATCATTGGCAAGGTTTCTTTTGACGCAGTAAGGTGCTTTTAACGCAGGAATTGAAAGTTCTTCCACGAAAAGTTTTGGGTAGGAGTTTCCATTACGATGTGTTCCTGCATGCGTTAAAACCACTCCAAACTTGCTTGATTCGGAATGAAACAACCGTGTCTTTCGAGTCTTGCACATCGCCTAGGTATTTAAACATGACCATTAGTTTTAGAGTCTGACTTTTGTCGTGGACTGTTACTACAAATTGTGCATTTGAAAGATGCTTCATCATTGATTTGAAGGGTCGTTAAAAAAACGATTGTTATTTTTATATGGTTTAATTATACCTCATATGTTATTAATATTTTATCATTTTTATGTTTTATGCTCGTATTTTTTTATAGACTAGACTTACCGAAAAATAGAAAATTTAATATTGTTTTTAAAAGGAAACAACCATTTTTATTCAAGTAAACTTTATTTTATTTTTGAAAATATTTTTTGATTTCACAAAAAAAAACATGAAATATATTTTAAGGATATGAAACTTATATTTAATTAAGAAACTCATATCAAATTGCAAGCTTTTCTTAATGATTCGTTCACTTGTGAACAGGAAGTGAAGTAGTAGAGATCGATGAATCACTCTTTGAAGACTTTGAAGAACTTGATGTTAGTGACATCGAGAAAGAAGATTAAGTTTCTTTTAATTTAAAATTTATCATTTATTCATTTCAATGTTTAATATCTTTTTCAAAAAAATTTCTTCGATCTTGTAAAAATGCCATGTTTGACGTTAAATAAAAAGAAGAGGTCAGTTTTCAAATACATATATACAGTATAAATCAAGTCAGTGGACAACTTTAAATTTCAACTTAAAGTTGAAATAAAGCTACTTAAAGGTATTTAAATAATTTCAAATTTATATATGTTATTACGAATCATGTATTAAATAATTTTCAATTTCAAAAGGCTTGAAAGTTTCAGATGATGAATAGTAAAACAATAAAAACCATAAAATTGAGATTTATGTAATTGGGGGGTCGTCATCTTTTAAGCTTATTTACTCTAAATGTTTCAACGATGGGCTGTAAAATAATATACCATTTGAAAGGTATATAAATACCTTAACTGATAGTCTTAAAAAATTTTGAAAATGTCTGAAAAACTTTTCTATACAACTGAACAAAGAGCGAAGATTGTTGCCTTAAGGGAAGAAGGCTACATCATCCGTGAAATTGCAGATGAGCTGGAAGTGAGTAAGTCAGGAGTTGATAAATTTATTAAAGGTTAAGAAAAAAAAGGCGATTTGGCTTAAAAGTCGCGCACGGGTCGTCCAAGAGTAACAAAAAAGCGAGAAGATTGACATCTGAAGCGACTGAGTCTAGAAAATCGATTTTCTACTTCCAGTCAGCTGCAAAAAAAACGTTGAAAATATGATGTCTTTTCTCTCCTTTGTCTCCAAAATAAATAGGCGTTTAAATGAAGTCAGTTTAAAATGTTATAGGTCAAGGAGAAAGTCTTCAATAACACAAGTTCAAAAAGTTAAAAGGCTTAAATGGGCAAAGGATCACTATAATTGGACTTTTGAAGACTGGAAATCAGTTATATGGTCGGATGAGTGTTTCATCAACTTCATTATACCCCTTATAAACAAATTGATAAGAAGAAGAAAAGGAGAAGAGCTTGAGCCAGCTTGTATAACCCCGACAGTAAAAAATGGTGGAGGCTCAGTAATGGTATGGGGATGCATGGCGTCAGCAGGAGTCGGTAGTTATCGAGGGAAGTTTAAATTTTTTGAAATATATTGATATACTTAACAATAATCTACAGAAATCAAGTCATAAAATATTTGGTAGAGATCATAAATTCATTCTACAGCAAGATAATGCTCCTTGCCATAAATCTGCAGCAACCAGGAAGTACCTTAAGGACGCTGAAACTTATGCGATGGAGTGGCTCCCACAGTCCCCCGACATGAACCCTATAGAAAATGTATGGAGGATCTTAAAAAACGCCATTTCAATAAAAAATCCATTTTCTAAGCATACGTTAAAACAATATTTATTAGAAGAATAGGAAAAAATCACTCCTCTCTAATGCCAGCGACTTGTAGACAGCATGCCTGCGCGAATTGAATGTTTGATAAAAGCGAAAAAATTACACAAATATTAATTAAATAAAAAAAATTTTAAAGCGCTTTTCATAACATCTGAATAAATAATGGTATTTATACATATATTTTTTAATTATCAATAATTCTATGAATTAAATTGCATATATTTTTAAATTATATAGAAATTATATTTTTATATGTTATTAATTTGGATAAAATAAATTAATTAGAAATATAAGTTTTTTCAAAAACAGTGACTTTTAGAGGTTGTCCACTGACTTTTGAGTTATACTGCAGATGAAAGGTATTTCAGTATGGTTTAAAAGCATTATCACGTTTTGACTTGACTGATACAAGTTTTGCAAATAAATTTAAAAACAAAAATAATAACTACATAACTTTCAGCATAGATACTAAAGAATTTTTCGAAAGATGTTTTTTACAATTTGCATAAGTGAAGCAGCACAATAATAAAGTTTTCGAAATTTTGAGGCTTTATACTGGCAACTAAGGATTCAATCAAACTGGCGTATATCCATAATTTGAGAAATATATAATAAGTTATGCTATTTCATTAAATTTAAAATTTACTCAGCGCATGTACGTTAAATTGCCGTGATATTGAGGTCAATGAAGACTCGTTTACACATCATATATTGCAAACCTCGGGTCACTGTACAGTAACTCTGGCGTGACCATCTTAAAACCTTGAAAAAAATTTAGAGGATTCACTATGTTGAAAAATTATTCAGAAAAATACATAAAAGCATGAATGTTTAACATTTTAATAATTTATAAGAACAAAGTGGAGGGAAATTAATATTAAACATATAATTAATGAGCACTAATCAGTTTGCTTCATAAAGTATACAAATACAAAATTCCTAATTATCTAAAATATAGAAATGTTTAAGGAAAGTAATATTAATATTTGCACAGTTGATATGGTTTTAGATTTGCATCCGGCTTTTTTCAAATATCCCCAAAAGAGATTTATACTTTAGGCAATTTTGTTAATGACTTTCAAGTAGTTTAGAAGGAAATTGTAACACTGAAATGGCAGTCCATTTAGTATGGTTTTATTAATAAAAAAAATTCATATAATTAAATCAAAAAAAAAATTGTTTATTGAAAATGTTTAAAATAATGTCGCATTTTATAGTTCAGACTTCAATAGTTTAGATTCAAAAATAACGATATTTTTCTAACCGAATTACAGCCCATAAAAATACTTTAAAAGTTCTGTAAAATCATCTTTTTACTTGGGAAGATAATATAAAAACTTAAAAAAGCAAGTCGACCGCTCTTAAGTGTTCAATAAAGAGGATTATAATTCTGTCGGATTGAAGATGAATATATAAATACCAATAAATCTAATTTTTATATAAATTTTGTTCACAGATGCATAACACTAAGTTAAATTATCAGGCTTTAAGAACAATGATGGTTTAAAACAACTTGTGAAAATTTCACTGAATTGCAGATAATTGTTTTGTTTTTCACTGCTATATTGCCTTGCTATTGATTCAATCTTTTAAATTTAATTCTTTTGATTCAATCAGTAGATGGAGTGATTTAATGGTCAATTATTTATTTTTCTTTTTTTCAAGGTGAACTCATAACTATATTATATTACCTATCTTATTATTATACTATTTTTTCTTGCTAGTCATTGTTTGTTGGCTCATTTCTGGTTCGACTGTCAGTTAACCGTATAATACATGTGTTTTTTATGAGTAGCAAACAGTAAGACTTAAGTGGATCTAATGCAGAATATTATATTATTCTATCTGTCAGGGTTTCTAGGTTTTTTGACAAAATACTGTCGATAGGGCGCTGCGTTGGTTTGAACCATAGATGGTGAAGTAGAATAACCTGAAAAGAATGAAAAAACACAAAGTATGTGTTTTTTTCAAATTGAACCATAAATTCCTTTACATTTTTTGTCATAAGCCAGCAACTGAGTTATTGTTGATGGCTTTTTCGTTTATTTTGCTAAAATTAAAAAAAAAATTGGTCTATTTTTTCCACGTTGGGCTTTACTTTTTTATTATTTTTGAGAGGTAGTGTGATATGACCGAACCCTTTTAGTTCTCTTCTTTCCATACTCTTGAGAAGGTCTTCATTGATTTTTTCTGATAATTTATATAAAGTTTTGTAAGTTAATATTATTTTTATAAAATATATCTAAAACTTTTTAATAAAATCTCATTTCAAGTGTCGCCTAAAAGTTCAAATGGGTGTAAACTAGAGTTTGGTTGACGATCATTGCATGTGCAGGTAAAGAAATAAAAATATTGACAAGTTCTTTTCTAATGGTATTATTTCTTAATCCTTTTCAATTCATTTTTGAAGGCATTCATTGAACTTCAAAAACAAGATGTGTCTTTGAATTTAACTAAAATAAAACCTTGTTTTATTTTTCATTTTTTAAATTCAGCTTAGAAACTAGAGAAATATGTTAAAAAAATTTTTTCAAAGCATATTATATTCTTGAGTTGAAACTTAGAAGTTAATATTCAACGTGTTAAATTCGTTAATTTAAAAGTTCACAAATACAAATGGTTACTATGAAATAAAAACTATTATTCTTAACACGTGCATTAAAATGACTAGAGCACATAACATAGCCAGTCAACAACTTATCTTTGGAATCTTCAAAACAAGTATAAACCTGTAAACTGCTTTGTTTAGAATCAGAATGCGAGCATGAGATTATTACACAATAACTTCAAGTGCCAAGACTTGAAATAAGGTCACAAGTAAATTTCCATCATAATCAAAATCAATATAAGAAATTCAAACTAAATAATAATAATTATCGTTATAAAAATAAAATGATAATAATAAAAAAATAATAATGAATAAAAAAAGAATAATAAATCCTTTTAATAAAACAACATAAATAACAATAAAAATACACAGTATTAGTAAAACAGCACTTGAAGTTCAGAGTTCATAATATGATTGGATAGCAGTATAAAATATTCTTTATTAACACTATTACTACTAGTTATACTATTATCAGAATTAGTCTTATAAGTACCATAACTAGTATGAGTTGAGGATTGGCCTACGAAAAATTCCCAGGCTAAAACCTCAATAAATGTTGAATTGTGCGTATCAACATTACTTATATAAATTATTTCAAAATTTGCAACTTGTTTTTTGAACTAATCTGAATTTCCCATATTAGTATTCATAAATAAAAAGATATTTTTTGAAAATATAATATATAAATGAGCATATAATATAACCAATTTAATGCATTGAAAAACTTAAATATTCCGCTCTTTAAATATGTAAATACAATGAAATTTAATAACTAAAAATTATAGTGGCGTTTAATAGGATTGCAAATATGACTCGATTCAGTCTTGGTGATGATTAAAATTTTCAACAAATATATATTATTGGTTGGGATTCGTTTTCTTACTCAAAGTTTATGTTTGGGCATGACTTCATTTTAATATTTATGTTCTTAAAGTGAAAAAAATGTTAGAGTTTGTCAACTTATTTTTTCTCAAATGCAGCTTATTTTTAAATTTTTTGAAATGAAAGTTAAATAATTTTGAGAAAGAATACAGTCTAGTAAATTTGCATAAAACATAAATATTATTTTTCCATAAATTATTTTTTAAAAAATGAAATCTGGCAGTAATTAACTTTATATATTTAGTTGTATGAATTTATATGTAAGTGGCTGATAAACTGTTTATGAAGAAAATTGGCATCTAAACAAGCCTAGATGCTATGATTCGTTTATTAGAATAACCTTTTCTATTATTTTAGTTTTCGCGTTTCGGTATCAATTTTTAGCATTATGTTTATAAAAGTGTTTTAATATGGTTATTTTTGACTAATTGAAATTAAAAGGTTTGAAATAATATAAAATATATAGCAAGCTTTTTAAGGTTGTAGCTTTATGGTTCAATAACCTCGAAAGAGTGAAGAAACATGGATAAAATTGTTTCAGCGATTGGAAAAGTACCTCAGACCAAAACAAGAAATGATGATGATATTTCTGATCGTCTACTTTATCGTTACACCGTCAATATTATGATATTGTTAGCTATAATTGTGTCTACAAAGCAATACGTTGGAGAACCCATTCAATGCTGGGTACCTGCCGAGTTCACGGGTAGTCATGAAGAATATACCAATAATTTTTGTTGGATACGCAACACATATTATTTGGCCTATGACAAAAACATTCCTAAAGAACATGAACCGGAAAAACGTCACGTAATTCCTTACTATCAGTGGATGCCTATATTTCTTTCTTTGCAAGCATTCCTCTACTATTTACCTACTCTTCTTTGGAGATCTACAAACAATAGATCTGGAGTGAATGTGCATACAATTGTTGAAGCAGCTGAATCCTTCAGTGATTCTATTGATAAAAGAACATCAACTCTCAAATGCATGACTCTCGCCATGAATAGGTCTGTCTTCAAATTTTTATATTCATTTTTTTTTCAATAAAAAATTAAAAACATAATTCTATTCACTTTTGTGTCTTACTAATGTACAAAAATATTACAGATATCTTACAAACCAGCAAGCAAAACCTCACAGTTTCACTCTAAGCATCAAAAACATTTTTACTCGAACTTGTTTCATTTTTTGTGGTCGTCGCCAAGGCAATTATTTGGTTTCCCTTTACCTTACTTATAAACTTTTATCTATTCTTGTTGTAATTTCTCAAATACTTGTTCTTAATTTTTTTCTTGGTCAGGACTTTCATACTTATGGTCTTGAAGCCCTCAAGTCCATATTTTATGGCACTGAACTATCATCTCCTCGCTTTCCTCGAGTCACAATGTGTGACTTCAAAGTTCGTCGTTTAGGAAATGTTCAACGCTACACTGTTATGTGTGTTTTGCCCATTAATCTTTTTAATGAAAAAATTTTCATCTTTCTATGGTTCTGGTTGATATTTGTGGCATTGGTGCTTGTGTTCTACACAATGATGTGGATGGTGCGCATCTTTCTCAGAGGAAGCAATAAAAGATATGTGAAAAAACACTTGGAACTGATGGATAAACTTGTGACTGATGTTGATAACAAAATGGCCAAGGCTTTTGTGTATGAGTATTTAAAAAAGGATGGAGTTTTTATATTAAGATTAGTGGGTCACAACACTAACGCTATTACTGTAACAGAATTTGTTTGTCAATTATGGAATGAATACATCACCCACCGAGATAAAAACACTGCTGAAAATAACAAAAGTTACTAAAGTTTTTTTGAACGTTTCTATCTGATTATTTTTGATATTCCGATTTTATGCCATTTTTGGAAGATTTTAACAACTATATTTTTAACTCTTTACATTTAGTTTAATGTGCCTAGATACGATGCCTTAATTTCAATTATGATGTATTTTTACAACTCACTACATCTTAAAGTATTCCGTTAAATTTAGTATTATATTTATATATACTCAAACTATCAGTCGTTAAATTTAGGTTCTTTTTCTATAATGGCTCAATGAACGCATCAAACAATCTACACATTTTTAAATTTTATCGTTAGACGGGTTTCAATCATGTTTTCGTGTCACCTGTTCTTGCAAACTGATTTATATTAACGAAATTTTTCGCTTTATATTTATTTTTTCGATTATTAAGTTGCCACTAATCTATTAATAAAATAGTTCTTTTATTATTTCATACTACGGAAACTTTAGCGGAGGCACAAACTGTTCAGAGGCGATAAATTTGGTATAAAAGCATTAATATTTGAAGACTTAATCGTGATGCTTTCAAGCTTCTTTAGTCAAGTTTGGGTTTTTGTGTATCAAAGTACCTCTAATAGGTTTTCATGGTTTTATTGTAAATTTCATGCTTTTCGTTATTGTTTTGAATCCAAAATTTTAAACCTATATTCTAAATGACCTTTTTCTTGGCCGAATTATTGAAAGTTACGTTTCATTTAGTCATAAATAATACATATGAAAGTGCCGAATTATTTAAAAGAAATCTAATCCAATAAACTAATACTTGTCTATTGTTACAAACAACCCAATTCAACGACGAATCTTCGTTATATAATTATCTTTTAATAAAAACATTGATGATTTTCAGAAGAAACAATTCTATAGACAATTGTTTTACGCCATTCTTGCATGATTGCTATCTGAAATTAAGAATTTCGATAAAACCATGTATTAACATGCAATATTTTAATTCTTCAAAAAAAATGAATATTCAAAATGAAAACACTTCTAAGTGTATGAAGCTTAAGAATGTTTTCGATAATGTTAGTTAAACCCACAAAAAGCTTTGTGGACTTGAATAAACTTCGAAAAGTGTTTTCATTGTAGTTACGTTTATTATTAAAATCAAAATAATTTAAACATTTTGAAATAGTTCATTTGAGTCCTAGAACTACTGTTGATGACTCTTACGATTGTATAATAGTGTACAGAATATTGACAAACTATTAACAGTTTATTTTAAAATTCAGACAAAATTTAAAAATGAAAGCATTTAGCAATTTTTTGCTTTATTAATTTAATGTTATAACTTATTTATTTTAATTTTAAAAAATTTTAATTAATTATAAAGTAAAGGTTTCAATGATATAATTTTGTTTTTGTAATAATTTTAGTGCGTGATTTAATTGACGACAAAATAGAAGCGGATTATAACGTAGATTCTTGCAAACTCATTGGTTAAAAATAAAAAAACAATAAAAATTAAAAACTTTAGCCATATTTGGAAAATAAAACTAGCTTTTGAAGGCTGCTTTCGCTAACTTTTCCATCAATAAAAATCCATGAGCCTCTAGATGACAAATGTTTACTAGGTGGAAATTCACTGCATTAGGGTAGTAGCTTGAGGTTTGCTTACTTTTACAACCAAGAAAATATGCAATAATTTTTTCTTCAGTAAAGTTTTCTCAAAAATTACATAAACCGAAGTCGCACGGGCTTAGAAATTGCTAAAAAATTAAATTAATGAATTGAAGACTCCAGTTTGGAAAATCCTTTTAAGAAGATTATACTTAACGTCTAAATGTTGCATTTATTGGAAAACAGTGAAAAAAACTAAAAAACCATAATAAAAGGCATATACGCCAAAAAACTACACAAAATAACTAAGTGAGCCAGTAAGCCAATGGATAACCCAAAAACTGCTGCTTCACGCTCAACTCCAAGACGAGGAACTTCCAGCTAAGAATTTGTAGGCAACAATTAAAAAAAAAGCCTGAAATAAACCAGATTCAGGAAAACCAAAAGTAGCATTGAAAATGCTTTCATCCTCGTCATAACATTCCTTGAATGAACTCATTCATAAATGAATTTAACACCGTTATTTATTTTTTCTATTTTATTTTGAAATGTTGTAAGTTAAAAAATTTTTCATGCAAGATTCTAAATATATACATTTTTTCTCTAAACTTAGCTATTTATTCAGTTGAACTATTGAACTTCAACAAAAGCATTTTGATAGTAGGTTTGGCAACATTGTGAAGACTGAATTGATACCTTGGCAAAAAAACTCAACGTTTTGAAATACCTTTTACACAAATTTTAAATAAACCAAAAAGCATTCTGCTCATATAATTCCTTAAATCCACTTACCAAACAACAAATAGATACAAAAAATAGTGTCTACCAGTTTAACAATAGAAACAGCTGTACAATAATAATGCCAACTAACAAAAACATCAAAAATTCAGAAATCTAACATAATCTCAAAATAAAACACACTAACATCATTCACAACTACATTCAAACCATCCACAACAAAATCCTAAACAGCATCCAAATTCCAATCAACCAGATAGCAGCAACTTTAGATCCCCATACACTTGTACAATAAAAACTTTCAAATCACATATTTTTTCACCTACATAAACAAACTATCAACACCACTCATTATCCACATTATGTCCGTTTTACCACGCTCACCCTCAAACTCCACTTCAACTTTGTTTTTTCTAAATTATCATGACTAATCTGCGACCAAAGCGCCTTTGGTACAAGCCAAAAAAGCGGCAAAGAGTTTGAAAAAGTGAAAGGTTTTGATAGAAAAAGAAGGTCTTTTAACTGAGGTAGAAGATGAAAAAACTAAAATTTTTTTTTATATCTTTAATCGAAATTTTTCATATTTTAAAATAAAGACTAGCGCACAACTACTCAAATATAAGGTCATAAAGAATTTGAAAATGCAATGTAAAACTTATTCTGAATTATTAAAATATCAAGATTTTTGCTTTACGAATCCCTTCTAAATTTACATTTTTCATTCAATTCTATAATATTTATATATTCAAGAATCAGCCAATAGACTTTAAGTGTGGTTTAAAAATTTAAAGAATACATTTACTTATTTAAAATTGATGATGTGCAAAAATTTGAAACCTGGATAAAAATAAAGAAACTCTTTTAAGGTTTGAGTATATTTCATATATATGATTATCAAAGTATCTTTGAGCAATCTTTTGTTATAAAAGCACAATGACAACTAACAAAATAGGTTGAAATGAAAATATATCTGAAACTCATAATATTTCTAGCAATTTTAAGTTGCTCATCAGCAGGTGAGAACAATTAAATATTCTAAATTGCTCATTACTTCAAAAATAAATATAGTCCTAGCTAAATATTTGGAACTTTAAACGTTTCAGCTCCGTTGAAGATATGTTTCTACACGAATTGGGCTCAGTACAGACCATCCCCAGCCACCTTTTATCCAGAAAATGCTGATTTTTCATTATGCACTCATGTTGTTTACGCTTTTGCTAAAGTGCTCAACAGCGAATTGTTGCCTTACGAATGGAACGATGAATCAACTTCTGCTATGAAGGGGATGTATGTTAAATTATCTTGAAATCTATATTCTTGCACCATTAACTCTAGGATAAATTGACGTTATCATTAATATTATTTTTAACAAACTTGTTCATATGAATATGAACTTTCCAGGTATGAGCGATTCAATGATTTGAAAATTTCCTTTCCCAATGTGAAAACATTATTGTCAGTAGGAGGCTGGAATGCTGGAACTTCTGAAATGACTAAAATGTTAGCAAATAAATTCTCAAGAGCTACTTTCATCGATTCATCAATAGCTTTCCTAACCAAATGGAATTTTGACGGGTTGAATTTGGATTTTGAGTACCCTGGCTCAAGAGGTAGTCCCCCGGAAGATAAAAACAGATTCAAGCGATTGATTCAAGTAAGAAAGCTTTTTCACAACTAAACATGAAAAAAATTTAATTTAAATTGTTTCATATAATTGAATAGAGTTTCAAAAATTTTAAACAAAACACATTTTTTGAAATTTTTAACTAAAAAATAAAAATGCCTTCATCAACCTGAACAGGATTTGAGAAAAAAAATTAATCGCGATAAAAGCCCTTTACTTCTGACCGTTTCAGTGCCTAGTTCGAAAAGCATTATTGATGCGGGTTATGACATTCCAAGTCTCAACAGGTATTATCGTGAAAAAAACAAATTTTGCAATTTATTGAAAAAGATGGAGTTTTTGTTAAAACATGCACACATGAATTACTGAGAACTATAATAACTCGAAATAATTTGTAGCAATCTTGATTTTGTGACTCTCATGTCGTACGATTACCACGGGTCATGGGATTCTGTCACGGGATTCACATCTCCTCTCTATGCCGAGCCTGGAGACAACCTTAACACGGTTATGACTCTTTTTATTGGTTTGTGGAGAAATAGGATAAATTCAAATCTTCTAATGACATTAAACTACAGGATTGGAGCGCTAACTATTATGTGTCGCTGGGCTTAGAAAAAAGCAAAATAGCAATAGGATTGGCTTCGTATGGCAGATGCTTTACCTTGTCAAACTCTAACAACTATGGCATAGGAGCTCCCACCACGGGACCTTGCCCAGCCGGCACTTACACCAGGGAGGCTGGCTTCCTATCCTACTATGAGGTCTGAGTTCTATAACTTAAGTTGAAAAATATCTTTTATAAGTTTAGGTTATTTATCATTTCAAAAACAAAAATATTTTAGATTTGTCAAATGGCTAAAGACCCTAGTTCCAAAAGAGTTTGGTCGGATGTGCACAAAGTTCCTTATTTGGTGCTGGGAAGTACTTGGGTAGGGTATGACGACCAGCAGAGTTTTGCTAATAAGGTTGGAAAATTATAAAATTAAACATTTTATTTTTTTTTAATATTAGTTTTTGAATGAATATTTTCAAAAGATCGCAAAAATTTTCAGCTTCAGTACATAGAAGACAATCAATTTGGTGGCTGGTCGATTTGGACCATGGATATGGACGATTTCTTTGGTTCGTCTTGTAGATGTACTAAAAATCTTCCATGAAGTAAACTGGTCATCTTTTGACCGATTTTTATTAAAAAGCTGATGTTTTTAATATTTGATTGAAATTAATTTAGTGTAGTATGTATGACGTACTTTTCCGCGTTGTTTAATGTGCTTGCTACAAGTTTAATGTAGCCAAAACACAATGTGGAAAAAGTGCTAATGTGGCCCAGCACCGGAAACCAGTAACGTTAAATTATTTATTTAGTCCTCTAGAAATTAAATTATACGGTATAACTGAGGTGAAATGAAATATATTAAATTATAGGTTCAGCATTAAAATTCAAAAAACCAGTTGAAATTTATTTTTTTTACAGTTTATACTAAAAAACTGTATTTCAAAACACTGTTCAAATTTACCGAGCTCAGTATATCTTATTTTTCACAAAAGCTTGCACTGTTCTTGAATCTTCCTTTAAATCCCATCCCAAGAGTGACCAATTTGCTTATGATTTTACCTTTTGAAACTGCCAAAAAAAAATTTTTCAGTATCGTCTGTTTCACACTCTAGAACAATAGTCCAAGAAAATGTGTATCTTTTTTTTTCAACTTGTGATAAAAAATAAAAATAACCACGTAACAATGGACTAATTCAGTGTTGTTCACGCCTTATTTATTCACGTTTTCCCATCAATGCTAATCTTAGAATTTATGCGATTAGGAAAAGGTCCTTTATTTTATTAATTTCACTCAATTTTGAATGTGCATATATATATCTTGGAAACCATCTAAACTTGGTGGTTTTACATTGTGACACAAAAATTATTATATTTTACAAGTTGTAATTCTTCAATTTAATAGAAATAAATTAAACTTCAAAGATTAAAAAACTGACTTATGTCAAAAAGTCAAATAAATCAATAAGCCATACTTTTCAGCCAACCCCAAAGTCATTGTTTGCTTTCAATCCATTGTCATCTAAAGTATTATTATAAAAATGTTTACAAAAGTTTTGAATAAATGAAAATGTTAGAAACAGTTTGAAACTTTTAATTTCAGGTCAATGCCACTCAGAATCGTATCCTCTAATCAAATCCTTAGACTCGACGTGAGAAATTCAAGATATAAATTCTATAGAATATATTTTTTAAAACTTAAATCTTGGTTCTAGATTTACTGTTGCTCCAACAATTGTGACTCCAGCTCCACCAACAGCTGCCATTCAAACTCCCGCCCCCACTGCACCCAGTCAGTCACTCATTATTTATATGCACTAAAATCAAACTAAAACACTTAAAACATTCAAAATATTGTAATGAGTATAAATTAAAAAATTGAAATCAGATACACTGAAGGTATGTTACTACACGAATTGGGCGCAGTACCGACCCTCTCCAGGGACTTACGTGCCTTCTAACATTGATGCCTCCCTGTGCACACACATCATTTTTGCTTTTGCAACATTGAGCAACTACCGATTGCAAACTTATGAGTGGAATGACGAAACAATGTGAGTCTTTGAGCAATAACTAATCTGGTGCCAAAAATGCTAATGACTTTATATTGTCATGAAAATTTTGCTTCTACCTAAATTCAATTACGTGAAAATAAAAGAAATCAAAATAAAATTTCAAAAAATTAACCTGTATGCACAGTGTTTTTATATGAAATCATTGAGAGCAAGTGTTGAGAATAGAACTTTTAACCACATAGCATTTGAAAGAATAGTTTTGAAGCTTGAAATATCTACAAGTTTGTTAAAAAAACAAGTATGAACATATTTCAAAAATTTATAAACTTACTCAGCAAAAAGTTGCTTACAGAGTTTTAGATTAATGTCATTTCGGGTAAAATGGATAAAGAAATTTTAACTACTTGTCTTATTATTTTTATAATTTGAAGCAAAGTTTTTACACATGAAAACCAAGTGATTGACTAGCTTCTGTGGTGACAATCAATCTTAATTATCTTCCCACTAATTTTTGAGCTGTATGTTTTGAATACAATAGACTTAAGAACTAAATTCAATTTTTCCACCAGAGTACTTTTTCAAAAAGTTTAACTATACTATAACTTTTTTAAATTTACTACCGTATTATTCAATCACTTCACAATTAGCATTTCTTCATTAGTATCGAGCCTATTGTTTCGGGTGTTTATTTTTTATTCTTCATTGTTTTTTGGTGACCGAAAAGTATTTTTCAACCTGTTATCAAGTTTAGTACCTGCTGTTTGAAAAGCATGATTTTTGAACATAACAAATGCTGAAAAACTTGAAAATGAGCTTAAAAAAAACAATGTGGAATAGTGGTTTTTCTAACGAACCCAACATATTCAAAGCAACTTTTGATCTTAGCTGTGGGTCTTCCCGTTGATCTGATGATTTTCTTCGAAAATACAGGTCAAGATTATAGCCATAACGTGATGAGCCGGACAATGCATAAAACTGTTTGTCCTCGATAAACTGTTTGAGTGCATGATGCCCCAAATATTTATGATCAATTCATCAATGGCTACGTTTCTTTCTAAAATGCCAAATTGCTTCAAGGATTTTGAGAAAAAGATAGATTTTTTCAATGATTTAACAAAAACATGATTTTCTGTGGTCTTCATCGTGTTAAAATTGAAGATTAATATTTTTAATTTTTTAAAATTATAATTACAACTTATTATGCCTGAATTGAAAATTTTGCAATAATTTTTTTTGTTCGCCAAATATGAAGCATTCATCAGTTGAGTTTTGGACAAGTTTAAGCTCAAATATCATAAAAAATTAATCGAAAAATCAGTGAACATTCATTGGCTAATGAGAACCTGATGATGAATAAAGAAATATAATTACTTGCTTCAGTAAAATATAAACCAATAACTACTTAAATTTATATATATATATATACTGGACAAAAATGGGTTATTATTTTTACTTTACGTAAAAGATTTTAAAAGTATAAAATGTTATCAAACGATTTAAACACTAGGTATCAACAAGTGAACAACCTGAAGCAGACACATCCCAACCTCAAGACTTTATTGGCTGTGGGAGGCTGGAATGCAGGGACAACTGAAATGTCTAAAATGCTTGAAACTACTCAAACCAGGCTCACTTTCATTGATTCAAGCATACAATTTGTGCAGAGCCGAAACTTTGACGGACTTGATTTAGACTTTGAGTATCCGGGGTCCAGAGGGAGTCCCGCCCATGACAAACAGCGCTTCAGTCTGCTGTTGAAGGTGCATTTTCTCATGATTATATAAAAATCTATTCTCAAATACGAAGTTCTATTCTATTTTAAACTGAAAAAATTACGTATTGTTTTGACTGAAGTTTTAAATATATGATACTAAGTTGAATTAGTTAAAAAAAATTGAAATTTTTTTATATACTAGCACTAATAACCTTAAGGAATTTCGGCAAGTAATAAGCAACAGAGGCTTAACATTTTTGTTAACTACCGCTGTTCCTGCTGCAAAAGCCACAATCGATAACGGATACGAACCCACAGAGCTTAACAAGTAATAAAGATATTTTTTACAAAAAATGATCATGATTAAATTTGCCTTGCAATGCAGATACCTTGATTTTGTAACTCTCATGTCGTACGATTACCACGGGTCATGGGATTCTGTCACGGGACTCACATCTCCCCTCTATGCCGAGCCTGGAGACAACCTTAACACGGTTATAACTCTTTTTATTGGTTTGTGGAGAAATAGGATAAATTCAAATCTTCTAATGACATTAAACTACAGGATTGGAGCGCTAACTATTATGTGTCGCTGGGCTTAGAAAAAAGCAAAATAGCAATAGGATTGGCTTCGTATGGCAGATGCTTTACCTTGTCAAACTCTAACAACTATGGCATAGGAGCTCCCACCACGGGACCTTGCCCAGCCGGTACTTACACCAGGGAGGCTGGCTTTCTATCCTACTATGAGGTCTGAGTTTTTATAATTCATTGTGAAAAATTAATCGGCAGATAATTAACGATGCAACATCCCCAACTTAAAACACTTCAATATTCAGGAATAACTTTTGATGCTTTTTTAAAACCCAAAAAACTTTGAAAATTTGATAAACCTAATGATGCATCGGACTTTTTCAATATTTAAATCCTTTGTCGACTCAAAACAATTTAATTTTCAAAAAAAGATCGACGTTTTTTCAAAAACAATAGATATGAAAAGAATTGGTTTTTATGATGACTCATAGTGGAATAAATTTTTCAACGAAACATTTTAACTGTAGTTAATCAAACACTGTCACAACATTCATTAAAATATCATGTCACTTTTTAAAATTCGAATTTGCATAAGTCGTGTATGCAGTTATTTGAGTAATATAACTCTATTTTTTATCAAATTTCAGATTTGTCAAATGGCTAAAGACCCTAGTTCTAAAAGAGTTTGGTCGGATGTGCACAAAGTTCCTTATTTGGTGCTGGGAAATACTTGGGTGGGGTATGACGACCAGCAGAGCTTTGCTAATAAGGTTGAAAACAATATTTTCAAAATACTATGAAAACATTCAATAAGAAAATTTTTAAAACTAATTTTATTCATAAAAATACAAAGGATTCGTCTTGAAAAATCATCAAATATTTATAATTTTCAAATCAATCGGTCGATAAACTCTATTTAAAAATATACAAAACTATATAATAGAATTTTCTTTTTCAAAATTTGAATTGAGAATGTCACAATAATAACAAAAAACTTTTGAAAAATTGAAACTTCTCAAGCATCCATTAATCTTTGAAACACAAATATTTCTTTACCATTCAACAGTTCAAGTACATCGACGACAACCAATTTGCTGGATGGTCTATTTGGACTGTGGATATGGACGATTTCTTCGGTCTGGAAACATTATATTTAAAAATAGAAGAAAATTTATTCACTTCTATAAAATATTTAAACGGTCTTTAAAACATAATGTTTGTTTTTTCAATCACAGGTACATGCCAAAGTGGTTTGTATCCACTAATAAAGTCTTTAAGCTTGAGGTTTTTTATGTTTTGAAGTAATGAAGAATTTTTTATTGACAGCTATGATAATTTAATTTAGTGTAACAACTTCTGGGCCTTTGACAAAACTCGCCACTGATCTTGGGCCTTTGACAACACTCGCCCCTACTCCCATTCAAACTACAACTACCTCAGTTCAAAACCCCAATAACTCGAGTAAAAAAATAATTATTGTTAACTAAAATAATTTTAGCTAAATTTACATCAAATGTACAAAAAAAGATTTGATGAAGCTATGTTACTACACGAATTGGGCGCAGTACCGACCATCTCCAGGGACTTACGTGCCTTCTAACATTGATGCCTCCCTGTGCACACATATCATCTTCGCCTTTGCAACATTGAGCAACTACCAACTGCAAACTTATGAGTGGAATGACGAAACAATGTGAGTCTTTGAGCATTATTCAATACATTTTTTAAAGACAGAAGAAATTTTTCATTATGTATGAACTTATATTATACAAGCTATAATTCAACAATTTAAAAACCAGGTATCAACAAGTGAACAACCTGAAGCAGACACATCCCAACCTCAAGACTTTATTGGCTGTGGGAGGCTGGAATGCAGGAACAACTGAAATGTCCAAAATGCTTGAAACTACTCAAACCAGGCTCACTTTCATTGATTCAAGCATACAATTTGTACAGAGCCGAAACTTTGACGGACTTGATTTAGACTTTGAGTATCCGGGGTCCAGAGGGAGTCCCGCCCATGACAAACAGCGCTTCAGTCTGCTGTTGAAGGTGCATTTTTTCATGATTATATGAAAGTTTGTGCCCTAATATGAAAATTGCGTACTTTCTTCAGGCATATAAATTTAAATCATTTTAATGAAATTTTATTACACTTTTATAACTGAACCTAAGGAATTCAGACAAGTCATAAACGACAGAGGTTTGACCTTCATTTTATCTGCTGCCATTCCTGCTGGGAAGACAGTCATTGATGCTGGGTACGAAGTGTCCGAGTTGAATAAGTAAGTCGTCTTTTTGGCATACCTTCTCATTGGAAGTTGCTAAGTTTCTCACTTTTTCAATTTATATTTATGAGAGAAAAACAAAACTTGAAGGTATTTAGATTTTGCAAATCTCATGTCTTATGATTACCACGGATCATGGGAATCTGTTACGGGATTCTCATCTCCTCTCTTCTCTAATCCTGGAGACATCTTGAACACAGTAAAAATATCAATATTCAAAACTAACAAATTTTTTAAAAGAATTTTTCAATACTTTGAAATTTCAGAATTGGAGCGCTAACTATTATGTGTCGCTGGGCTTAGAAAAAAGCAAAATAGCAATAGGATTGGCTTCGTATGGCAGATGCTTCACCTTGTCAAACTCTAACAGCTATGGCATAGGAGCTCCCACCACGGGACCTTGCCCAGCCGGCACTTACACCAGGGAGGCTGGCTTCCTAGCCTACTATGAGGTCTGTAACGAGTTGATGTTTTTTTGTTGAAATTATATTAAGTTTTTGATCAAAAACACGGTTTTAATGAAGTTGAATTAACCTCGAAGATTTGCACTTTACGGAAAAACTCGATCACCAAAGACCTATGGTCTGAAACGCACAAAGTGCCTTATCTAGTGTATGGAAATACTTGGGTTGGATACGATAATGAGAGAAGCTTTGAAATTAAGGTTTCATGTTTGAACATTCACATTACTTCAATGATTTCAAACAAATATACGCTAAATTAACAACGTTTGATTGTGTTTTTTATAAATGGGACGTGAATTTTTTTAACCACAGTATAACTACGTGAAAAACAATGGATTTGGTGGGGTCATGGTGTGGACAACTGATATGGATGATTTCAGAGGTGGGCTTCGAGTAGTCGAGAAGATGTTAAAATTAAAATTTTCATTTATTTTTAAATACTCTTTTTCAAACTATATCACATTACAGGAACATTTTGTAGTTCTTTGACACCTTACCCTCTTCTGAAGAAGTTGCTTTGAAATTTTTGCATTTTCTCACACTAGGAGTTTCTATAGATAAATTATTATACTTCATAGTTAACCGCAAGCTTTTGACTATTTTTGTTGTGTTTCATTGTAGCTAAATCTTCAATTTTGAAATGCTAATCTAAATAAAATAACATTTAATATGAAATACATCTATAAAATCCAAACTCTCATTTAAAACTTGAAATTCAGAACCGAAACAACCTGTTTTAAGGCGTTGTTATGGTTCTAATCAAAGTTATGACAATTGTCTTTCCAACGAGTTTTAAACAAAATATTTAAAAAAATTAATCACATAATTGAATGCCGAAATAAAGAATTAAAGTTGGAAATGGATAAAACTGGAAACTGGGTTTTGAAAACTTCTTTTTGTAGCAAAATTTAAATAAAAAATTGATAGCTGTAACTATTAAGCGTCAAACTTTCTATTGCTTTTAAAATTTCTGCTCTATTTGAAAAAGAATCTCAAAAATTTTGTGAAAATTTGAGAGAAAATAGTTGCTTCGATCTTGTTTTCGGAATTCACATAAGCATGAAATATTTTTTAAACTTTATAACAAAAACCATGTTTTGTATATGAAATTTGAAACTGATACATTTATTTGAAAAAAAATTTGAGTCTCTGACTAAATCCTACACAGATCAAGTAAGAATATGAATGAATTGTTTTATTAAAATTTCCAAGTAAAATAATATTTTAAATGGAAAATATTCTCTAAAGGATCATTATAAAGGTTAGTTAGTCAAGGTTGTTACGAGAAATTGTACATTGTTTTTGATGAAAAATGTCATCCTTGATAAGAAGATTAAAACCTAGTGAAACATTTTTGAGAAATATATAATTACAAGATGTAGAAAAAACCTTAGAGTAATTTATTGACCATAAGAATGCAATAAAGAAGAGCTTTTTTACATGATTAAACAACATTAATGCTCGTTGTATTAAAAAAAGCTGGTATTTTTCAGAAAAAATAAAAATTATAAAAAGATACTAAACAACACCGAAGAAAAAAAAACTACGCTTTAAATTGAACTCTAAAAAACACTTTAAATGAAGTTGCTTCACTTTTATTTTTTGGTCCTACTTGATAAAGTAATTTTCAAATTTATGTTACATATAAAAACTCTACCACCTCTACTGCGACATATTGACTTCTCGATAAGCTTTTATAATTCTCAAAATAATCTTTTTTTTCTATCTCGAAACTTTTTAGTGTGCATCTATTACAAAATCGCTTATGACTGTTTAAATTTTTTATAAAAGCAGAGTTGTCACATTTATAAAACTTCTCAAAGTTTGGAAATCTCTGAATAAGATGTTGTTATATGGCAAGGATACAGCTTTTTTTAAATAATTGAAAAATAAATCAAATAAAAAATTCCAAGCTGCAACGTAAATTCTCTTTATTTTAAAAAAATTCTCGAGGTTACAGAAGACAAAAGCACAAAATGTTGATACGTTTTATTTATGACCATACAATGTTTTTTGATTTATTTCAATTGATAAAATTCAAAAAAATTTTATTTATTGAATGCTGTTTTTAGACAACCCAGAGAGAATTTTGAAACAATTTAAACTATTAATTAAATTATTTATATATATATAAAAGGAGCATAAGCTTGCAAGTACATTGAGGTTGGATGAACTTGAGGTGTCGAAACTTAAAATTTTATCCATCTCATTAATCATCGCTTTTTTTCTGGTTTTTTTAAGTAGATGTTTAAAATTTTAAAACTCCATTTTGAGTTTTTGAGTTATTTTTTTTGTACATTTTATTATCCTATAATTCACAATTTTATTTTAAAATCTGAAAAAATTAAAACAAAGACCAAGACACAGCTTTTGAAATTATTATAATAAGAATGGAATTTTGAAATTTTGAATAGCTTCATGTAACATTTGATAAGAAAGATCGCTAGAATATGATGCAAGCATTAATAAATTAATTGGACGCTTATAAACCTTTTAATCCCACAACTTTCAAGCTAAAAACACTTGAAAATTTTGAATAAATTTAAACTCACTTTTTTACAAGTTTTATTTAGTGTCAAATAAAGTTTTTTAAATTTTTCAAAATTGGAAAAATACATTCTAAAAGTGGTACTTTATGTATAAAAGGGTGAGAAACCTTAATTTTTGGAGACATTTCATATCAGAAAATATTCTTTTTGTTTGAAATTGGATTCAACAAATCTTCAAAACGAGATAGTAGACTGGCTTATCAGTCAATCGTATCTGCGTAAAAAACAGTATTTTAAAGGGATGCCCTGGGGGGGTCTAGAGAAGAAATCGAAATGCTAATTAAGTTGCAAATTCTTTTGCTGTTTTAACTTCATTTGGTTTTCAAATTTATCATTTTAGGTGAATAAAAACTGAGTTTTTGAATTTTTTTAGGAAGCATTGAAAAATTTGATATTTTAATTTCTTATTGAAATTAAATAATGTTTAGAAAATATAACTATAAAAGATTGAGAAGCCAAAAGTTTATGAATAATACAAAAACTTGCTTAGAACATCCGCAAACTACCATTTATAGATAAAAGTAGAAAACGTACTTCTTATCTAGCAAAAATATTTTTTATGGCGTACTTCATGAAAAGCAAACAAAATATTTAGATATGACAATAACTCTGCGACAAATAATCCAATAATTTTTAATGTTTTAAGAAGGCATTTCTTAATAATAGAAATGATTTTTAAATTTTTATGTCAGTTATTTAAAAAAAACGTATGAAGAGATCTTATAATATATAAAATATAAATGTTCATAACAAGGAATTCAAAAGGTTTTGGAAATAAGCTTTCTGGGAGTTTTAATGTTAAATTGAAAGTTATTAAAATTCAACAAAGACAAGGATGAAAAACCAGTCAGAAATGGAATTAAAGCTGAAGTGATTCAGCCATTGTGATAGTTATTTGTTAATTCGACTCTAAACAATGCTTTTTCTTCGTGTGTCATGTCACGTCAGAAATGCATAATGTTTGATTGCTGTTTGTTTTATCCTTTTGAAGTTGTTAGCCAAATGCCTTTGCATATTTTTTCACAAAAACTTTGTTGACTCACAGATTTCATATGAATTCAAGTTTTCGTTTTAGGAAATAAATTTTTTCAAAATCTCATAACCTTTAGAATAGAGTTTTCAAAATTAAAAAAATGAGAGTGAAAACTCTTTATTTTTAAGGTTAAACCGGATGTAAAGTTTTGAACTAAATTTTTAATTAAAAAGAATATTAGAAACATCTACAATTGGTCCATTAGTTTTGAAGACGATAAAAATTAGTTTACAAGTGCAATAAAATTGTTTATTTGGTGGCAACACACTAAAAAGTGATATTAAAGTTAATGGTCTAAAAAAAATTTCTATCCAATTTTGAAAAAAATTTTTAGAATTTTGAAAAGTGAAAATTGAAATAAATTATATGTTAAAGTTTATCAAGGCCAGTAATATGTTGCTAAATGTGAACTGTATGTTCTAGCAAACGATCTTGAAAGCAATTACCAAAAACTGAAAATATTTCATTTCATGAAACTTTGAAATGCCACTATTGTAACATTCAGAATACTATTTGGAATTTAACTAAATATTTCTATAAACTTCAAATAATATATTTTAAGCTCAAAATTTTTTTTATTTGATAAACTTTTGTACACAAAGATTTTTAAATTGATAATTTAAATAGAGAAAATTAATTTTCAAATGGTTTCCATGTCCGCAGCGCTCATGTTTTTTTTTGTGCTTCTATTTTAAGCCACTGAGGGTTTCAAATGATTAGTTTTGAGAGGTTTCATTTGTTTATTATTGAACTCAATTCTAGTTTCATACATATTCTCAAATTTCAAGTGTTTGATACTAGTTTTTCATATAAATATTAATGACCAATGGTTGAGCATTAGACTAATTATTCAAAGTTACCGGATTCGATCCCGCGTGGGCCGACAATTAGCACCTGTTCCACAGTGTGTTTTCGCTACATTAAATTTGTAGCAAGCGCTTTGATCTATAAAGAAAAGCGCTTTATAAATACCGCATTACATTACACAACATCAATGTTAGCTTTGAAAATGCACATTACCTTGCAAAATAAGTTGAATTAGTAATCTCTCCTTTATTAAAAAATATCAGAAATGGATAGTAGTTTGAAAAATTGAAAAACACGTTTGAGGTTTATACGGGTTCAAAATTCTCAGTCTTCGTCAGTTTCAGCTGTTATATGAAAATATATATAAATAATAACGTTCAAACTAATTGAAAAACAATTTTTAAAAAATGTTTACTTTTAAAATTTTTGAAAATACATCTTCATGTATTAATTAAAAATGCTCTATTTGAATTTGGAAAAAAGATCAAAGAATCAAAAATGCGTTAATACCATCATGCAGTGATCTCAATTAAGGTAATCTGTAAAAAAATCCTAAATCTAAATAAGAGCGTTTGAAGACGAGAGTGAAAAATTGTAAATATCTTTTATGGCTATGAAAATACCGTTTTTTAGAGACCTTTTGTTCTTTTTTCAGTTGATTTCTCCATGATTCGTATAAATATCTTTAATTTCTCATGTGTGTAAGAACAGAAAATGGCTTCAATCGAGAGAAAATGGCAAGTGATACCATAATCAGGTCTTTTGATGGAGATCTCACAGTGAATTTGAAGCTTCGTGAATTTATAAAATTGTGAACCATTGTGTTTAGCTCTATCAGCTTTTTTTAGACTTTTTCTTCAATTAATAAATATGACTAGTTCTATTTTTTCTTTTTTACCCAGAATACCTATTAAACGTTCATGAAACCTTTGAAAAAAATTCCTGAACAAAAATTATTGTCACTCGTCATAAAATGTATACTTTATATGAGTTTTGTGGTATCTAATTTGAATAAGGACAAAAAAAATGAGTACATTGAATTGTAAAGCAGTTTGCCAGCTGTAATATTAATTTTAAATAATTAATATTACAGCTGGCAAACTGCTTTACAATTCAATGTACTCATTTTTTACATTCAAAAACTATAACAAAAAACATTATTTTTACCAGGTGAATTGCTTCTCGGAAAGATTAAGTGGCTAAAATATTTAGTAATATAAAAGCACATTCTAACATTATTGTGGTACTAACGTTAGATATAAAAAAATACTCAGAATAAAAAAAAATTCAGGTGAAAAATAATATTTCTGGATGCTTTGACAAAACAATTGTATTCATATAACTGCTTGATAGAACTTTGTATTATTCTTTTTTTATTGAAATTATATATATGTACAGAATAAAACTTTTTTTGTAGCTGTATAGTAAGGTTTTTAAATGTTTCTATTTATAGCAATAGAAACTAAAGGAAACAATTAAAAATGGATTTCGCTAATTTTCCGTAACAAGTGTCTCGTTATTTTTGATTTAAAATATCTGTAAAATTCTCATTTAAATCTTTACTAAACATTTAACAATTTATTTTGTTATTATCCTTTCTTTCGTTTGAAAATATTTATCTTGACTCTTGTTTTCAACTTCATCAGGATTCTTGTTTTTCATATTTTGACCCAGCTTTCAGCTCAGTTCACAAGTCTACTTTTTTTCACCAAAACCTTCCACTTTTTCAACAGCTACTTTCAACCACTCTGGTTTTAATCTTACTGAATCTGGAGTTATTTTTGGCACATAGCTTCTCTGCTCATTAAGACATGTTTTAAAAGATCCTAGTCACAGATCAATAAAAATAATTTGGCAGAAAGAGCTTAAGCGGGGTATAATGATGAGTGTGTGATTACGGGTGTAATTGAGATTGATGAAATAATGGTGATATTTTATTTAAATAATTGACAAAGATGAGCGACTTACCGGTTTTTAACTGTACAAAATGGGACATGTGTGAGGTTTTGGATTTGAGTTTATCTATTTTATATGGGGTTGTTAGCAAAATGATATATAAGATACAGAAGACCATAGAAAATTTATTTGAATAATTGCTTAGATAAATTGATTATGATTTTAAAAATTCATATAAAAAATTTATATTTATTACAAGCTCCTATATAAAATTAACCGAAAGTTTTAGCATTTATTTCGAATTCGAACTAACATCAAGTTGAACAACACTTTTGTACGATTGGAGTAATATAAATAAATAATGAAGAAAATGGAAACTTGAGTTATTCTGAAAATGAAAAATATACTTGGAAAAAAATTTTCTGTTTGAATTTGAATAAAATTTAAACCCATAATGTTTACAAAGATCACGAAACTGACAGGTTTCCCTGAAGCTTGAATCAAGTTATATTTTACTTCACAATGAAGTTATTATTTTGAAAAGCTATAACGTTTTATAAGTTCATATTGTACTCAAAAACTTGGTAAAAGAATTCTTTATAAATTTTATTAAAATTGATGAATGATTAAAACCGAAATTTTGAATGAAAAATTGGTCTGATTCCATTCATTTATAAAAAAGCAAGGTTTCTGCCCAGCAGCAACTTGTATTAAAAAATGGTAAAATAAAAAGAATAATGTAATTTAAAAAAAACAGAAATGATAATAATTGAATATGAAGTAACAGCTTTGTGAATATCAATTTTAGTTATAGCTGTTTGGAATTTAATATTATAAGATTTAAGTTTATTTAGAAAATGAGTATTGGGTTCTAAACTATATTAACGGGTAATTTATCTAAACTTTTTGTTTTTTATATAATAAAATATTAGACATAGTTCTATTCTTAACAAAATAACATCAATATATTTTTATACTCTAATATTTCATTTCAATAAAATAAAAATTAAGATTATTTCATTTAACAACAATTGATCAAATCAAGTTTGGACGAGACTCACGGCAACAACAATTAATTTCTCGCAAACAATTGAATGATTAAAACGTCCAAGTGTGAAAAATCTGCTCAATTAGCGCTTCTAGCAACAAAGCTTATATCTAAAAGACTTTTCGAAACTAAATGAAATTTTTTTCTTGTTTTGAAGCATGCAGAAATTTTTTTGAAGTATCAAGTGGATTTAACGTTTAAATTTTTTCTGGCAGTGGCTTTGAATACGTTTGGACATGCTCTAGGTCAGATGAATTTAACACTTCTCTCAAGCAATTATGGCTTTTGAAACAAAGTTAATTCGAAAAATTATTTTTCTAATGTTTCCCAAGTGTATGATTATTTCAATTGATCTTCCAAATTTTATCTTAATTTTTCTGGTCCGTTTTTTAATAGTTTGATTTTAAGGACTTCAAGCTCTCATCAATGGAGTGTTTGTTTCTGTTATTATTTTCGCGAATGTGCTTTAAACCTTTTCGAACTCACTTGTGATATTCCAGTTGATATAAAAAACTTTGAAGTACTGTAGTTTAACTCACTGTTCTAAATTACAGTTTTCATAATGAATTTCAGAATTTTTCCTTCGTTGATTTTTCTTCTATGAGCTTTAAAATTATACTTTCCTACAATTAAATTTTTTCAAATTATTTCACACCAAAAAACTTTTTATCATAATTTTCTATCATTTATTCAGTTTGAACTCCCATTCTTAAAAAGTTAAGACTGATCTTTCCGTTATAAAACAAATTAGTAGTGGAATACTTTAAAATAAACAAAAAAAAAGCCTTTTCAGTCTACATTTTCAAAATTACAAAAATTCAATATTTCCATAAAGTTGCAAAAAACTTGAACTTTGATAAATTAAATGTTAACTTTTAGCATTGAAATTTTGTTTTAACATTTTTATCTTGTTTGCGTTTCGCAAACAACACAAAAAATATTTGTAATAACAAGTGCATTGAACTTGATGACTTTCAAGGCTACCAGCTGTCTGATGCTTCTTCAACCATCTGAACTTCAAGCTTGGTCTAGAAAGAAATAAAATGAAAAAACCGCTATAAACAAAACCGCTTGAACAAAACGAAAAACATGGAAATGAAAAATAAAAATTCTCAAAACAACAAAACTTCAATTCTTGAATGAAACTTTTTATAAAATTGAAAGTTGATAATGCATGTAGAGTAAGCATAAAAATATTTATATAAATGGCGGATAAAAACGACAAGTTGAAATGAATGAGTTATAAAAAATTAAAAAAAAAATGAAAAATCCCAAAAAAAAATTATTAAATTTTCAAGAGTAACTTTGAAGAAAAATTTAGAGATGACTTTTGATATAATTTTTTTCACTTTTGTTTCAAATGTCATTTCCACCGAACTATAATCATTTGTTATAATTAACAGAAGAAAATTGGGATACTCCTTGTTTTATGAATATTTGTTATAATATAAATAATGTTTCGTGATATATTTATATTCATCTCCATTTTCTGTTTCATTTTATCAAGATCATAACCATTCATCATCATCACAAAAATATCAGCATAGTGTTTTTAACATCATTGCAAATGTGAAGCATCTTCTATAATTGATAATGTGAGTTCAACTTACGAAAAGCTTTGTATTATTATTCAGTTAATTAAAGTGTTTGATTCAAATCGTTTTTGTTAATAGGCTAGTTTAGTTAATCTTCTATAATTATTTCCGAATTCTTAAGACAAAAAAAAACTATTAAGACCAGATTTCCATTTTGAATATTCAACTCACACTACTAATGATTCATGGTAAAGTTAACTTATTGAAAATTTCAGTTTTTTTAAAATAAATTTATCAAAAATTCTTCATAAAAAATTGAAAATAAAAAGTTATTCAAATAATATAAAAAAAAGATACATAAGATGTCTCTAAAAAACTTGCACTTGAATATTTTGGAAAAATATTAGATTTAAAAATAGCTTATTATATTTTATAATTAAATAATTTTTTTTACTGAATTGCTATTTAAATAAAAACCATCAAAACGATGCTAAACTATACTAGCACTTTGAGCATGTTTAAAGAAATACTGGTTTCTATGGCCTCTATAAGCGACCAAACTACATATAACTGAGTGCAAAAAAAACTCATATGACTTCAACTTTTTACTGTAATTAAGACAATGAGCATTAAACAAAATAAATAAATAGAAAACATAATAAACATACTTTTACACGTATGTCATTTGATGAACTTAATCGGCCCTATATAGCTTAGTGGTCTTTATTAATGCTGATATTATAATTCTTTCTAGAAGTTCGCCACAATTTGGTCAAGTGCCAGTGAAAATGGACCTTCCAGGTTCATAACGAGTTCTTTTGATGAGACTTCTGCGTTTTATATGCATCGTGGTTTGTCAATCGTTGTTGAATATCAAGTGAAACTTATATAACCGAATCTTTTAGAGTATTTAAAGTTCTATTTAGAAACTTTTAAATTTCTAAATTGAATTCATTAATTTTTTCCATCTTGTGAGCATTGAATAACTCATCAGGCACAAAGCCTTTTGGGATGACATTGAAAGAAAATTAAAATTTAATTTCTTAAGTCTTCCAAGTTCTTCTAACATTTTTAACAAAATTATTATTTGAATCGTGAATTAAAACCACTGGAAAGTGAGATATTTCAATGATGTTCTCATGCTGCATTGCGATGAGAACATGTGACTTGGAGCTTTGTCGTTTGTTGCCTTGTTCAGATCTATTGCTAAGCAGCTAGATGATTTTTCTTTGCAGTAATAAATATTTATTGGACAAAAAAAATATAGAATGAACAATGAAAAAGAATGAGAAAATTTCATGCTTTTGTTTGTTTTTATTCAATTCTTTATGGTGATCGGTGAAATTTTTGGAACAAAAAAACATTGTTTGAAACAATGAAGATTATTTATTAATACTTTGATGGTTTTCAACAAATTAGCAGATATTTTAACCTTCCGTTTAAATCCTTCATTTCAGGTGCTTAGAATTTGTGAATCGATTCACAAGCTTGGCTTCAATGAAGCTTGGAAAAATAAATTCATAAATAATGTTTAATGAAATAAAACAAACATTTTGTGATTTTCAACTCCGAGAATCAATATAAAACTTCAATTAAATTCTTTTATTTTCTTCATTTAACTAAAAATCTGAAATCAAATGAGAAAAAAACTTGCAAATGTACCCAGTAGTTCAAATAATCAAAATTTTCGTTTTTTTGAATAAAATGTACTTTGAAAAGCAGAAATAAGAAAAAAAATATAGTGGATACATCTTTAGCATGTTATGAAGCATTATCAAATTAAGACATTCGTGATAAGAATATAAATATTCTTCCTGCAGCTTTCATCTTAACACCATTTAAATTTATGATCTCATTACACTTCAATGAGAGATTGATAATTTTATTTGGAAAAGTTATCTTTTAAAAATTTATTTAGTGCTTCAGAATTTGCTCATATTTTAAAATGAATTTAATTAAAAACAGTGATATTTTGAAACTATTCAGAAACATTATCAACAAATCTATATGACATAAATAACACAACCCATTGTGGACATCAGTGGATTATGATGAAAAATAAATTCAATATAAAACATATAAAATATGTTATAATAAATTATGAACTGACCCAGATTTTAAAAAAGAATTTTTTAAGAAAGAATGAAAAAATTGGATTCAGAAAACTGGACCTGTTTTTAAATACAAGGTAATGCTGAAACAATTCACACACAAAAGCGTGAGTTGAGCTATAAAGTATAGCGTTTAATAAAGACTCCCCTTTATGCTACCGACAGGCTGTTTAAAACATATAAATTTGTTTATGTCTTTCGAAAAGATAAGTCGATGGAAACAAATTTTGATAAGGCCAAAGTATGTTTTATTTACGAGTGGGATTAATTTGAGATTATTTGAGTTTCCAAGTTTTTACTTACGATAGATTAAGTTATTGTGATAAAATTTATTATATGGTAAAAAAAGAAAAACCTATATATTTTTTTGGATATTTTTAGAAATAGTTGCTTTCACATGATGAAAAATTCTTTTTTCCAATTTGTTTCTCAATAATTTATGCCCATTTTTTAAAATTAGAAGTCTTGATAGTAAGTCTATTTTAATTATTTCAAAGCTAATTCGATAATAAATTAAAATTAAAATTTTTACTTAAATTATTCAAAAAAAAAATTTTTTTATGGAAAATGAAATCTTATAAAATATGGGAAAACATGAAAGTTTGTGGATAAAATCTCAAACTGTAAATATTTTATGGAGACTTCAAATTTTTTACTTTAACTACCATGTATTAATTATAGTTTGAATACTATTATTAACGTTCTCATTCAAGACGAAGCTTGTAACAGCTTTGCTACCATACTCCATACAAAAACCCAAGAAAAACCAAAATTGACATAACTTTTTTGACTCTTTTTCAGCTCTTTTCTTTAAATCAAAGCCTTTCTCTGTTATTGTTTCCAAAGTGCCTTTTACCACAAGAACTATCTTTTTGTTTAACTTTTCATAATCTAGGTATCACTTCAACCAAGTCTTCATACTTTTCAATTTCCATTTTTTTCAATTTCGTATAAAAAAGCTATGCAAATGCTAAAGGGGTTTTTTAATTTGTTTATAAGAAATAAACTATAATTATTAATAATTATCTGTATAAAAAGCGAAGTAGTCCCATTCGTCAACCCTCATAGCTTAGCTGGTAGAGCATTAGATTAAGTATCCAAAGTTACCAGGTTCGATCCTGTGTTAGGCAGACAATTAGCAAACTGCCCCACAGTGTGTTTCCGCTACATTAAATCTTATAGCGAGCGCTTCGACCGTCAAGAAAAAGCGCAAAATAAATGCCAGATCACTACCGCTATAATTTTGTTTGTGTGTGTAAAAAGTCAGCTCTTAGAAAAATAATTGAATAACTTTATTCAAAAAATTTTAAATAATTGCAAACGTTTAAAAAAAAAATCTTTATTTTTTGAAAATTTTTAGTACAAAACGTCACTTCTTTTTTCATTTCCTATCTTCTTTTTAATAATATACAAGTGATTCTCAACTGATGGCCCACTCATTAATTATTCATATTATTCAAAAAAAATCAACTGTGAAATTTTTTTCAATACATTCCGTGTCTCTAAAAAATTAATTATATTACATTATACTGCTGCACTTTTCTTAGTAACTGGGGCTGACAGCAGTCGGGCTAGGCTATTGATAAATATATGACCAATTTATAAATAGACTATTTTTTTGGGAAAAACTTCTTATAAACTGCTAGTCCAAGCTTAATTCCAACTTTAAATGTTCAAATTCAAGATCCGCAGTTTGCCTTGCAGTTGTCAAAAAAAAGAACATCCACCAAGCCAAATGACAACAATACCAGAATTTTGTTTTTCGACAATTGTTATCCAGCTTATGACAGAAAAACAGCCATAAGATGCAGACGCTAGGCTCGGTGCAGTTTAACATCAGATGTTAATAATTTTTGAATGCGCATTAATGCTTCACCTTTGATAACATTTCCAATACTCATCAAGCTTTTTTTTATACTTCTTCAAAAGACGTATATCTACACGTATTTTTGGAAGCAAAGCTTTATATGCTATTATATTTCTCGTCTCTTGGTCAATGTTGCTGTTTAGTTTAATACACTAAACAAACATTGAGAAAAATTGTATTGCTATGGTTATAACAATTAGTACTGTTCTAATTGTTTTACTATTGTTTTATATAACTAAAATTAGTTTAAATAATTATAAAAACAATAATCACAATAATGAAAATTATTTAAATTGGGAGTTATAATATAAATAACTTGATTATCAATAAGAATGATAAATGCCAAAAAAATAATTAATAGTGTGAGTATTACAATTGTTCGATTCCTTCTTATAAATATTTATATCTTTAATTTATATATTAATACTATACGTATGTATTAGTAATATTTTAAATAGTTATATATTAACATTATAAATTTTTATATTAATAAAATTGCAAGTATTTATAATGGTAAGATTATTTATATTCATATTATTGATCCTATGAATATTTATATATATAATACCATAAACATTTAGTACATTAAAATTTTAAATATTTGTAATATTAATCCTACCAACATTTTTTTTAAATAACTTCACAAAACAAGGAAATGCTTTTGATAATTTTTTATTCAACTGAAATTTTTGAAAAGTTCGATTTTGTCATAATTCTTTAAAACTGATGAATTATGACAAAGTTGAATTTGTCGAAAATTATCAAAATACCAAGAAAATTGAGTCATTTTGTAAAGTTATTTTCGAAACCAACAAAAAATTGATATATGATGTCTTTGAAGAATCATAAAAAATTATATTTCCAATATTATAAAGGCTTACACTACTAATATTTTGTTTCAACGAAACATCGAGTAATAAAAATTGTTAATGGTTTTATGGAAAAAAAAAGCTAGAATTTTATTTAAGTACAACTTTACCAGAAAACGTTAAAATATAAAGATGAACTAAAAAGCTCAAAAACCAACCAAAGAGGAAGAGGAAATGAAAAAAACGAAGAAAGATTCGAGAAAAAAGCTTTTGTAAATTTTAGTTTCCACATTTAAATAAAAAACTTGTGGAAAGTTTAAAAAATTATGTTTTTTCACAGCTTTTTAGAAACCAAACTAGGTGCCCTACTAGGTTGAGCCAACAAATCGAAATCTTGATCCAAAAAAGAATGTAAAAACTAACATGCTTTTTTGACAATAAAAAATCATATATCGAGAAGACAAGGTTGAGCATAAAAACCTGTTCAAAACGGCACTAGTCAGATATTCCATCAAAATAAGATGACTTAGAAATAACAGGGATTAGCAAGCATGCTCGACAAAGCGTTTTTAGAAAAATTAACTGAAGGGCACCGGAGTTTTTGCAAGTTGAAAAAGGAAAAAACAAACTCTCACTGAGGAAAATTTCTCGAAAGAGAAAAGCTAGTTTAAAAACATTACCACAATGACCCACAACTCCACGTTGATACCCATGCCTGAACCGTATACTCGAAAACTATAAAATATGTAACAAGTACAATGGCCAAAAGAGGACTGCAGTTAAGTTTTTTTCCAAAATGTTTGCACCGAGTTAAAAATTACTGTTTTTAAACTACTTTATAAAACAATTAGTAACTATTGGAAAATGGTTGCATATTTTTCAATAGAAAGATTGCCAAGATCTGTCGTATCTAATTATATACTTACCAGAAGTCAATCTGGAGCAACCAGAAACAAGAGTAACAATCATCACAAACTTCAACTTGGTTTTTGTGCCATTATGCAAGTCTAGAAGTTTTTGTAAAAAACTCATCCTATGCAGCAATTAAGAATCCTCCAATATCTGGTTTGAGTCCAAAACTAATAAGCCACCGATTAGTTTCTTCTGTATTTACATCAGCATTGTTGATTCGTGCTGTGAACTGTCCATGAAGAAAATTGAAATTGTCTTAAATCTTCTTTTTTAGGTTTTTTTCAACTTTACAGGCAATTCCAATTGATTCGTGTTCGTCTCTGTCAAACTCAATGTTTTATTTCTTTTTAAACTTTTTCCATAACCCATCTCACTAAATCAAATGCTTTAGTGAGACCAACAAAAGTCATAAACAGTTGCTCCATACATTTTTCTTGAAGTTGCAAAGATCATGTCAATTGTTCCTCGACCAGCTCGAAATCCGCATCGGCTTTCAGAAAGATGACCCTGCTCAAGATGCTTCAGTAAGCGGTTCAAAAAAACACGAGCCAAGATTTTTCCTGCCATAGAAAGAAAAGAGATATTTCTATGGTTGTCGCATGATCGTTTGCTTTCTTTTCTCTTGTATACGTGCACAATGGTAGCGTTTTGAAACGCATGTTTTTACAAATATATGAAAAAAAACACATACTGCTTCAGGCTGAATTTTTTTAAAAAATTTTTCAACAAAAAATATATTTTCTAAAGTTTAGCTGTATCATAAACAATCTCTTCAAGATTTTGAACTATTTTTAGCTCTTTGAGCCCTTTTTCGTAGAACTCTCAAACATTCATCACAAAAAAAAATAAAATGTATAACCCAAGAGTCGAGATTTTGTAGCATAATTCTTATTGCATCAGTCCTCTTACTCCTTGTTTCTTGGGAGGTAAAGTCGTGCTACATCGGCTTTCGGGGGATGCATTCTGTAGCTTATTTAAATTTTTGAAGCTGTATGTCATTATCGATAGCACTTAAACATTATATGATAATACCCTGTTTTTCAAATGAACAATGACGGTGACGTGTCTAACAGAAAAAGAAGTCACTTCATTCTTTTAGATCTCTTTTCATAAGATCATATACAAAATTAAAAATTACATCTTCTATATTGTTCCATTTTTGGCAGAGACTATCATTGCTGGCCCGTAGTACATCTTCCAACCATAATGGGGCTTTTATTACTCCTAGTATTTCTTCAGAAACTTTTCCTTTACATTTCTGATAAAACTTCTTTGACAATTACTGAGGCTTGTAGAGTTTTGCAGCCCGGTTTGGAATTTGTTTGTAAAAGTCATCTCTTTTTTAAAGCCTTCTCAGTTTTTTTAAAATTATTTCATTGATATATAGTGCATTTGATTAAAATTTAATATATTTTTCGTCATTAATTTTCTTACCTCTGAGCTTAGTTCTTTATTTTTTGAAGTTCAGAGAAGTGACAAGATATTTTTAAACTTTTCAATTTATATTTGACCACCAACAATTAACTCACATTTTTCTGGCATTGTATATCACCTCATGAATCTCACTTAACGTTACTTCCTCTCTATTGACCTGTTTATTCACTGATATTTTATCACCCTGTATAACTTCTTTCTTAAAAGATTTTTCATCTTTTTTCTAGCATTTTCAATGGCTGATTAACGTATAAGTTTAACATCTACTTAGTTAAAAGTAGTGAAATAGTCATGTTGTTAGTAAAATGCGTAAAAAAAACAGCGGTTTAATTTTAATCTTTTTCTAACCTCTAAAAGCCAAGAGTGAAAAAAAATCACGTTCTGATAATCAATAAAGTTTCATTTTGAGAAGAGTTAGATCCAGTAGCAAGTTTTTCGTTCTCAGTCTGGTCACTGACTGAAGAACGCGTTCCTTGCTTGACCGCGAGAAGGCCAATGCGGGCAGTATTTTTTTATCATTATTTCTTTTAGCAACTTATTTTTTTTCATAATGAGTTTCAGTTTCTATCAGACATTTTTTTTTCTTCTTTCGCAGAATGTCAAACTCTTCAACACTTTCAGCATTACTCGTATTATTATTAGTTCTATTATTATTGCCAAAAAGTTACCTTATTATTTTAGTACCAGCCTTCTTATTAGTTATAGTGAAAAGCTTGTAGGTCCCACATAACACCATGAATTAGTTCACTAGCATTATTATAAGTCTTTGAGTTCTAGCTGTTAGAGTATACTACCATTTTTTTTTATATTAACTTCTAATAATAGGTTTTTTTAGATACACCTTCTTTGAAAGAAACTCTAAGTTGTATGTCCATTTTGAAAAATAAATGTTTTTTAAAAAAATTATTAATTATTTCAACTAGTTTAGTTTTTGAGTTATTTTCTTTATTGTATTCTACTCCATGGTTATTTAAAAATTCTGTTTTATCAAAGTTGTTCAGCCATATTTTCTTTCAAAGATGAATTTGAACTTCAATTAACCGTTCATAGAAACTCGGTAAATTAATTGTTGATATTCATAATTTTTTAATCACAAAGATTTTCCTTTATTTCAAGTCTCAAAATTTTTTTGGCATTTTTCAATTTTAAAAAAATCCTTTTGGAGTCAGAGGTATTTGAAATATTTTTTTTAATACAAAAAACCGCCAATTTTTCAAAAACTTATAAACCTATTTTTGAAAAAAAGATTGTTTGATTTTCAAAAAAAGTCTGAAAAACATCAGCTGTCAAGTTACTATACGTGCATGCTGACGATTATTATTATTATTATTATTGATAAGACGCTATTGTTGAATTTGGATGTATCTTGTATAACAGCAAGGTTGTTTGCAGTTTGTAGAAAAAGACAGTTTCGATTTTTTTGTATGGAAATTTTGAGCTCGATCTGGTCGGTGTAATGGTTAACGACGCCAAACATCAAGTACAAAAGTTCGAGGTAGCAAAAAGTATTAACAACGATGACTTCAACTCTCCACAAACACCCTCGTTTTTTATAGAACTCGCATTCAAACTATCTAAAATCTGGTCCTGCATTTGAGGTTAGAAGTGTGGTTAAAAAAGCTAAAGCAACTAGAGCCATCACCGACCAAGTCACAACTTTTCTCTTGGAAGTGAATTTTTTTAAAGCCAAAATTTTGCCATTTTTGTACTTTTTGAAGTTCTGTTGTTTTTCACAGCTGATTACTGAGTCTATTTTGACGACAAGGACAATAAATGTATCTTATTAAAAAATAAAATACCCCAACGTCTCAAGCGTTCAAAATGGCGTGACCTTGTCATGCTAATTCTTTTACAACTCAGTTTCAAACTTGAAGCTATCTAACTATTCCCGGTAAAGCTTGATTCCCTCCTTTTTTTAACAGTTATACTTACTTATATGAGTAAATTTCTCTTTATATCTTTGTGTTCTGTTAACTGTGGCATTTGACAAATTTATGAACAAAATCCCACAGACCTACAAATATATACTGATAACTCAACATTTAAGAACAAGCAGAATGGAGAGGCCGGTTCTGCAGTTCTCGAAAAAACGAAAATTATTTTTAGTTGATAAGCACTTACAGAAAAATTTTTCATATTCAAAGCTGTAGTTTGATTAAAACGAAAAAAAAACTAGTTGTTTTACTGATTCTAAATCTGTAGTGGTAGCAGCTTCTAGTGTGAGCTAGGTTGACCCAGAGATCTTAAACTCTCTTGATGTGTCACAGAAACGAGTCATATTACATGTTATATAGGTGCCTGGTCATTGTAATACATGTGGTAAGGATTCAACTGTCGTACTTGTAAATTTAGTCTCTGCATTTTTCTAATATAACCCTCACCTGATAAATTTACTTAAAAAGCTATTCTGAACATGAGCTGCTTCAACCATCTCTATAAATTCTCGTCTTATTTTTTAACTACACCGCACTAACTTAACCCTACAGAAGAAACCTCGTTGTTTGAACAAAACCCTGTCAATCTGATTTTACGTCGATTGGCATTCACATATCATTTCAACGTTGGCAACAAATGTTGAAAAAACACCTTGGGCATCTTTAGTTTTACTGTTTCGGCTTTATGACAAAAAATTTTTATCAACAAGAAATTGTTTTTGGGTAATTCTGCAGCCTCCCACGTTAGTATAATGCTTTTTGAAACTATTTTGTAGCGTCTAGATAGGTTAATTCAACTGAAAACATTTAGTAAAAATTTTCTAAAAGAACCAACCTTTCGATGTCAGATTTTCATCAAAAAAATGAGTGACAAAAAATAATACCAGCACGGGTAATGACGACATCATTCATACTTTTACGTGTACAAAAAACTGAAATTAACATGCTACACTAACAAATGTCACTCATCAAAGAATTGCATTGAAAACAAAAACATAACCGCAACCTAAACCCCTCAAACACACCATCATTAATAATACATGTCTCTTTAGTTGTCGAATCACCAACAGATGCAGAATAAACATTAAAAATTGCAATAAACACAACCAAGTAGAAATATAGAAAACCAACAAAAAATCTCTTACGTGGTTTGCGAGTTCTGTACCTACCAATCCAAACTGAACACAATTGATCACACTAAAGCTTTGATGATGTTGGGTGTTTGTGTTCTAGTAAAAATGTTATCGTTAAGAGTAGTGATTTGAAGTATTTGAAAAAATTTATGTATTTTTGAATTTCAGATGTGTTTTACAGAAACAACTTTGTGCAACATAAACGATTATTAAAGCTTTTCGTGAAGATATCAAAATTGAAAATTATATCATCGGTGTACTTTTGAAAATAAATGTGTTTCTAAATAATGCTAGATGAAAATGAAAAACGAAACACGGAATCTCACGAGACATTGACTGATAAAAGAAAGGTTGAGAAACAAATTTCCCAGTTTTAACAAATTGGAAATGATTTGTGAGATTGGAAATTAATCAGGTAGTAATAGGTAGTTTTTTAATGTTAATGACACATTTCAGGCGTGAGATGAGTGTGTTGTAGTAAGCCGGGTCGAAGACAACTTGAAGATCGATTGACACTGATACAACTTTTGGGCCTTTGTTTTGCAAACTTTACTGAGTGTAAAAAAACTGAAGAATTAGTTTAGTTGTATAAACATTCTAATAAACTATGATAAAATTTACTTATCAAAACTTTTAACTCAATTTCTGGAATAAAGTTGTTTTTTAAAAATAACATTCACCACATAAGTTGAAGTTACAATAGAAGTTTATAATGCAACTAATTGAATTTACTTGAAAAAAAATTCAAAAAACTAGTTTGAAATTTTTATTGAAACGAGGTCTTTATCTATTCTATATCATTTCAAAGCAACTAATCCTTTATTCACCTAAAATTGGTATATAATAGGCCCAGAAAAACTTTGGTTAAATAAAAATATGAGATTTAGTGTGTTCTTCAATTCACAGACGTTTCATTTAGATAAAAAAATTTTTATAATTTTTAAAAATTTTTACTATGAACTCGTTGAATAAATTTTAGATGGGATTTCCCATTGAATTGCTTTGAGTATTTTTTGTCTAGAAATAAGTTTAGGTCGACATTTTAAGTTAATTTTTTATTTTGCCATTTTTCATTATTTAATTTTCAAAATTAAATAACATTTACTATTTATCAATATAAAATATACTTTGGTATTTGAATTGAGATGAAATTTGACTTTATAAACAAGAATTATAAATTTTTGATCACAATAAAATTTTTAATTAAATTCAAATTAAAAAATTTCTATGTAAATTGAACTAATTTAAGTTCCAAACTTTTATTCCAATCTGTGTGTTGAAGTTTTTTAATTATCTTGAAACACAAAAGATAAAGATTTATAGTAAGAATGTGGATTATAATGTGCCACACAAATGGACGCAAGCTATATAAGACATCTCACTTTGGAAGTCTCAAAAAGGTTCAGAATATTGTTTCACTTGATTTGCAAAGAATTGCTTGAAAAATTAACATTCATAAATAAAATAAATTAAGTTTTAAATGTTTTTGACTTGCATAACGAATGGTTTTATTGAAAATATTTTTTTAAAAATCCGTTATTATACATTGGAACTTTACCGAAAAAACTTTTCAAAAAATGATTTAGACGTTAAAGCTTTGAATAGTGATGAAGCTACTTGAATGTTTGACATCTTTACTGTTTAATCAATCAGTTTTTGCCATTTTATTTTGGAGGTATTTTAAAGTTGCATTTCAGTATTTTTTTGATTTATTAAAAAAATTTTAACTTTTGAATCTCGTGTTTATACAATAAAAACTAGCTGAAATTGAAGCTGAAAATCTGAATTGAATTTACATGTGAAAAGTTTTAATGGTTTTGCAAGTTTTAACACCATATATAAAAAAAAATGATCTTAAAATAAATTGGATTTATAAATTAAACAGAATTTCAAAGTTTTTCAGAATGAATGTTGTTTCAATCTTTCAGTGCAAAGAAGTCAGGAAAGAGCAGTCGTGGCGTTTTATGCGTAGTTCCTTAAGGATTTAATCGAAGTTATTATCGGCCTCCATGTAAGAAAGGCTGATTTTTAACCAACAAATGCATGAAAACTCAGAAAAAAATAGAGAAATAAATACCAAGTGAATCATTGTGTTCAAATTGCTCCTGTGAGAAAACTCGTGTTATTTGATCCTAATTTTGTCAACAGAAAAGAAATACGATAAATATTGCCAGACACAATAATACCTGCATGAATATTTATTAAATAGTTATTTTTTAGCATAAATCATCTTTTTTAAAACCCTTAAATTTCTTAATAGTTTAGTTGAAACTACCATATATTTTTTTATTCATATGGAAATGACTGAAGCAAATTTTAAATGTTATCAGCATGCAAAATAGCTTTAAACAAAATTTTTTTATTAAAAAACTGAGAAAAAAAAGATTACGAATCATCAGACCATATAATATTCTTCCAAGCTCATTTGGGACTTTTCCAAATCTAAGAACATAAATGCTGTGTCCTGTAATTAAAAAAAAATTTATCGAAAAAGTTTTTCACTCCATAAATTTCAAAGCAGCTTTCATATTTCACTTTGAGACTGGAAAAGAGGAAATAACGCATTTATATTTTGAATCAAATGTGAAAATGAAATTTCAAAAGTTTCACGTAATGAATAATGTATATTCTTCGAAATAAAAAAAAATGAATATTTTTAGTTTGAATATAGTTTATATTTTTTAATTAGACGATTATCTCAAATTAATTAGCATGATTAGAACCCTTAAACTTTGATTTTTAAAGCGTTCAGTTGAAATATGTTTTTACCATCATGAAATTTCATTTCTGATAGCTGCGATAACTAAAAATATGGTTTGGAATGATTATAAGAAAACAAAAAAATGCGAAATGCACACTTAAAAATGTCGATTGACTTTCCAAGCTTCTCATCATATTGACATTTCCCTTGTATGTTGTCGCATTTTTAATATTTATTTTGTAGCAGCATCAAAACTATATTTCAGTTGAAATGAAAGATGAAGTAGGCAAAAAATTTTAGGTCGCCAAAACGCTTTAAAATTAGATTTATGAAGCTTTTCAATAAAATTTTTGTTTTGAAATTCATAAATTGTTCCCTTAATTGAATGAACAATTGAGGAAATTCATTGTTTTTTGAGCAATATTCATTTAAAAAATGTTTTTCCTAAGCTGCATTATAGATTCTAATAGTATGAATTCCTAAGACTTTAGAACTTAGCATGCCTTATCTCAATTACAAATATTTTTTTATAAATAGAAACTCTTTCAAATTTTTCATAAAAGTGCACAGCTTTTTATCTGAAATAATTCTTAAAATTGGAAATATCCTTCAACTTAATAAAAGTACCCAATTGGACAAACAGCACCAACCTCATCTGACCTCCCAGTTCCTTCCATTGCTCTTCACCACAGCATCCTCACTTGACGATTGAAATCTGACTTCCAATATCAAATCTGTTATGGTTTGGTTTTCTCTTTAACAATTGCTTCAAGTTCATCAAAGTTAAAATAGTTGTTTCTTCCCTCTTTCATTCACCAGCTGGTGTCTCACACAGGCCCGTTCTGCATTAAACATGCTATAAACATCAATTAATAATAAAAACAACAACAACAGCAATAATAATAAAAACAACAACAACAGCAATAATAATAATAAATAATGAAAACACGTTTTTTTTGAATATTTTGAAAACATTAAAAATAAACCCTTTCTATTTTTTTATTATAAGTACAATATGTTAGGGCAATGAATACAAAAAGTTAATTTTCAACATTGAAGACTAAATATTAGGAATGGTACTTTGATTTCTACAAGCGAACCTCCAATAAAGTTTTACAGCTCATATTATAAAACTTTAAGAATACTATGTTCCTTTATTCCATACTTATCAATTATGAAATCGATACAAAAAAAATGGAGAATTTGCTTGCAGGCCTCGAAACTAATTTTAGAAATTTAAAATGAACTGCAATATAATGCTGTTCTTTTGTGATGAAACACAAAGAATAGATACAAAAAATTCGAAGTTGGAAATAAATTCAATTGAATTGAGCATCAAAAAACAGCAGTGATACAAAATAAATGCGATTAAAATGCTAAAAGGATTAAGTGCTGAAGAAGAAGAAGAAGAAGAAGAAGAAGAAGAAGAAGAAGAAGAAGAAGAAGAAGAAGAAGAAGAAGAAGAAGAAGAAGAAGAAGAAGAAGAAGAAGAAGAAGAAGAAGAAGAAGAAGAAGAAGAAGAAGAAGAAGAAGAAGAAGAAGAAGAAGAAGAAGAAGAAGAGAAGAAGAAGAAGAAGAAGAAGAAGAAGAAGAAGAAGAAGAAAAGAAGAAGAAGAAGAAGAAGAAGAAGAAGAAGAAGAAGAAGAAGAAGAAGAAGAAGAAGAAGAAGAAGAAGAAGAAGAAGAAGAAGAAGAAGAAGAAGAAGAAGAAGAAGAAGAAGAAGAAGAAGAAGAAGAAGAAGAAGAAGAAGAAGAAGAAGAAGAAGAAGAAGAAGAAGAAGAAGAAGAAGAAGAAAAAAAGAAGAAGAAGAAGAAGAAGAAGAAGAAGAAGAAGAAGAAGAAGAAGAAGAAGAAGAAGAAGAAGAAGAAGAAGAAGAAGAAGAAGAAGAAGAAGAAGAAGAAGAAGAAGAAGAAGAAGAAGAAGAAGAAGAAGAAGAAGAGAAGAAGAAGAAGAAGAAGAAGAAGAAGAAGAAGAAGAAGAAGAAGAAGAAGAAGAAGAAGAAGAAAGAAGAAGAAGAAGAAGAAGAAGAAGAAGAAGAAGAAGAAGAAGAAGAAGAAGAAGAAGAAGAAGAAGAAGAAGAAGAAGAAGAAGAAGAAGAAGAAGAAGAAGAAGAAGAAGAAGAAGAAGAAGAAGAAGAAGAAGAAGAAGAAGAAGAAGAAGAAGAAGAAGAAGAAGAAGAAGAAGAAGAAGAAAGAAGAAGAAGAAGAAGAAGAAGAAGAAGAAGAAGAAGAAGAAGAAGAAGAAGAAGAAGAAGAAGAAGAAGAAGAAGAAGAAGAAGAAGAAGAAGAAGAAGAAGAAGAAGAAGAAGAAGAAGAAGAAGAAGAAGAGAAGAAGAAGAAGAAGAAGAAGAAGAAGAAGAAGAAGAAGAAGAAGAAGAAGAAGAAGAAGAAGAAGAAGAAGAAGAAGAAGAAGAAGAAGAAGAAGAAGAAGAAGAAGAAGAAGAAGAAGAAGAAGAAGAAGAAGAAGAAGAAGAAGAAGAAGAAGAAGAAGAAGAAGAAGAAGAAGAAGAAGAAGAAGAAGAAGAAGAAGAAGAAGAAGAAGAAGAAGAAGAAGAAGAAGAAGAAGAAGAAGAAGAAGAAGAAGAAGAAGAAGAAGAAGAAGAAGAAGAAGAAGAAGAAGAAGAAGAAGAAGAAGAAGAAGAAGAAGAAGAAGAAGAAGAAGAAGAAGAAGAAGAAGAAGAAGAAGAAGAAGAAGAAGAAGAAGAAGAAGAAGAAGAAGAAGAAGAAGAAGAAGAAGAAGAAGAAGAAGAAGAAGAAGAAGAAGAAGAAGAAGAAGAAGAAGAAGAAAGAAGAAGAAGAAGAAGAAGAAGAAGAAGAAGAAGAAGAAGAAGAAGAAGAAGAAGAAGAAGAAGAAGAAGAAGAAGAAGAAGAAGAAGAAGAAGAAGAAGAAGAAGAAGAAGAAGAAGAAGAAGAAGAAGAAGAAGAAGAAGAAGAAGAAGAAGAAGAAGAAGAAGAAGAAGAAGAAGAAGAAGAAGAAGAAGAAGAAGAAGAAGAAGAAGAAGAAGAAGAAGAAGAAGAAGAAGAAGAAGAAGAAGAAGAAGAAGAAGAAGAAGAAGAAGAAGAAGAAGAAGAAGAAGAAGAAGAAGAAGAAGAAGAAGAAGAAGAAGAAGAAGAAGAAGAAGAAGAAGAAGAAGAAGAAGAAGAAGAAGAAGAAGAAGAAGAAGAAGAAGAAGAAGAAGAAGAAGAAGAAGAAGAAGAAGAAGAAGAAGAAGAAGAAGAAGAAGAAGAAGAAGAAGAAGAAGAAGAAGAAGAAGAAGAAGAAGAAGAAGAAGAAGAAGAAGAAGAAGAAGAAGAAGAAGAAGAAGAAGAAGAAGAAGAAGAAGAAGAAGAAGAAGAAGAAGAAGAAGAAGAAGAAGAAGAAGAAGAAGAAGAAGAAGAAGAAGAAGAAGAAGAAGAAGAAGAAGAAGAAGAAGAAGAAGAAGAAGAAGAAGAAGAAGAAGAAGAAGAAGAAGAAGAAGAAGAAGAAGAAGAAGAAGAAGAAGAAGAAGAAGAAGAAGAAGAAGAAGAAGAAGAAGAAGAAGAAGAAGAAGAAGAAGAAGAAGAAGAAGAAGAAGAAGAAGAAGAAGAAGAAGAAGAAGAAGAAGAAGAAGAAGAAGAAGAAGAAGAAGAAGAAGAAGAAGAAGAAGAAGAAGAAGAAGAAGAAGAAGAAGAAGAAGAAGAAGAAGAAGAAGAAGAAGAAGAAGAAGAAGAAGAAGAAGAAGAAGAAGAAGAAGAAGAAGAAGAAGAAGAAGAAGAAGAAGAAGAAGAAGAAGAAGAAGAAGAAGAAGAAGAAGAAGAAGAAGAAGAAGAAGAAGAAGAAGAAGAAGAAGAAGAAGAAGAAGAAGAAGAAGAAGAAGAAGAAGAAGAAGAAGAAGAAGAAGAAGAAGAAGAAGAAGAAGAAGAAGAAGAAGAAGAAGAAGAAGAAGAAGAAGAAGAAGAAGAAGAAGAAGAAGAAGAAGAAGAAGAAGAAGAAGAAGAAGAAGAAGAAGAAGAAGAAGAAGAAGAAGAAGAAGAAGAAGAAGAAGAAGAAGAAGAAGAAGAGAGGGAAAGTTGAAACTTGAATTTTTAATTAAAAACTCAACACCAAAACATGGAAATTACTACTGAACAATAAAAGTTGCAAGCTTGCTTTTCAATAAATTATTAATATAAGTATCAAAAAACATGAATGAAACTGAACTATTTTGCAGTGTCTTTTGCAAAGCGTGACAACCAGTTATAAACAAGGGCCTATAAAACGTGATTAATAAATTCCATTAATTTTACCAACTAGAAAATTATTGAAATATAAATAAAAGTTAATTCACAGAATAGCTTACGTAATAAACATTTTAAATCTTTAAGGAATGCTACATTGATGTTTTCAATATAAAACTTCTCATTTAATTGTTTCCACGCATTGTATCATAGAGAACATTTTTCAAATTAGTTCTCATTGTACAAGTAGAAAATTGTTTCAATATTGCATCTTATATTTCTGTTTCGGATCAAAACTTCGCCTTATTTGATAAGTTTTTTATTTTCAAAATATAAGTTTTATAATCTCGAACTTTTCATAAATTTAACAGAGCTACTAAAAATGTTTAGCAAAAGGAAATTTCAAAAAAAACTAAAATTTCAATTTTTTCAACTAGATACAATTTTGTTAAGTTTTCAGCAATGAATTTTTGAAGTCCATTGAAGAAATAGACTCATTTGATTCTGCAATGTGCTTTCATTGGTGCCTTAAAATTGATGCTTTCAATAAAATAAATTTTAATTGAAGTTTTCTTGATTAAAACTATAAAAAATTTATATATACATTATTAATAAATTCTTAAGTCTTATAAAAAACTTCTTTTCTATGGATTAATTTTGAATGCTCTTACAGTGCTGTTCTAAACAGTACTCAAATTATATTGTTTCACTAATTAATAGTTTTTGAAAATCTGAAAAATATTTAAATTTTTTTCTAGATAACTTTTATAAAATATTTCTATGAATAATTAAAGTTATAGCTGGAAAATATAAACGTTTATTTGGCGAAACAAGTGGTAAAAATCATAAACTCATTTTATGTGAAGATTTGATGTTAATTTTCACCATTAAAATACTACAACTGGACAGGGTAGAATGAAAGGCTGCACAATCAATAAACTTTAAAGCACTTTTATTCAATGAATGAGCTCTTAAATGCTTGTTCCAAGCATCAAATTATCATAAAAACAAGTGATAAACTTTTGATTTGAAATGAATATGTTTTTAATTTTTTTGGTAAATCATAAATCCATCCCTTGAATTGTTTGAAAAGAATTCAAAAAATTGGTTTAAAAGTTTCAATTTAAATAATTGGATCGTTTTTTTGCAGTTTTGAAGATTACTTCTGAATGTGATAATCACCAAGACAAATCGTTTTTTTATGAGCAATCCTTCAAAAGCACTTCTTTCCACTCACGCTCTTGATGCCTAAGATCTTTCATGAAATAAGTTTCTATTAAAGTAGCAATTATTTATTTTTTCAATTTTATTTGAAATATTCATTTTAAATGAGCTTTTATCATTGTATTTTATTACTTTAATGAATCTTTATTGCTATAAGTTCGATAAAAAACTCAGTATTAAATACAAAAATTATAGTTTTTAAAAAAAACATTCTTAGGATATTATTTTTTGCATTTTAAAATCTCATTTTCGAAGTATTTTTTTTTCAATATGCGACTTAATGTTAATAATATGCAAAAACTAACAACACCAAATCTTGAATTATGTCTTCGCTCAATAAAATTAACATTTTTAAAATCTCAAATATTTTTTTATTAGATTCTAGATTCAAAAATTATATTCTTGTTAAATTTAACTTGATACGTGCATAATACCAAAATAATGTCAAGATATTTCAAAAAAATGACAAAACTTCAACAAAAAAACTTTAAGAATAAATTTGTGAAGCAACAGAAGAGAGTATGAGGATTAGGAGAATTTGACATGCTCTCATAAAGTTTCATGCGCATGCGTTTGTGAAGTCGAAAAGTGTGCTTTATTGGAGTTACATAGCATGAAAGATGAAATTTCAATAATTCTGACGTAAAATAATGTAAAAATTATGGTTAGTTTACATATGTAAAAATAAAAATTTACAAAGACTTTTCAGTTCTCAAACCAGTTTCATTGTAGGAATAATTAGAAATTCTTAAAAAGGATCAGTTTGATGCAATATAAAAAACAATATTATGTTTTTCTCAAATAATTTATTTATTAAATTATTCATAACATTATATCAAATTTTTGGAAAAGTTTAAAGAGAAAGTTTCTAAGCATAAATTACTACAAAACAGACACGAAAGCGAACGAGGCTAACCTAAAAGGCCTTTGCCATAAAATTTTAGAATTTATTTCTTGAATAAAATGTTTATTTTTGCAAAATCGAAAACTCATTTATTCAGAAGTTTTGAAGTTAATCTAAAAAACCTAAATTCTCCGAGGGGAAGTGGCCTGACTAGCTTCAAAGTGCTAATGAAAACATTGGCGTTAAAACACTGTATGAATTTCAATTTTTTGAAATTTTTCATTTTTTTTTCATTACTGGAATAAATTTTCGATTTGAAAAAGTAGACGAAAAAGTCCAAAGAACATTTTTTATTTTCTATTGCTTTGATGCCTTTATTCGATTACTTTTTTTCATGACTAACTTTAAGCCCATCAGATGAGTCTTAAATGAAAAAAATAATTAATGAAATTGGCATTACCGAAGAATTAGAATTCGAATGAATTCTTATTTGGCTACTCAACTGAAATCAGTAAATATCATGTAGATGTTTGAGACTTGTTGAGAAGCGCTTGCATGCTTCATAAATATAAGAAATGTCCATGGAAACGTAATGGGATGAATTCATGATAATTCATTTCAAAGTTGTTTCACATATTAGAGTACTTGAAAACTTCATGAAGGATGTATGCAATGAAGATGGTCATTTGAATAAAAACTATATTAATAGTGATTTAAAAAAAATAATTTCAAAAGAGCTTTTGTTTAGAAAGAAATAAGCGTTAAGGATCTTCTTTTGTGCCAACACAATGCATATGGCGTCAAATCGTTGCACCATTTACTTCTTTATTGAGATGCGCTGTACAAGAATATGCGCCTAACAAAACTTATCAAAAGAGTGTTATAAAATTTTTGAAAATAATTTCAAAGTATTCAAGTGTTTCAATATTGAAGTTTCATGAATCTTTCGATTTTTTTTTGAAATCATTTTAAATAAGTAATTATAAACTTAATTTCAATTTTATCGATTCAAAATTTTTCAATTCTTTTTTTTCCCATCTTTTGCACAGCGAGTTAATTTACTTTATAATCAACAATTTTTAGTAACCTTGAGAAAACAAACTAATGTTAATCCATTTAAATAATAAAGAATTGTTTTTCTATAATAATCAACAATTCACGGTAAATAATGATGTATGTCAAATCAATTACACCAATTCCCTTGTTGTTTTAAAGCATATTTTTTTTGTTTTTTCTCAAACTAATAAAACAAAATAAATTTTTCTAACATTTAGAAATCAAATAAATTCAAAAAGTTTTTTCTAATTTGTTGAAAACATGTTTTTCCAGACGAATAAGCAAATCTACAAAAAGTCGTAAACTGACGAAGCTTGTAATATATTGTTAATGAAAATTCTTTGTAAGATGAAAGATATAAAGAGCATGAGAGAAATTAATTGAAAATTGAGTACGAGCTGAAAGATGGATGGAAGGAAAAGTTAAAAATGGGTCTATATCATCAGTTTTATAAAACTAAAAGCTCTTGAAGCAAAAGATTAAATAGCATGATGTCGTGTACATTTTTGTCTCAAAAATATGATGAGCTTATTTGAGATTATGAAAGTTTTTAAAAATTGGAAACAAATTTAAACTAGATAAATAGATATTTATCAAAATGAGTTGTTTAAAGAATTTTAAATTAAATATTAAATGTAGAATTTCCAAATAGTAAAAAAAATTGACAGCTTCTGGTAATTGAACGTTACTAAGAAGTCTTTTGTACAAGATATAAAAACTGTACTTGAAAAGTTGAGAAATTAATTTCAATATTTAAAAAAGAAATAATTGTTTTTAGGAGATGCCATTGTTGATTATTATAGAAAGACAATTCTTTATTATTTAAATGGATTAACATTAGTTTGTTTTCTCAAGGTTACTAAAAAGTGTTGATTATAAAGTAAATTAACTCGCTGTGCAAAAGATGGGAAAAAAAAGAATTGAAAAATTTTGAATCGATAAAATTGAAATTAAGTTTATAATTACTTATTTAAAATGATTAATTCTTAATTTAAATTTTGAAACTAGTTTTTGAAAAGAAGAAAGCAATTTTTATATAAATACTTAGAATTTAAAATTTTTTGTCGAAGTTTAATTTTTTCAAATGGATTTTTCACTTCATACTTTTTGTAGTTGTCACACTGTACAACTAATTTTAAGAAATTTTATAACTTCCATTCAATAAAGCTTGAAAAATTAATTTTTTACTTACCTAGTGTTTCTCAACTAATTACACTCTATGTTAAGAAAATCTATCAAGTTATATTCAATTTTAAATTATTATATTAAAGAAAAATTGGAATACTTGTTTTAACTTTAGTTTTTTCAGCTAACTCCAAAAAAAACTGCTTGTTTCCAATAAAAAAAAATTCAAAAAAAAAATAAATTCAATAAAAACCCATTCATAGATTAAAATTAATGGAAGATAAGTTTTCTCCAATTATTTATATGAAAACATGCATGTGAAACTTCAAATCCCATATCGCAGATGATGCCACATGAAAGGCTTTTCTACTTCAATACATTTAACCTGTTTCTGTTCTTTTCTTCTCTCTATTCTAGTGAGTAGTTGATTTCACTTTCCAAAACATTTCACTCAAATTTATTTTTCAGTTTTTGTTCGAGAATAACATTTTTTAAAGTATGATTCAACTATAAAGTAAATTAACTGGAGTTTTGGTAGAAAAAGAAAATGAATGGCAAAAGATTTAAGAAAAATGAGTCAACAACAAAGAAAGCATTATAAATTAATGTCAGTAAGTTTAAATAACTTTTTCAAGAAAATCTTTTTATGTCTCATTTGAATACTCTCGTCACTTTATTGTTGAAACAAGCATTCACCTAAAACATCTGTAATCGGGAGTCCTACAACATTTTAACTTTTTATTCAAAACCACAAACATACGTCTTAACTAGAGATAAATTATTCACCTATTACATTTGAAATAAGCTAGTGTTGCACGAAAATAACCTCGAGACAAGCCTCTTTATATCTTACGCTTTTGATATAGAATTTAGCATTAGCTTCTTACGTTTTGTATATATGGTTGAATATTTTTACATATAAATTATTTGATTCTAGGAGGATTGAAAAAGCAATTTTATGGTTAATATATAATCCAGTTTGAAGCTCTGAAAACAGTGGCTTAACTTTTTTGTGTAACTTTATATTGAGCTTCATTTGAAATAGGGTTTTCAATTTATCGACTAAGCTTTTTAAATACATATTTGAGGCTGAAGCATTTTTTATTCAAAACAGTTTAATATTCACTTTCAAATAAAAGTTGCAAATCTTTCCAAGGATACTTTCACTTTCAACCTAATTTATTGTTTTATTGCTTTCAATATCAAATTGCATACATTTCATTCAGAACTGAACAAAAAATTCAAATTCTTAATAAATAATTCAATAAAACTCATGTAATTGTTTCAATGAAAACTCAGGCGTTTATGGCATTTTTATACATAACTCTCAGCTCGAATGATGATAAAAACACCGGTACTATTTTATTTCTAGTCGTACGATTTTTAATGAAACTTCTAGTTGCGAATGTTCCAATAATACTTTTATCGATGGGTGATGTGTAAGATGCAATCATTTAAAAATATTATTCTTATTATGAGTCACCATATGAACGTTATAAATAGAGAGTTGATGCCTGATTTACTAAGTGGAAATTTTATAAACTTTTTTCAGTATAAATAGACAAAACATTCATTCTTCCAGTTCAAAAATTTTAATTAAAATCTGCTTTTTTTAAATTCAAAATTGAACTAAAAAAACCTGAATAGTTCAGTTTTAATTTAAAAACAAGAGTTACAAAAATGACTTTCCTTACAGTTGTGAAAAGTGCCAAAAAGTTCTCATATACAAACTCATTTAAAAACATATGTTAAAAATACTTCTAGAGGACTCAAAAAATCTTTCCAAAAGTTTTTTTATGATTCATTGAATCGTGAAAAACCTCAGAATTTTTTTTTACCTTTTTTGAAATTAACGTGCTACTTTTGATTGGCAATACCTCATAAAAGATTTACAACCTAGAAGCTTAAAAGTTTTAAAATTCATTCAATCTCGAATGCCAATTAAATAGACATAAACTGTATTTTTCACTTAAAACTCATTTTGATACATGGATTTTGGTATATTTTGAAGCAAAAACACTATAAAATAATTCATTTCTTTAATACGTTGAAAACATGGGTAAAGGTGTGTGCAGCTTGACAATGGTCACAAGAAACAGAGTTTTTGTCTTGAATGTTGGTGATAAAGTAATCTTGAACTGCAACTTCACCTTTGAAACTTTCAATTTTTTCGACCACCCTCTTGTCTGGATCAAGCATCAACTAACAGAAAACACCCAGGTTAGATGATTTTTAAGAATTTCATTCTGGAAATTGTATTGAAAGCTAAATTGATTCAATAAAATTATTTTTTGTTATTTCAATAAATATGGTTTAAAACATCATGTTCAATGAAGTTTTTATCGAATTTTGAGTTTTATTTGAAAAGGTAAATTATTCAGAACTACTGATTGGACGAGCTCCTAGTTTTTAGCCATGTTTTTCAAAAATGCTAATTTTCAGTTTCATTAGGTTTATTGTGAGTATTTCAAAACTTAAAGTTTTTCGATTTGAAATTCTAAATTGAAATAGTTCTTGTCACGTGTATTTTTCTGTTTTTTAATGCTATCTTTTTTTTGGAGACTAACATTTTTGACGAAGCTGTTAATTTTATGAGAGCAATTTAAAACAATTCTGATTAGCTGCCTTGCGGTCAAAAACGATGCCATGGCTAAATGTTTAAAAATGCCCTTTTATAGGCTTCAACGCTTTTTTAATTACTTTTGATTATACTTTAAATAATCAAAAACTAATTGCGATCTCCCATCAAAAAGTTTAAGAGAATTTTTCAAAATAATCTCAAGTTAATTCTTCATATGCCAAATATAGGTAATTAAGACTTTTTAATAAAAACTTTTCTTTTCATCTACAATAACACTCACAACTCTTCAAGTCTTCATTGAATATGCCAACCAGATTAGTCTCCTCTACTCAGAAAGATCCAAACACTGTAGAAAAATGCAACAGAAAGCTACAAAAATTTATTTAAAAACGGTCTTTCAAATGTAATGAAAGGCTATATAATCAGCAATCGCCATCATTGTTCCTAGGAAGAGCATTTTTTTCTCATAGTTGAGATTTATAAAATATTGCGTAACATTGATAAAAACAATGCTATTTTTGTATTTACTCATCCAAAATTGTTTGATCAACCTGCTAAACTAGGCAGGCTTTTTAACATTTAGGAACATTTGAGTTTGGAATAAATAATTTATAAATATTTTAAAATGTAACTATTTCGTTTTATATGTCTACTATCAATTCATTTCATGAAATATAAGTTTTCAAAGACAGTTGAACACCCAAAAACTTGAATAAAATTTTTGTGAAACAATGAATCAAAGGTGAATATGATGGGTAATCTGTTGGAACCGTTTGCTTCAAGCCGAAGGTTTAATGTGTCGTGTGAAAAGCTCTCTGAAGAGTCTTTGATGGTCTTCAAGCTTTCTATCTCAAGTGACTTTATTTAATATACATGTATAATTTTTTTGAAATTTTGCACATCGTCTGTAAAGGCTTTGGTATGGATTGTAAGCTTTTTTGAAACATGGGTTTTAATCTATTTGTAGTGGTGATGTATACACAATTTCCACCTTGAAACTTTCCAGAAAGTTGTTTTGTCGGTGAACTTTTTGCTGATTTAAAAAAAAAATTAAAGTTTTATAGCGAAATTAGAAATCAAATGAATATATTTTGCTCCAAAGCCTCTTGAAATGACCGCTTTATTTGATCAAAAAATCTGGTGGAAATTTATATCAGTAATAGAACTTCTAGTAATTTTGCATATAATAAAATTTTGTTTGTGACACAAAATATTCAGTTTTTAGCAAAAAAATGGTATTGAAATAAACTAAATTTTTCTACAGTTTTTTTCTACATTTTTGTTTACAGTTTTGACTAAATTCCTTTGAGAATATTTCAGTTATTCTTTTCAAATTATTTTCTTGCTTTGAAAAAATCTTTTGTTATCTAGTTTAAAATTATCCGGTGCTTATGTTATAATATGAAGAAATATAAAACATGAAAGCATTTAAATACATTTTTTTCCATAATATCATCTTTCAAAACAAAAAATAACAAAACAAGTCCTTGCCTCAGAATGCTTTTTATTAAATCTTAAAAGATTTCAAAACTTTATTTTTTGTTTCGCCTGCTGAAGAAGATTTCAAAAGTTAAGATTTATCACCCTGCTACTGTTCGTGTTGGCTAAATTCTTGAGACATGAGGCCTCTTCACTGCGTCTCTAAAACCTACAAACTCCATACAAAACACTTCAAAATATTCTCAAAATTTTATAAAATTCATTTTAAAATATTTTAGTTGTATGGAAATATTCAAATTCTCTATTGGTCTTTTGACAAATGATGCTTACTAATGAGCGACATGAAAAATGGCTTTTATCGGGCACCTATTTGACTACAAATTATTTTATTACAGTCTCTCAGTGTTTCATCTAATATTGAAATTAAAACACTGAAATAGGCCAATTTATTTATAATCGAAGTTTTATCTTGACTAATTTTTTTAATGAAAGAAGATGTAAAAAACAAAAATGTATTTCAGTAATTTTAAAGTCAAAATCGAATCGATTGCATATTGAAATTGTCAAGATTAAACTATCTTGAGTGTAGATCGTTCGAAAAATCTTTAAAAAAGCTTAATTAAATATGATTTTGAAATAAGCCGGTTGTCATATGGGTGCTATTAGCGACAGGACGCTGAGATTTCCCCTGGTTGAGAAGGAGGTGTCCAAATACTTTTCGTTTTCTTTAATCCATGTTTTCGCAGACACATTTTTATTCAAAAAAGTACATTTTTGTGAAAATAATTAAATTATTCTGTTTTTTTTAGGATTCAAATTATTTTGAATAATGTTTTTTGATGTCATAGTAGATAATCGGTGAGTGCAACCGCAGTATATGAATCTAGGTAACGGTAAAAGTTGAATTTGATTCGAAAAGGATACAACTAAACAATTCCATTTTTCATGATACAATTGAATATTTAAAGTTTGTCTGAAAAACCGGATTTGCAATTTATCACAAAATTCTTTTAAAACTGTGAATTTCCGAAAAAGGTTTTGAAATCTTTCAAAAACTCAATTTTTTCCTAATTAATTTTACATTTTTCAATAAAATTGAAATCTTTTTCATTGAAAAAAACATTGAAAATTCTAGCTTGTCGACTTTTATGTAATAAAAATATTTCCTTTTTAAAGCGCTGTAAATCATGTGTAGCTAGGAACGTAACGTATTGCTTTGCAAATAAGCTGTGTTGTTAGCACGATTTTTTCTATTTGTTTGAATGCAAATTTTGTTTAAAACTTTTTACCTATTCACTTCAATGCTTTCAAATTACATGAATTTTTTGAAATGAAAATAAAAAAAACAAGACGAAAAAATAACCAGTGAAAATTTAATAAATTTTACAAATGAGGTTAAAAATATAACTGACTGCCATTAATTAATTGCAAAAAATCATTTCATTTTTTTTTTAATTTAACTCAAAAAAAATTAATGCATAAAGTGGACAAGTCAAACACATACTAACAATTCTCGCAGGCTTGATAGTGGAAGACAGCGGAAACTACACGTGCCTCGTTAAAGGCCCTAACAACGCCGTAATACACACCATCACACATTTCGTCTTCGTCAGAGGTTGGTGCTCGAAGGATAAAAATTGGTGTTTTATGGCCCATTTTATAATTGTTTTTTATATGTACCATTGAGAAGTAGGAATTTTTTTATATTTATATGTCTTTATTAAATTTTTTGCATTTTTGATTTATTATTAATTTTATACTCATTATTATACATATTTGATTATATTGATGTACGTGTCCCAGTAACTGAAATAGGCAGCAGACGGCTGTTTATTCTTCTCAACTGAACAAATAAGAGATTTGCTTATTTTAACGTGATATATTAAATATAACCAACATTATTTTTGTATAATTTTGATGAAACAGCCAACCCTCACTAACATATAAGTTTAGTATTATTGAAATTCAACTCAGTTGTCTTGCATATGGGAAAATTTTTTCACGTTTTCAACCAGCTCTAACAGCAAATAGCAACGATATCAGATATCATGTCGATAAATGCCACCGAAATCTACTTTTATCCAAATTATTAAATTAAAAATATCATTCCGTGACTGAATGCTAAGTTGGATGCAGTTTAACGTCATGCCTAGGACCATATTTATAACGGGTTAAAAAATATTATGCGTTCTTTACACTAATTTTTATAAATTATTTTCTATCAAATATTTGAGTTTGTTTTTTCAATTCAATCTCAATAAAGATAAATATTGAAAAATGTTCAACAAAAATAATTTTATCCGATAAAATGTAGAAACTTTATATTTATATATAAAATGTTATATAGTTTAAATATAATTTTTAATAGCTATTTATGAATTTCTCATTACCATCATAAAAATCCTAAAATTGAACCTATGCACAAGCTTTTACAAAATAAGCTTGAACTTTTGTCAGCAAATAATAGAAATTTAATGAGAAGGAACTTTTTATCTATAAATACAGCCAATTACATAACGCTTGTTTCAAATAGCCTGATGGCAATTCAGCACTAGCTTCAATTCCCGTCAATGACTTATGCCTTTAAACACTTTTTTTATCACTATAAATGGAAATTCACAAAAAACTACGTGGTTAAAAATAGCTGTTTAAAGAGAAAAACGTACCGGATACTTTGAAATGTTAAACGAATTAAAAAAAACGAAAAATTGCAAGCTGATTCAAAAAACAATGTGAAAAATATTGTTTTGACCAGTTTTTGTGCAATTGTAGGCTATTTGGCTTTTTATAGCCTTATAATCTGTAACCCATCTGTTCTCTTAGTGTTCTCATTGTTCTTTTACTTTCTTATGCATATTCATGTATTCAGACTGCAATTTTGAGTTTCATGATTTGGAAATTAACACATTTTGGGTGGTCTAATTTTAAGTGAAAATTTTTATTTTTTTTTGAATTATTTTTTATTGGAACATATTATCCATACCATTTACATACCAACTTCGGTTGTTCCTACATCAACATTAATTGTATTTTTATATGTAATATTCAAAAAAAAAACTGAATTCATTTATGAAGCAGTTTTTATGATTCCAAAAAGAATAAATTTTGCAATGTTAAAATCTTTTTTTGACATAGCGACCACAAGCAAAAGTCGCAGTCTTAGAGAGCTATTAGTTTCAACAAGAAGACCCACCTAGCTTTTTAGTTCAGTTCTATAGGCCAATTAGCATTTTTAAGACTTTTTTATGCACTGGGTTAATGTCATAAGGAAGATAATTTGCATTTTGCTCTGTCACTTGTGCATCAATCTCTTTTATTGAAGTCCTTGTCTTATTCACTGTAGCTTTCATAATTGAAAACTTTTTTTTCAATAACATATTTTTATAACTTCTAAGTAGTTTTTAACATTGCCAATAGAAAACCGCACTAAAGGCGTCGTGCGGCGAATAACCAAATTGTAGAAAACATTTTCTCACTTGCTACTGACTTGAAAAAGTTTCGTTTCTATAACTGCAATATTTTGCAAAATTAATAGAGAATATAGCAAACTAATTAGCTCACAAGCACATATAGTTTTCACTATATTTTTTGATAATTATTTTTTACCATAAAATTGGCTGTATTATTCATCCAGTTACGCGCTGTAACATCCTTGTCAGGTCTTTCATTTGATTGTCGCTACAATAATCAATGCCATTGTCGACTGAGGTAATGATGTGAAATGATAAAAATGACAATAACAAAATAATGAATGTTTGAATAGAAATATAGAAGAAATGTCAGATACACTTGATAACTAAAAACGTAGCTTTTCGTTATTGGTAACATTTTATAACTTGCATTTTATAAAAAACAGCCTTATGTTATTATTCTTGGACATAGTTACAAAATAAAAAACCATTTAAAAGGATAATAGTTCCGATTATAGACATATACATACACAAATATTCACTGTCACATACTTTTTTAAGGGATGTTTCAATGCTTTTCAGTTTATTTCGATCGAAAACACACTTGGCACGCTGTTAAGTTATCAAATAAATTCAAAAATTACGTTTTAAACAATTTAGATGTTTTTTTTCTTCACTGCTATTATTTTAAAAGTTTTTCAAAGTTAAAAATTTTGAAAAGAATCAGGGCAATCAAAAGTTAATTTTAAAATTTAAAATTAAACTTTCTAAGTAAATAAAGTTTTTAAAATCGGTTTTCATTCCTTTAGGGCGCATGCGTGATGCCAGTCAAAACAAGAGAATGCAAACGTGAATTTATTTGTTTGAAACATCTAATACAAAGCAACCATGAAATTAGTAAAAAGAAAATTACCAAAAAAAATGATCCTGAAATCCCATGCCCAAATTTTAAAAAAATTTAAAATATATTCTTATTTTCAAACATATTTTTGTATCTAATTCTTTTTAGGATAAAATCTTTGTAAAAATAACACCGCTTCTTAGAGTTTTCAGTATTTTAATTCATTTAATTTGAATATTTTTAACACAAGTATAGATATTTGCATTAGAAGACAGCATCGGTCTTTTTAACGCAGTTATATGATTTGAATGCAACACGAGTTATTGGTCTTTCACTTTCTCTAACCAACCCTAAGCACTCTACTATGAATTTTAAAACTTTCTAGTTAATTGTCTTTTTTTTCCAACAATGTGATTTTAAAATGTTAAAGAATTAAATCACCATTTATCAAATCTGGAAATAATAAAGTCTTTACAAAACATTTAAAATTATCTTTAGATTTTATCTTTATAAAACGCCAATTTTCAATGAATTTCAAAAATTTTCATTTTTTATGTTTTTCAAAAATAAGCATTTGTAGTAGGCACTTGTTAACATACTGTCAATGAGTAGCTAGTGGAGATACATATTAAATACTAGCTAAAGATTTTCAGTTCAAGCAATCCTGATAAAAGTCCTTTACAAAATCCTTCATTATTTTAATAAGATTTTAAAAATTCTAATGACGGTAATACCTCGGCTGTTTATAATGGGCATGAGAAAGTAAGGAAAAATTAAGTTTATAAATCAAATTAATTAGACATTATTATATAATCGTACATAAAAGTTGAAAACTCGGAAGGAAGTTATCGACCAAAAATATAGCAAATAATCGCAATTAATCCGCTTTTTATACAAAAACTATGCGAAAAATTCAGATTTTGAGTTGAAAAATTCTTTTTTCACTATAAAACATTTGGAAAGTTGTTGCGTGTTCTACTTGAGCTTCTCAATTTTAAAAACTTTGATCCTGACTATTAATCAACTTAAAACCTTTTAATTTTCCACTTCAATTATTAGGTAATTTTATATTTAAAATTTCAACTGTATAATCCTTTGTTTATTTTTATAGTTATACTCAAATAAAAAATCAATGCGTGGACTTTAAAAAGTACACTTTTAAATACATTGACATTGGCTTTTATTTTTAGAAATAATTTTTTCAATTTAAGAGTTCTCATTTGCATTTCGAACGTTCGAAAAGATTTTAATAACCCCTTTCAGACGCTGTGAGTGTGATTCACTTAAAACTACCTCAAAACGGAACCTTCCAACAGAGCACATTCCTATCGTCTCCAAGTGATGACCGACTCAATGACATGATACATACGAAAAAAAAATTTAACCACTTAGCTCTAAACAAAACCAACAACTCTTTAAATTATTTTTATTTCAAAGAAAATCACCCGACCATGTTCACTTGCACAACCATAGGAGGATACCCCCCTCCAGACATCATCATAAAACTCAACCACCAAGACCTAACTAATCACTTCCAACTTACCCATTTTCAATCTCTCCAAGGTAACTTTTCAATGAGAAAGATTGTTGGTAGCACTTCAAGAACTACTAGAGGCATGAGAATGGCTTTAAGTGATCATGGCAAGGTTATAAATTGTACGGCCACCGTTCCCGGTCTCTCAGGAATTTCCTCGTCTGGCATCGTCAATGTTCTCCGTTAGTTTATTTTGAACAGTTTCATTTGCAAATATATCCAAATTAAGCTGATTTTATTTTCTCCTAATCTTCTATAAGACTTTTTCAGATTCAAAGTTGCTCTGGTAGAGTAATTTGGGAGAATAAAATTTAATTCATTCAATTATTTTTAAAAATTAATTTCATAGTTTTAAATTTAAAGCTTTTTGTGGAAGTGAAATCAAAAATTTTCTATTCATTAGGATAATTATTAAGTGGTTTCATCTCTTGAATTCAAATAATGGCTTTACTTGGTTTCAGTAAAGAATTGCATTTTTTCCATCATTAATCACGAAAAAAATTTTTCTTTTTAAATCTAAGAATTGAAAGGTTACTCAATAGGACTATCGATCATTATAAATACCTTGATCATTAATTCCAAATTTAATTGTTTGTTATGGTCCTTCAATTTAAAAAGTCTTTCCCAAACAAACTTCTCACCCGAAGATTTGAAATATTTTATAGCGAAAATGTTTCTTAGGCAGAAACCCCATATAAAACCTTAAATCGTATTAACGTAAAGTTGTTAATCCTTCACAGACACACCAGTAATAAAATGTTCGGGTACTTCCGCAGCAGTGGGAGAGACGAACGTACGAATAAATTGTTCCGTTTTCAGCAGGCCTCTTCCTTCATCTTTCCAGTGGTACCTGGACCCTGAACAAACCAAAATACGAAAAAAAAAAATGTCGTCAACCATTGGAACTATTAAAAAAGTTTGAATGTGTTTTTTCAATTTAAAATCATTTCGAATTGAGTTTCATTTGTTCTTTTGATTGATGACAGGAATATAGTGAAAAGTGCGACTAATGTACACTTTTAGTTAAATTTTTGTAAAACTTTCAACTGTAAATTGAAAGATAAGTTATGTTGAAATGTTGCTTTTCAAATATTGTTTCAAAATTTTTTATTAATAAGTAGTAGTAACCACAATTGACATACGCCATTACAAAATGGCGTATGTAAAAACCTGAGTGATTATAAGCATAACTGCCATGTCTTCCCATTGGCTTGATAAATCACTCAATAAATTCTCCACTGATTGTATAATAAACATTATGCTAAGAGCTGAAGCTCTTTATTATAGGCTTTTCTAAATGAAACTTATTATTTGTCACTTTTTAAAATATACTTCATTCATTTTTTTATTATGCTGTTTCAAAAGTTTCTTTTAGAAAGAGATGAATGGAAAATGATAATTATAACTCATGGTAGCTTTTGAATTATAAAGCATTTAGAGTGATTTTAAAATCTAGCATCAATCCCACGCAACCATACCAAATTGATGTTAGATGTATGCATTTCGTAAGCAAATATATTATACAAACTCGTAGAAAAATTCACAAATAAATGACACAAGCATAGAGGTCAATGAAAAGTGAAGATAGCATCAATGTTATTCACGATTGATGATCAGTGTTTCAAAGAGTTACATTATCTAAAAAGCATTATAAACAACTCTGTATAAAAATACCAATGCAAATCACTACTTCAAAATATTTTTGTCTCCCAGTTTAAAAAATTGCGTTTTTTTTTCTAATTTTTGAAACTTTTGTTTTAAAAATTGTACCAGACAGATTTATATCTACGATAATGCTTTAAAACGCACAATTATCCCTTTGTTTATTGGCGCGAGAAAATTGTACTTATAATACAACAAATCATTCTTTTATGAAATGAAAATAGTATTCATTTAGGTTCAAACGGAGAATATTTGCCCGTTTATTTCAATGCAAAAAAGGGCACGCGCACGTTTCAACACAGCTTTCAATGAGCATAGATTTTTGCGCTTAAGTCGAAGATCACGTCTGCTCGTTTTTGAAGTTTTACTATGATGAAAAAACTTAATAATGGTAATGGAAATCATTCCAGCTTTTTGAAATATTGCGATCTTAACGGCTTTTTTTTTTTGAGAAAATTGTAAATTTCAAAAGTGAAAAGCTATCAATTTGTTATATTTCATATCTGATTATTATGGCATTTTTATGTCATTTTATCTCAACGACAGAGCCATGCCGCAGACCAACTCAATTCCTGGCCTACATTTATAATCTTTGCTACTACGAGATTTATTTTTTGTTTTGAACCTAAGAACTGAGTATTTTTATCCAATTTTTGAAAAAATTTAACTAATTCAAGAAAATTTTATAAAATTCTAGCTTCACTCTATATTTGCAAAACGTTTGATCAGCTCTCAAGTCTACTCTAGAAAACAAAAAATGAAGTTGGTGATTATGCAACTTGTAGAAAAGAGCAATATATTTTAGGAAAATTAATTTAGTTTATTGATCCTTTTGCCTCGAAGCAATCTATCATCCTTCACCTCAGTTTGTAATTGTTTTATTAGAGTAAATGATTCTATTATAGATTTAATATGCAGAATAAAAATCCCGAACACTTAATTGAAAGCACTAAGAAATAACATGAAAAAAAATCATAAATAACTCTTAATCTTTATTGGAAACTTTATTTAGAAATGAAATAAATTCTGTAACATATTTTCAATGATAAACTGGAAAATTAAAAAGGTAATCTGAGATGAAGCATTGTAAGACGTGGGTGATGTAATTGATAAACTATTTCAAATAGCTTTTGCTGGTGTGTTTGACGTGTGCTGTGAAATTTATGTCGCTTTGAAGATTTAGATGAATTATCTTCATTATAGAAAAATATATTTTCAAAAATTGTAAAAAGTTCTTTGAGGAAAAAAGATAGGTTTTGTGATCTGAAGTAAGTTAAAAAGTATTTATAAATTCTTTATTTTAGTTTCATTGTTTTTAAAAATTTTCCAACATTTAAATGTGCTGAAAAAATTTGACAACTAAAAAAATGAGATATTTTCAAATATATCTAAAATTTATTGAAACTAAAATAGATATAGGATATGTATTAGAAGTGAATATCCTGAACAACTTGAATTGGAAATGCTTTTAGCTTTTAAACATATAAAAAATGTATGAACAAATAAAATGGGAATTTTGAGTAAAAGAAAAATGAATTAATGTTTAAAAAAAACGTTTCACATCAATTGGTTGTATGTAAGTCACAAATAAAAATAAATCCGCAAAAATCGTGGCAGTTTATTAAAGGAAAAATGGTAAATGCTTGCAAATTGCGTAAAGCGAGTTCGAATTTGCTAAGTTTTGAGCTTAAAAGTAGCTCGGTAAGATCGTTCAACAAAATGCATAACTCTCAGTTTAAGATCGGCGTATCTCACTGCACTTCTTTTTTAAATTTCGTTTTCAAGATTTAAAAGATATATTTTAATTTTAGAGATTAAAAGTTAAATTTATGCGACAAATGTTCCATTCAATAACATGTATACTAAGACTTGAACGTAGCATATTTAAATGTCTTATGTATCAAATCTTTCATACGTCGTTTTTGAACTTATTGCTAAAGATAGTTTAAAAACATATATATTCGAATTAGAAATATTTTAGAGATGTCATTCATCAAGTATAGGGTAGTTATAATTAATATACAAAAGATTTGTTATATGTGACACCTGGGCCCGTATCCTCCATAATAAATAACAGAACCCCTTCAGAGAATATTATATACATTTCCGTGTTTATTTTCCCTATTTTGCATTAATGAAAGAAATCTTTTAAATAGTGAATGATTTATCATGAATATTAATGTGAAAATAAGATGGCATACACAAAGGATGACACGATGTTGAGAAATAAGACTCGATGTATTTATTTATGCAAATATGGAGTAGAAACATAAATAAAAAAATGCAATTTTCACCTATAGCTTAACTTAGAAATTTTATATTAATCATTAAATTTGAAAAACTTTTGATAAAAGGTTTTTTTATCGTATGAATGATGAAATATTCCTATTAAAAAAGAACTTTTCTATCTGAAAAATTATAATTGAAATACGAGAAAAATATGTGCGTAACTTAATGTTAAATTTTATTCATGTAGAGATATTGCATTAGTTTTAACAGGTGGAACTAAAATTTTGAAATAACTATTTTTGATTTTAAATTTCAATCAAAATTTTGGACCTTTTAAGCATTTTTAGAAAATGTAGGTTTTTTGCGTTGCTATCTTATGATGAAACTAAATTGTTGAAAATTTCATCTTTTTATTTGACTGTATTTTTGTATGCATTTTCATCAAATTAAAGCTACCATTTCACTTTTACTAAGTTTTATGTAAAAGAAAGCTTTCATGCACATCTCACAGGAAAACCAAACAGAAGGCCACAAAATTACGCTTCAAATTTTCAAGGTTTGTAATAGAATAATTATTTCAAATTGATAAAATTTATATCTTTAGAATAGCTTTATGCTATCATGAATCAAAAAAGTGTTCAAATATTTGTTTATCTTGCGAGAAATATTTTTAATTATTGTTTTTAAAAACTTCGGGCTCACATAAATCTCATTAAAACTTTTTTTTAACATTTGAAAACCCATAAAATCACAGAATGATTCACAAATAAAAAAACGTGCCATTTGAAAAAAAATCCTAACATAAAAAGAAGATAAAACCTACTTTTTTTAAGAATGAAATAGTTTGTGAAGACCATTTATAATTAAATGCAAGGTGGATTTGAGTTCTTTCCGCAAATATACCTTAGTGGTTTCTAACGTGGTAGGTACAAAAAACGCCTCAATTACTCTTTCTAGAAGTTTGTCTATTGCAATAAATTAAATTTATTTTCAAATGAATTTATTTTTATTAATTTTTCAATTTAATGTTTATGGTGGTTATTTTAGTTAAAAGAGAATTTTCATGCAGCTTTTTCATCTTTAAAAATCTAGTTTATTTTGACAAACTTTCATTTTTATCTAATAAACATTGAAAAATGAAAATATTTTGAAATGCTATTTAATATTTTATTCACATCTTCAGAAGTCCCTTCTCTTAACAAGCAAGTTCCCTCAATTAAGAACTCCAAGCTTAACTACCGTGTCAAGTCCCATAATGCTCTTTCATTTTCTTCAATTTCAATTGTTTTAAAACCATCATTTTTAGTTTTTACATATTTATATTTAATTTTTATCAACTTTGTTTATGCTTCATTCATGCATCTTTGTGCTTCATAAAAGTAGGTTTATTTTTATTTTGTAAACTCTATGTCTGTAATAGTTCTTCATTAGTCTTTCATTAACTAAAAAAATGAATTTCTAAGTTTCATTCTGAAACTAAATATTAAATAAAACATTCTTATTCATATCCAAAACTTTTTATAAGTTTTAACGAAAAAAATTTACTGCTTCTGACAATAAACTTTAATAAATGATTCTGTATTTCATAATTATGCTCTAAAAATATCACTTAATCAATTATATTTTCAAAATATTTTTGATGTCACAATAAATTATTAATTTTTGAGTACAACAAAATTTAAATAAAGCTAAACATTTGAAAATTAATATTTTTTCGACGAATGAATTATTGTTAGGGGTATTAGGCGGCTCGTTCAAATAGTTTTTTCTTTAAAATACGAAAATAGACATTTAACATAGTGTTGAAAATTGATTTTTCATGAATACAAAAATTTTATGCGATTTAATAAATATTTTCATAATGGGTGTTAAAGATTTATGGGAACTAATATCTTCAGTGAAAAGAGAAATATCTTTGAAAGATTTGAAAAATAAAGTATTCAATTTTTTTGACATTATTAAACTTTATTTCATTATAAAATTGATTCCAAATCTGAAGGTCATAGCAATTGATTTGAGTATATGGATTGTAGAAGCCTCAAACTATTTACCTAAACACATTCCCAAGCCACATCTGAGGTTCTAAACATTAAATAGTTTTAAAATATTTTTCACTGTTAAGTTGTTCAACAGACATATTTTTTTTCGGACGTCACTCTTACTCCAGTACAATGTGCTACCTATTATTGTCTTGGAAGGGGAACCACCTATTGTGAAAATGAAAGTCAGAAAATGCAATTAATTCTACAACTAATATCGTTAATTTTCATTATTTTTTATCTTTATTACTAATCTCTCAAATGATTGAAAAAGTTATTTTTAATTCTCAGACAATCCAAAACAGATTGGGTAACAATAATGAATTCAGACATACTAAAAGATCCAGATTCAAAGCTCTACATAAAGAAGTCTGTACATATAAAGCTTGTATTTTAAAATTGGATAAGATCAATAATCATAAAATAATATTAATAGTATCAATTTATGTCCAAAATATTTCTATTTGGTACTTGTTTCTTAAAGGGGGCTTCTCATATGAGTTACTGTATGGAAAGTCATATAGCTATAATAAACCATGTCACAATTTATTCAGCAATCTTCAAAATTAGTGAAAGGAAACATGGATTTGAATTTATTGATTAATTATTAAAAAGAATAATAAATTTAATATATAATATCAATAATATTCATACTGCTATATTTTGTGGTGAGGCTGTACTTATCAAAAATTTTAACAGTTTTTGTTTATCAAATGTACTAAAATCTCTCATAAATTAATGTGAAAAATTGTTAAAAAATATCAAGATCTTTCACTGATCTGTTTAAATCATTATGAATAAACTTTAATGGAACTAAACAGAGCAAGGAACTGTTGGAAAGCCTTGGCGTACCATGCATACAAGCACCTGGAGAAGCAGAAGCTCTATGTGCCCACCTGAACAGAATAGGGGTGTGTTTTTATTGGGGTTTGTATGCTTGGAATCAGTTGTGTTGGAAATAAACTGTATGAAGCTCATATTATTGAGTGCTTTATAATGTAAGTTTATCTGTTTTGTACGGTTTTTTATAAACTTTTAGTGTCGTTTTCAATATATATTTTAATTATTCAACAGTTTTTATTTAAATATGTCCCAAAATGCACTGTTAAGTTTCAAATTTTTTCAAAATTTCATATAAATGGTTAGTAAATTGAATTTTATACTCTCTATTATATTTTGAGCTTTGTTAAATTCTATTTATTATAACCATTATCATTCATACTATAATAATAACTTTATATTATATTTGGGAAAAATAAGTATTCATATAAAATTTAAAATTTAGCCCTCAAAAATACATAATAAATTTTAATATTTTGACTGCAAGGGTTATTAATATTGAAGGTGGTGGATGGCATCATAACAAATGACGGAGATGCCTTCTTGTATGGAGCTCGTGTGGTTTACTCCCATTTCTCTATTAATCTAAAGGTTTTTAAGAAATTTTTCAAACTTTTTGGGGGTTTTAAAAGTTTTTTTTGTTTAAATATTGGTTTTACGTATGTTAGAATAAATTTAGAATTGTTTTTTCAATATTTAATACTTTTTTCAATATTCTAAAATCAACAAAAAAAAAAACAAAAGCATTGTTTCAGAAGCAATACAAATGGTTAAATAATGATAGGATTTTTTTTAATTACATTAACGCACATAAAATCAATAACCCGAATAAAGACAACTAAAATGATGGAGTATAGAATGGTAGACATAGAAGACAAATTGAGTTTGAAGAGGGAGTCATTGGTGGGGTACGCCATATTGGCAGGGTGTGACTATGTGCCTCAGGGTGTCCATGGGTGTGGCAGAGTTCTGGTCTATAAGTTGATCTCATCCCTGCACAACCAAACACTACTGGATAGGTGGAATTATTTTTTTTTGACTAGTTTTGATTTAGTTTTCAAACATTTATTACTAATATATTGAACAATCTATATGTAAAAAATTTAATTTAATATAAATTACTATTTTTTAGCGCTTTTCAGTGTATTTCAAAGCGTTTGCTGCAAATTTAATTTAGCGAAAACATTGTGGAACAGTTGCTGATTGGTGTTCTAACACGAGGTTGAACCCCGTAACTTTGGCTAATTAATATAGCTCTGCCAATTGATCTATACGAACCAACAAAATGTACATGTTCGCCAAACTCAGTTTTTTAGAGAATTTTTTGTTTATTACCCAACACAGTTTTGCAGTTTTTAAATCTCGACTAAATAATTCTATCTAAGGTTCGAATATTGGATAGAAAACAAAGAAGATTTAGAGGCAAAACTCGGTATCTTTTTTTTGAAGATTGTACATGTTTGTAATTGGGCAATATGCCTGTCAGTTTTACCTAAGCAATATGTATATTTTTAATTCTATACAAAGAGCTAAATGCATAGACTTTTGGACAAGAACATTTATTCCCATCATTAAACACTAGTAAAATGTATTACAAATGATTTCATGTATTTTTTTATATATAAAACATTATATTAATCCTGCAATAGGGAGATAAATTCAATGAATATACAAAGTTCATAAACACTTCAATAATAACTTTATGAAGTTCGCAAAAACGAAACAGTGGATACTAAAGGTTTGAAAATATTAAGCATTAAGTCCGTTTTCCAGTTATACACATTGCTTTGTTGATTAACTAATACTTATTTATAATATTTAACTTAATAAATCATTATGAAATAATTCAATAAGTTATTAAATATATAAGTTATAAAAAATTAAAAATTTAATTTTTGAGATCTGTTGGAGTTTTCTGTTGCCAAGAAAGCTCTTTCTTGTCCAGGCTTTCCATTTCCTGAGGTTATTCGTCAAATATAATAATTCAGTCAAACCTCATTTGAGACGATTGAAAATAATTTATTGCGTGGTAATCGCAAGGTGTATCAGAATTTTTTTTCATTAATTCAATAAATTTTGTATATATTTGTTATTAACAATCACTATTGTTAAATTGTTTGATTTAATTAAAAAATCTTTATAATAATATTCATTCGCCTAATAAATTTGATACTTTAAAACTTTGGTATCATGTTGATCAAGGTGAGTCAGGAGTATTTGAGGAGAATAGACAAGGTTTTGAATGGGAGAATGGTGTGGAAAAGGCCTCAAATTTTAACTTTTGTTGTGGGTCTTAGTTTTTTTATTGATACTTAAAATATGTTCAGTTTTGAAATTATATAAACATGTAATAGTTTTTATATGGCCATTAAATAACGCAAATAATTTAATAAATTTCTGGTTTTTTTCAAAAATTTTCATGCTAAAACTCACTATAATCCTCATTATAAATCATACTCACATCGACTTTTAAAATAGTTTAAAAATCATTCAACATGTTTCAGGATTTAACAGTTAAGAAGTTACAATGGATAGAGGCTTACGCTTTCAATAAAGTTCTACCATTACTTACTCACCACATGATATGCTTTCCTGCCGACTTGACACCGCCCATCACCAAACCTCTAAGGTACTCAATTTTTGCCCATCTATGTCATGGAAAACGTACAGCATTATAGCATCTGAATAATTTTATTCAAGGATCTTCAAGAAACGCATACGAAACGGAGAAGAATCTTTTCAAGTTGAATGGCAGAAAATTGGTATTAGAACGGTTTTTATTATTTTAAAACTTAAATATTCATGAATCAAATTGACCGAATGAATGGATAAATCAAACAGATGGGGATGTATATACTTCATTGGACTGTTATACAACCATTGAAAAACAGAGCCCTTTTGCTTCTGCTTATCCGTTGATTGTTTCAGATTTCGATCTTCAAAATCAAACTAAAAAAGGTTTTTTTTATTTTTGAAGCATTAGGTTTTTATTCAAAAAATCAATTTTACGTTTTAAAAATCTCATTCTAACAATTCTTTTGACATATTTTAATTCAGGTTTCAAAAATAAATTAAAAAAATCGAAAGAAAAATTATCAAAAAAAGAATTTGATTTAGTTATTGACAATAATAACGAAAATGATGAGAGTTTTGCTATAGAAGATTTCATAGAAAAATTTGATAGAATCTTGTTAGATGATAACAAACATAGTCAGGTTAGCAACTATAAAGAATGTGATGATGGAAGCACTAGTGTTAACGTAAATCGTGTCAATCGGGATTCAAATGAAAAAGAATGCAAAAAAATATTCATAAAAGATGAAAGCTTTCATATTCCTTTGAGAGAAAGATTGAAGTTAAAAGGCGTTCATCACGTTCTTGAAGACGATAAAAGCAACGACAAAAATGCTCTTCTCACTTTTCTAAAAGACAGTCTCAATTTGGTTGGCCATAAACAAATTAATGAGGAAGCAGAAGTGTCAAATAAAGTGATAAAAATTTCTCAGAATGAATTGAATAACTCAGCTCTTAATAATTTCATACACAATGCAGAAAATTTTGAGGATTGTCTTGAAAATAAAAATCTCGACAACGTCATAGACCCAGCAGTCGAAAATTCTCTGCTTTCGAATCAAAATGAGATCGATGATTCAAAACAACATTCTGCCTTTTATTTCGATTCATCCTGCATTTCCATCGACAAGAAATATGATATGGAGTATCAACCACTTCGTCTCGAAACTGACGTCTCTCCAACCGAGCACAAGTCACTGAGATCATCCGAAGATAAAAAAAATACACTTATTTTAAATACTTGCCATTTGAAACCAGCCATACATGTTGAAGACTTTTTTGAAGATAAAGAAAGCAGTATCAATCGCGACTTGAAACAAATCCTAAGCGGTAACGATTCATATGTTAAACCGGCATCGAACTCGCCACTCGAAACTTCAAAAGGATTCTCGATTGATTCTTTCATGCAAAGCACTCCTATTAGATTGCCGTTGAGAGAAAGACTGAAATTGAAAATGAAAAAACAAACTTTTATAAATAACCTGGAATAAATTTGTAATCAAAGGCGGTTTGATGTGAATTTTATTTGTGGTCACTTTCGAACAGTTTTGATGTGAATGTCGCAAAACAATTTAGAAAACAACTTGTTAAATAATTATGCTCATAAAAATATGATTTCTTTTAAACTTCGGCTCGAATAAAAGCTTTTGAAAAATGAAACTAAAACGTATATGCATTCTTAGAATACGGGTACTTCCTTTAATATTCTAAAAACACAAACAGATTCAATCAAAATTTAATAGAATGTTAAATGGAAAAAACAAAAATTAATTCTATGTCTACTTAAAAATGTTTCAATAGTCTATATGGCATGATCCACTGTGAATTAGCAAAATAACTCAATTGAATTTAATTACTAATATATCTTTAGGTGTGATTATATTCAGACACCAATTGTGATTTTTTATTATTGGCTAAATATAAATGTTCATACAACTGTCTCGCAAATTAAAACTTCAGGCAAAATTAAAATCCAGCATTGAGGTTTGAAATGCATGGTAACTTTATTGAAGAATATTGGAGGATTCAGATGTGAAACTTTGAGTACTTGCACCAAATAACAAAAACTATTCACTTCTGTGAAAAGTTTACGGACACTTTCTCCCCAAAGTATTAATCCTTTTGACTTGGAAGACGATTTAATCTGTAAATTATGATTGGTGAGATTAGGACGATTATGAGAAATGTAAGTAAAAAGCTTTAATTTTTTAGAAACACCTTATGTATCTTTTTTAATACAATTTTCTTGATTTTTATCGTAAATTGAAGATTTTAGTGCATTTTTTTTTCAAAAAACTCAAATTTTTCATAATTCATTGGTATATACGTAATAAGCTATTTAAGGCCTGCTCTTGGTTTGATTATTATCTCTGCAAAAGTATAAATTTTATCAACCATTATGTACTCTTCAAACCCTTTTGCGGGGTATTTCATATAAACACTAAATAGAAGCAGTGTCTTAAAAACGAAAACTTAAGAGACCCAAAATTAATATAGTTTATGTAAAATTTTCATTTAATGCCATTGTTTTAATATTAACTACTAATACCCTTTATGGTTAGAGAAAATGATTAAACAATTGCGACACCTTGATCTATCTTGACCCCAAATCTCTTGAGATTAATGGAAAAGAAATAGTTTGAATGCTACACCAATAGCCACTTAAATGGAAAAAATCGGATAAAAACATTTTAAAATGCTTAAATTGTATGCCCTATCTTACAAAGCCAGTTTTGCTTTAAGTATGCCATAAAAATACCCACTTAATGAGAGGAAACATGTTAGATATTTTGTGGTCTTTGAGAACTTTTGGAGAAATTGTCAGTCCAGACATTCTCATCTTGGTTAAGAATTTGAGTTCTTCATGCTTTCCAACATCTTCAAGGATTTTATCTTTGAGACAAATGTTTTTTTCCTTTTCAATATTTAAGCTGACTGGATTTTCAACTTTTTTTTTGTTTCTTGACCTCAATATTTTTATATCTTTTTTCTTGAATCTTTTAAAAAGTTGACTAGTGATGAATGAATTTTGAACATTATTGTTCATGGTTATACATCCCAAATTTATACCTTTAAATGAATTATCATTTGTTATAGAGCTTGTTACTTCTGAAATAGGTTGCTGTTTTGGTTCTTCAACTTGTGAGTTAACTACTGATGAATCAGAAGAAAGTTCCACCCCATTGTCATTTATAGTGCTATTAAAATTGGCAGCATCTTGCGAGATTTCTGTTCTTAATAAACTTATCTCAGACAGGCGATTTTGTTCATTATTTGATTCATCGTGTATTGAACTCAGCTTCACATTAGACTTGTTTTTTACTATACTGAATTTATCATCTTCCTTTTTGATCTTTATTTTTAACTGACCACTGCTACGCATATCAGCAATTTCAACAGAATTATTGTCATTCAGTACATCAGTTGGCTTTTTTGAAGAAAGGAACATCTCTTGATCATTGAATTCATTGTTTGAATTAATAAATTCATCAAGATCATTATCATTGCCATCCTCCAAACATTTAAAATCTTCATCAGTCAAATACAGAAGTTCATTAAGCTTTCTATTGCCAGCCTCTGCATCTTTATGATATTAACACATGTGAAATTACATCAATAATAATAATATGAATTTATATGATGTTAAAAGAAAAAATTGGAGTTCACAAGTTCAAAAAATTAATGATATTATTGAAAAACCATGGATATATTGTAGTAAAAATATTTTTATCAAAAATACAATGCAATACATTTAAATATAAATTGAAACAGAACAAACAGCAATGAATCCGATAAGTGTAGCTTCATCACAAAAAGTAAACAGTTCATTTATTTAACTATTCAATTTATTTAATTTCAAATTATGTCAGTGCCTTACACACATAAAAAACAAGTTTTTAAATTTTTTTGACATAATATTTTTCTACATAATAATATTATTTGAAAGAATTTAGAAGCTTACCAGCAATTTTGCTATCACTTTGCTCTGGTTGCACTGTAAGCATTAAAGTGATCAAGTAAAGCTCTTACAAAAAATGACAAAATATGATTGTGGCCATGGTTGAATGATAAGACAATGATGAAAAAGATTGATAAAAATACTTTTTAAATTGAAAAATATATTTAAATTTAACTAAATAAGCTTAAAATAAACTATTTCAACCATTTAAATATCAAATACATACTTAGGCCATCCACTTTTATGTAAAATTTTCTAGCTTCAGTTGCCATATTCTCCAAGACATGCCTATTTGTCTTTACAAGCTTGGGCAGTAAAGGGTGTTGGGACATTACATGCAATCTAACCTGTCATCAGTATCATGTTACATTACTATTTCAGAAAATCAATACAAGACTAGTGCTTACTCAAATACTGAAATCACATTGAGAATTTTAACACAAAGATGCCACAAACCTTTGTTTTTTCAACATTGTTGTATGGGCAATAAGGACAAGAATGAGGACGAGAATCTAGATGTTTATACTTGGCATGTCGAGAAATAGAAGATCTATCGAGACATTGATAATCACAAATAAGACATCGAAAATATTCAATCTTTTCTTTTGGATTTGGATTCTTTTGCAGAATCATTTTATTCACTACAAGTGGTTGGTTGAGTGTTTGTTCACCAGTAAGAATCCTGACAACAGATTTGAAGAGGGCTCTTATAGTTTCCTTAATGTTATCTTGAGGATATGGATCTCTCGTATAGTTCTGAACCTCTCCAGGATGCTGTTTATCATGATGTGCATTGAACAAAAAAATGTTTATAGCAGTAAACTTACAATAAGTACATACAAATGGTCTGAAATTTAAGTGCCTCAGTTTCAAATGTTTTATCAATATTGCTTTATCTTTGAATGAGTAAGAACAAAGATTACAATAATAAACAGATCTCTTTTCTTTGGGTTCTTTGGGAATGATAAACTTGAATGGATTTACAGTATAACAACTTTTGCAAACAACCTTTTCACTTTTTATATTGTGCATTTGTAACTCAAAGGGTTTAGAGCAAACACCACAATAATAAGTTTTAGGAACATCATGTGAATTCATTTGATGAATAATGATTTCAGCTTTTTGGGTAGTTTTGAAAGAACACTTATTACAATGCAAATAGTTACCCACGAAAAAAAAATATGACGATACATCTACATTTACTGCAATTCTAAATCTTTGAAATTTTTTTCCAAAACCTTGATTCTTTTGTATATGATAATGTAAGTTTTCAGAACAATGAAACAACATTGGTGGCTCACAGCAACCACAAAAAAGAGATTTAAATTCAAGATGCGGCAATTTTATATGGTCTTCTAACTGACTAAGTGTACAGCAACTCAAACCACATTTATGACATTTTATTCTTACTGCATCATTCCTTGTATATAATGGTCTTTGATTAGAATCCTTTACAGTTAAATCTTCTCTGAAATCAAAACTTATTCTAGTTTTAAAATAATCACTTTTTTTTATAAGAACACGATTAACTTGACAAGGATGAGAAAGCTTTAAATGACACAGCATTTTGAAGTTAGTTTGGGTTGTGTGAGTACAATAGGGACAACAATAAAGATCCTTATTAAGATGAACATTGACCCAGTGTTGTGCTATACTGTTGGGATCAACATTGAAAAAAGGACATAAATAACATCTATAAACTTCATCTTCTTGGTGTACTAAAAGTTGCTTTGATTTTTTGTTACTTTTAGTTGCTTTATCACTTGTTAAATAGTCATAGTTTATGCAATGTAAGCTGTCATGATTAATTTTGATTTCATTGAAAGTGTAGAACTGCCCTTGAGTTTCTTTAACAGGCGGGTTGTTTTGGGAATTTATACCGTATGATTTTTTAAAAACATTTACTCTCAAATCTGGTACTTCTGTTTTCAAAGGTTCAGAAACAGTTGTAATTTTGTTATCAACAATTCTTATTGATTGTGGTCCTTTTGCAGAATCAGTTTCTAGTGGCAATAATGAAACTTGATTTTGTGATTCAATTTCTTGTCGCAAAATAGCTTTAAAATTATTGCGAGCTGTAATTTTGAAAATGCTCGGATTTGACTTTTCACCACCTTTAGCGCCATCTTGTTTTGTGTCTGATTCAATAGAAACCTCACTTTTTTCCATATTAAAACAATTGAATATGTTAATTTATTGAGATAATATATTAAAACAAAGCAAAGTATTTGAAACTGTAAAGTATATATTTGTAAACTTTCAAAAAAAGGAGAAACACGATAGAAAGACCAACGTTAAAAGTGAATTATGAAAAACGCTATTTTAAAGATACAAGTTTTAGTCTAAAATTATTAAAATTGAATTTTATTTATCAAATATATAATTTTATTTTATTACAAAGAAATCAACTCAGATGAAATTTTTTTTAATTTTGTAAAATTTCTCAACCTGAAAAACCAACCAAGATATTAGCTGAAGTAAAAAATGTGAAGAGCTACTTTGCAAAAAAATTCTGTCCAAAAAACTTTACTGCACAACAAATACTTTTAAACGCTACACCAATCTTTCAACAATATATAATTAGTCAAGAATTTAAAGAATCTAAAGAAAATTAAAAAATGCAAAGTGTCAAGATAACAACGGCTTCACCACAGAACTTTTAAAATATGCATATTAAAATGCATAAAAAACCATAACAGTTCAGTCGTGCCATCACCCTGAGTGGAGATATCGGTGTCAACTCAGCCATACTACTACGCATAGATAAACCTAATAAATACCAAACTTTGGAAACACTAAGCCTATTTTCATAGTGCCCATATTGAAATCAATTTTACCCAATATCACTTTCAATAGAATACTCAAAGCAGCAGAAGAGTTCCTACTCATTCGGCCTTAATAAAAGGTAGGTCAACGGCGGACAGCATATGAACTTACCGTTTCAACATGTCGACCGTATACAAATCAACAAGAAACCTTACGGTTACAGGCATAGATATATCATCTGCCTTCGATACCACTAATAGATTAACACTACTCGACATATGTAGAAAGTTTTTATCTGCAGACGACATAACACTAATGAAATATCTCCTATTAGACACCTCTCTAACAATAAAAATGAACAACCACAACACTACTCCATTCAATACAATAATAGGCGCTCTTCAGGGTGACAAAGTAAGGCAATTCTATTCTGCATATACCTTAGAGAAGCAATATCAAAACTTCCCACCAATGTGTCCAACAAAAAAATTCTATATGCCGACGATATTGACTTCGTTACTGAGGAAGTACCAAACCTAACATCAATAATTAACACCATGCACGTTTCCAAAGTCAAAGTCAATACCAATAAAACAGAAATACCAATAATAGGTCCCCCAAACCTAAACACAATAGCAACAAAACAATTCGGTACGTACCTATCGATGGCTAGGGAAATAATCAATAGAACAGCGCTGAACCTAATTGCAATGAGCAAAATATGGAAACTCTGAATAAAAAATGAAATTAGCAAACAGAAAAAACTAAGGATATTTAACGCATACATCGCGCCAATACTCCTTTACAACTGTGGCACATGGGCCTTGACTAAAATCATAGAAGATCGACTTAACTCATTTCATAGGCGTCTTATCCGCAAAATCATCGATGTATTCTGACCGGAAAAATTAACAACGAAAATCTTTATCTTGCAACAAAACAACGAAACTTGAGCAAGATTATAAGAATCACAAGACTAACTTTACTAGGCCATATCTTAAGACTTGATCCACGCATACCCACTCAAATAGTCATGAACAAGTACTTCGACGCATAATACATACTCACCAAAGAGAAACCTAAAACCACCTTGGCCTCAGTGCTAAAAAATGATCTTACAATTATGTAAATCCCATTAAAAAATGAAGATCTGGAAAAACTAAGAATGATGGCAGCTGACAGAAAGATGTGGAGTAAGCAGATTAACAATAGACTTTATTTTGTTTTTTTCAACTATATTTTGCTTAAAATGGAAGCTTATTAATAATAGTTTGAATTCAATCAATCTATCAGTAACAAAAATTATTTCATATTGTTCAGACCCGTTTAACTCACATGTTTTTTAACAAAAATTCACAATAGAATTCTATTTTTTATCTCTAAATTTTGTTTTAAGTTTCCCAAAAATGAAAATTTGTATAAGGTATTTATTTTTTAGATAAATTTTTCCCTATTCAAAAAACATGAAAATTTGATTCAGAATACATAAAAAGATAGATTAAAAAATGGGAATCAAAGTTACGGTCCTCTCCACGCATAGATTACCACGTTATTATACATAAAACTTGAAAGATACGCATCTGAAAGTATAGTAAAATGATTTTTGAAGTTGAATAATATGAAAATAGGAGATTAAGTCATTATAAAAAAAATTTTAACCCAAAATAATTTTCAATGTAACAAGTTTTCAATTGAAAATAACCAAAAACTAAACTAAAACTTCAAACAAGCAATGGTTTTGGAAGTATATAATTGCGAATCTGACACATGCTTGAAACATCCTTGAAAGCTTTTGCTATTTGATGTTTCACTCCACAAAATATATAGTTTTTGTTCAACTTTTACAACTTTTCATCACATTATCAAGTTTATCAACTTATTAACTACGAGTCAAAAATTTCCTTTCTGTTTGAGATAAACTAAAAAAGAACAAAGTTCTAAAAACTTTGAATTCAAATCATAAGATTTTAGCAAAAAAAAAACCTACATTTTTAATAGCCAACAGGCTTTTCATCTTTCAAGCCAAAAACATCCTTCACTGAAAAATTTTACTCAAAACATTTTAATCTTTTGACTATATTAACTTCAAACTAAGTTCATTCACTTCCATCAACTTGAAATGAAATCTTCTCGCGGCTATTAATTTTCAGTTTGAAAGCTACTTTCTGTTCATTTATATCTTTCTTATTGAATCAAAAATTTCAATGAGATTAACCAGTGAAACGAAGGCACACTAAGTACAATTTTATTATGATTGTAGTATTAGGGTAGCTGATTCAAGTTTCAATATTCTTCAACAAATAGAAAATAAATTTAATCTGTAAATGCAGTAACATTCGATATTGGTTTAAAAATGTATGCGAAATAAACAATATTATTTATAATTAAACTGTATATATTGGAGCGGCATCTGTATAAAAGCCTCTAGCTTCTTTAACATTCATTCCAAGTATTTGCATATCAGAAGGATAACTTAATTTTGCGTTAAACGTTACATATACACAGTTGAGTTTTAACAATCTTTGAAATAATATTATTGGTTTGCATAAAAGCTATTGAAAAAATATATAACGAAAAGAAAAATTTTAAAAGTTGAAATTTTAGATTACTCAAAAAATTGAAATACGAATAAATAACTAAATAAACAGTTTGATAAGCGTTTTATAATCGTCATTAACATTCCATTAACATCAGAAATGGCTTCAAAAAACTTCAGGTTTTCTCCTTCCACAATTGAGGCTGATAAAGAGAAAGAGGAAAGCGATTTAGATTTCAAAGTATTGAAAAGTTTCTTTTTTCCTTTAATAAAATTTTTTCAGAAAAAGAAAATGTTTTTCTCAATCGAAGTAGAATATGTATAAGCAACATTTAAATTATTCAAATGATAAATCTTTGAAAAATTTAAATGAAAAAATATTCATTTTTAAAAACATGAATATTTGGAAAATATTACAATATCAGCCAAACAAGGTCATGATCTATAAAAAAAATCAATAGATATGATATCAGATGCATTATTTTCCACCGTTCAATAAGCCTCCATTATTTTTAGGACCGACAAAGGAGGAGAAGCAGCGTGGGACTGTCAAGCAAAACCTCAAGGCGGACTTCAGCCACTGAATCATGTAAAGCACTCTATCAAGATCTTCTTCGTTAATTTCCAATTTGATGTTTTTTGCATTTGTTTCACTTTTTTGTTTTTTAATTTTATTTTAAAAAAGTTATTTTTAACTGAGCTACGATTCTCTGTTTCAAACAAATTTCAAAATACGTTCCAAATAATATGAAAAAATTTTTAGAAAATTTTTTCTGAAAGTATTCTTAGTAATATATTCAAAAAAATAGTTTCACCGGCACTTTTTTGATGTTATATAGCTGGAAGTTTGGTGTGGCTCCAAAGGTTTTTGGCAGCCAATAAAAGGCAACCTGACCTTGCATGGACAGAAGATTTATAAAGGATTCCAGCTTTTTATAACTTATTTTTGTGGAAAACAAAAATAAATGAATGTTTTTTGAAATGAAAACTTGAAATGACTTATTAATTCTGCATCTCAAAAATTCTCTTTTTATTAATAATTTAAAGAATAAATAAATATTTTTTCTGTTTGTTTATATCAATGAATGATAATAAAGTGAATTAAAAAACTCGTTAATTTTGCTTCTTGATACAACTGCATACAACACACCAGCTTATTCTGAGGATGAGGACGATGAAGACGAAACAAGCCCACGCGAGAGTTCCCAGGTTGGTGTGATCATATTTATATTGGAGTAGCCATTCAATAGCTTTTATGGCTGAAAATTTTTAATATTCACAAACCAATTGATCACTTCAGAAATATATTAAACCCACGAACAATGAGTATAAATGAGGAATATTTTCGACTCGAAAATAAGCTAATTTGAAAATTTATAAGTTCATACGAAATTATCATTATTATGGCATTCAAACAGGACTAATAGCACTTTTTCACACCATTATGTCGTTTTAATGAACCCTAAATACTTGCAACTTTGTTATGCTTTTAGAAATTTTACACTTTAATGTGTTTACAAATTTTTTTTTTCAATGAAAAAAAAACCAAAATAAATTCAAGCATTTATTTTTTGTTCTCAAAAAAATTTTCTTTCAAATGACTCTCGTGTTGCACAAATTTTCAGTTTTGTTTTTTTTCTCTCCATGAAATGTATGGACCTTGTTATTAAACATCATTTCAAACTATAAATTCCTCTACAGCCAAAATAACTTCAAATAGTAACTTTTTAGAGACATCTTGAGGTACTTATAAATAAGATTCAACAATTTTTTTAACGTCGATTTATGGAAGAATTTAGTACATTTATTGAATAAAAAAACAGCTAAAATTTTTGATAAATTTAGCTTCATCATAAAACATAGTCCAAACTCATTACCACACATTCAGTGCACGTCAAATGGATTCAGTGACTTTTGTATCAGGAACATCAAACTGGCTCAAAAAGGCCGAGAAATGATCAAAAGAGCCGAGAAAGGTGATGATTTTTATTTGCAGGTATTTAAAATTAATTGGCTTTTCTGCATCTCAGCTTTATGGAAAATCTCATACCTAAGCTAAAAAGCTTTAATTTTTTCACGGCTAACGTGTCAGTATGAATCGGCATGAAAACAGGCAAGTTTTTTTAAAAATCTTTCAAAATAATTCCCAATTATTACGTATTTCACAATAAAATAAATTATATGACAATTTAATCAGCATAAAATAGGTTTAGTTAAGTATGTATATTTTATGTCACTGTAAATTAACTAATTTTAAATACCTATTATATTTTAAAAAAGTAATTTTTTACTTTCCTGCCAACTTCGTTTGGAGAAGCTTGAAACTCCCTTCATTCTCTAAAATCAAAGAAAAATAACAAACACATCTTAAATTAGTTGTTAAATTATCTTTACGAGTAGCAGTTGCTTTCTCAGAGTTCACTAAACCACAATTATTAATTAACACATCATCATCAATGATTTGATACTCTATTCAATACCAAATAGTTTTTTGACGCTTCCATTTTGTGATTTATCCCTTCTAAGCAATTGTTTCGTCTTTTTTGATTTTAATGTATTTAAATTCCATTAAATCATTTAAATTTTTATATGTATTACATTTTTTGGTTATTTGGTAATGATTTTGTCAAGTTTTCAAAATAAATTTTGAAATATACAGATGGAAAAAATAACTTATAGTTGAACCGATAATTGATTATAATTTTATTTTGCAAAAAACTCAAATAATATAAAAATAGTTCCCGAAAAATAGTTAATTCAAAAGATAATTAAATGGTAAATCATAAATAGTGATTAGTTGATAGAATAACATTATTTTCATAACATATATCTCTAAAATCCAGAAAAAATAACAAAAGAATGAATTAATCTCACAATGGATCAAAATTAATTAAATTTCCCAACGTTATTTCGACGCTCATCATCAACAACCTAAACACGATTTTGTGAAAAATAAATTTACACCTATTTAACAATGTAAAAATTTTTTGATCAATTTTAAACCTCGACAAAAATGCCGTATGAAATGGATGGGCTCTGGAACTCTTGAAGCACTTTGAAAAATTAACTTGCCAAATGACAATACCTTCAAGTCATTTTTAAGATTTTTTCAAAATTTTTTATAGTCATATTGCATAAAACATTTTTTAAATTAATCTTCAATTAAAATAAAACCGTTCAATGAATTAGAAATCATATCAGACCAAAACTTTTTTTCTTTTACGACTGAACAACTTTCAAATTAATAGCATTTAAAGTTTTCAATGAATTTCTCCAATCTTCGCATAATATAATTTCTTTCAATCCAATGAGTTAATAACAAAGGGGGTGATTGCTTGGTCAGATGAGCTTGTGTATTGATTGAAATGACGTCCTGCTACTTCGCTTTTTTCTTGTATGGTTCATTGTACTTTGATGGGTTTTTGAATGTATCGGGTTTTGAATATTTATATACAACGTAGGTATGAATTGATAACGGAAATCTAATCATATCCGTTGTGTATTGATGCATAGTTTTTGTACATGGGTGTGTATCTGCGTATTCATGATTGTACTTTTATGTATTTTTTTTTCATGTGGTGGTCTTAATCTTAAATTTTATTGTTAATAAAATACGTTCTTAAGGAAGCAAAAGGTATTTTGGAATACGAAGGGAGCTTTTAATAGAGAAAATCAATAGGAATTTAAGTTTTTTATGCATTAATTTTTCAAGATCATCTTATTTTATTATACTTTCTATAGTCTACTTGGGTGTCTTAACTGGCATGCATCTGTAAAATACATTTTCTCGAATTTTTTCACGCAATTTCAGCAAATTCTTTCCACAAACAAAAAATTTTGAAAAACTGAATTGAAGGAATAATATTGACGAAAAAAGTTTTCCAAGGAGTTTTAAAACAAAAGTTTGCATGGATTGGAAAAAAATTTTTATGACTTGGAAGACAATTTGCTAAAGTGTAATTGAGGCTGTATCTGAGTTATTACCAACGTAAAGAACTTATTTCTATATAAGAAACTATAAAGATTTTTAACATGGAACTATTTCTACACCGTGTGGTGGAATTGAATTCACAATTGAAATTGTATTGATCATATGAAGCTGAAGGAAGCGTTGTGTCAGACTAATCAATAATCACATAGGCAGTAAGTTAGAGGTACACTTTTTCTGGTCCCTTAGGTCATGCACTGATCGTTACATGCGTAATAAAAAAAGCATAAAACATGATTTATATAAGCCCCATACACTATTTATATCTACCACAATAAATTTAATTAGAAAAAATCAAAATTTCGCATGAAAATAAATTAGAAAGAATATTGACAGTATTAAATCTTTAACCAGCTAAATAAAAGTTCAAAAGCAATAAAAAATTACAACCATTCTTCAGAAATGCCCGGGATGGTGGAGTTGAAACGAATGCATGAAGGAACGAAGGTTCTGAGCGGAGCAAACATCTTATGCTGTTGCCATGTCAACCCACACACAGCGGTTCATTTAACTACATTCTTTTCAATTTTTATACTTTTTTTCTGGTTTAAATATGTATTTTGGGATTATTGCGGTTTGGCAACGTTTTTTTATTTATGTGTCTATTTTTATTTGAAATTATTTTTTTGTCCAGTTCAATCAAGATTTTTCTCTTTTAAATTAGTTTTTGAAACATCCTATGGATCAAATATCTTTTCTCCTCGAAACGTGGAAGTTTGCGAGGTACATTTATTTCCAAAAGTGAATAGTTTCCAATTTTTCCCACTTTCTAATGACAGAAATATATTTTATTCAAAGACTTTTTTATGGTTTGGAAAAATTCGAAAACTTCCGTAGAATTTCTTCAGTAAGAATTATGCATGAAGCTGAAAAAACTTCAAAATTCTAAAATGAAACTTTTGATCTTAAATAAAATAACTTTTAAGGCATAAAAACTCTTTAATGTTTGATAATCTTTTTTTCAGCCTAGAAAAATTTTTTTAAATTAGCTTTTATTTCATTTATTTCAAATTGAAAGGCTTTTTTGAGAATTATATTTCTCAAAAGACTTCCTAGCTTTTATATAATTATTATCCTTTTCAAATTTCTCCCATATGTTTCCGCCTACAGTTCTCAATGATTATGATTGAAACAATTTTTTCTTTAATGTTAAAAAACTAAATATGTCAATGAAAATCTTTGATGCCAGAAGCCCGTGTAAAATGACACAACTTCTCCGAGTAGATGATAGAACCACAACACACAGGTGTTAGTAGAAACGTTGGTGTACTTGGGAGCCAGAGTGAGGTGGGCTTCGTGCAACCTATACTCCGCTCAGGTAATGTAATGTAATGCGATATTTATAAAGCGCTTTTCCTTATAGATCAAAGCGCTCGCTACAAATTTAATGTAGCGAAAACACACTGTGGAACAGGTGCTAATTGTCGGCCCACGTGGGATCGAACCCGGTAACTTTTAGATAATTAGTCTAATGCTCAACCATTGAGCTATAGGGGCCGACAGGTAGCTTGCGAGCAATAATTTCTTTTCAAAACATTTCACTTTTGTTGTATTTCCTCCTTGTTTTTTCCTCTCTATTGTCCGTTGCAGGGTTATTTCGTTCGAAAAGAAAAAAGTAGTACAATAACTATTGAATATTTGTAGTTTTAAGTTGTTTTTCTATCTTCTTGTAAAACTTTATTATTTCATCAACTTCAAACACATGGTATATATTTCAATCATAAAACGGAAAAATTTGGAATACTTTTTGTCACGATTCGGATTGAATTTCGTAAGTTACACGTTGTAAATGCCTTGATTATGAACACACACGCCCCAACATATGGGTATAAAACCAATTCAGAGTTATGCTGAAACAAGTCATTATATTATTATGGCAGCATTTTTGTCTTACAACTTGAGAGGGCATAATATTTTCCATAAAGTAAAATTATTTTAAAGTGTGCAATAATTGCTTCAAGGGAAATAATGTACTAGAACAGTCGATAACAAAATTTTATAAAACGACAATAAGTTTTTATTGGAAAAATGAACAAAGTTTTTCGTTAAACTGTTTTACGTACCATGTACTTAGAAATATTTCGAAAAAATGTAGATTAAATAAACCTCAATTTCAATAAATAGTAAACTAAGTGCGTTTTTGAAAGCCTCTAAAGTTATCAAAAAAACAAAGTAGCAAAATCATTTCGTAGTTTGGTCGTTCAGCATATTTCTAGCAAAACTAAGTTTGACCCTAGAGGAGCATGAACTTCTCAAAATAAAAACGCCACTTCTTTTTATCTAAGCTTGTAACAAAGAATGCTGCAGAAATACTATGTTTTTTTTTGATTTCACCCGATTTAAATGTTGTAAGCTTTTCAGAGGTTATTCACAATATTTCTGGGCCTAGTTTTTACTATGTTACTTCTAAGCGTGTAAGTTTTTTGTATTTACCACGTATTCAAGCTTATTTTGGAATAAGATGAAAAACCGATAGAAAAATTCTATTAAATTTTAGAATTATAATTAATGATACAATTCGATTTTGGGTTATGCTTTGTGATTAAATTGTTTCAAAAAAATAATTTAGAAGAAAACAATATATATTTCCTTCTGATTATTCATCTGAAAAGTTGCCTTAAAAACGAATATGTTTTCAAATTTCGTTGGCGTTGAAAAAGATATTTATTCGATCAGAAGAATGTATAAAAGTTCTTATAAAAAAAAAATTGTTACTAAAAGTACACAAAATAAAAAACCAGAATATACTTAAAGATTTTTATTCTGAAAAATTTGATATTTGAATTATTCTTCAAAGATTCCTCAAATCAGATGGAATTTCAATGAATATGAAGAATGGTATGTATTTTGATAAATGGAAAAGTCGATTGAACCTGGAAAAATTATTATTAGCTCCAAACATGAAAATACTAAAACTTTATGAGTTTTCATTTAAATTAAAAAAATATGTCTAAAAACAAAAAAAAATTAAAAAAAGTTAAATAAAAAACTGAAATTGAAACAATAAAAACTAACAATGTACCAACCTCAGAGCGTTGAGTTAATTTGTGTATTTAACTAGGTAGTACAGAAAGAAAAAATCGTTATTAAGAACACTTTCGCAAATAAATGAGATGTTGAGAAAGTTTTAAGTTTTTAAAAGCTCATATCGCCATTATTCATCTCTACTATGGTTTTAATATATCAATTTATTAAAATTACATTGCAATAAGCCATACAAAAACAAATAGATTGAATAAATAGCGTCGTGAACCTAGAAAAATTGTTTAATATACTATAAAAAGTGAAAAAATGCTTTTATCAGAACCAATATGAGTGCATTCACGACAAAAATTTGCTTTTTCACATGCCACGAGTAATTCGAAGATGGCCCTGCAAGCCGTCAACTGGATTTAAACATTTTCACGACTAGAATTTCAGTTTTCTCCATTTGAAAAATCTGATTATTTTCTTATTAGGTTTTATAAATATAAATTTTTTTTATCGAAAATGAAGAAATCTTAACTTACATAAAAATTTTTTTGACCACTTCAAATTCTCAACCAAAATTTAAAAGCTCATAGATCATTCTTCTCAATTCATAAACCTAACAGCAACATACTTATTCTCAAGAATGAGATAGCAGCTGCAGTAGCAAGCCAGGGCATTGCAGTGTATGCTTGGAGGGGGATGGGTGAAGAAGATTTCTGGTGGGCCATTGATCAGTGCTTCGTCGCTTCCAATTGGAAGCCTAACTTGGTATTATTTCTTTTAAGTTTATTCATGAATGAAATTTTTTTCTTGTATCAATAGAATCATAGTTTTAAAACTTTGGTTTCTAAGTTTGAAAAAATGGTTGTATAAAATAAAATGATCTCGAAACTTTAGCTAAAACAATTACGATTTTTAGGACGAAAATTTGCATATTGTCATTATCAGTACAATGTAAAAAATTTAAGTATTTTTTTATTTCAGAAATACAATTATTACAATATAGAAAGTTTTGACTCCTTATACTTCTATAGTATTTTTAATGGAATTAGAACTAATGCAGGAAGAAAATTGCAATTACCTTGCATTGTTTTATCCTGTATGCTTTAGGAATTTTTCTCGCAGACTATTACTATGCTTTTCTATCGGAATAACTAAATATTTGTTTTTCAATAAAGATTCTTCGAAAGGAATTTCTTTCATATTATAAACACGAAGTAAAATTGAATCATTTAGCTAGAGTGATACGTTTTACCTTAATTTGAATACTATCATTTTGTTGTTGCTATCGATCACCTGATGTCCTTGATTCTATAAGAGGCTTTTTGTTGTTTATTGTAATAAAGGGATAAATGCATATACTCTATCCATAAAGCGTTTCCTAAAACTTAACGAATGTTTTTAGAGTTTTAAAACTTTGAAAACACTGCTGAATTAAATATAATTTGAGGTTTTTTTTGAAATTTTTTCAACTTTTAACTTAAAAGTTAAATAAACTCACACTAAAACATATATTTTCACATTATCAAAAACAACTAAAATGCATAGCAATAAACAAACAAGATAAAAAATTCAACAACACATCCATTATCTGTTCATAAAGCATTGTAATTTCGTAGCTGTTGGACGATGGAGGCGATGCGACTGAACGAATGGTAAAGAAGCATGCTGGGTTGTCGGCGGGCTTGAAAGGGGTGGTGGAAGCAAGCCCGTTGGGAGTCAACAAGCTGCATGTGATGCTTAAAAAGGGCTTGCTGAAGTCTCCAGCGTTAAGAATTGATGACGCTGTTGTTAAGGTTTGCCATCAATCAACCTTGAGCATTTTATACAAGATGCTCATGGCTTTTTTAGGACATTCATGAATTTATCATCGTCATCATGTCAACCGCAAACAAACTAATTTTTGAAATAATTTTACATCTTGTTTTAATTCTTTATGAATAATTTATGAAATAATCTAACACTCACTTTAGGTTTAATATGACTTTTTCAGTATAAACTATATATTAAGAGTTGACGAGTTTCAAGGTTTTTATCGGTGTTTTTAGTGAATCTTTTGACTGCCAATTTGATAAAATGTTACTTAGAAAATTAAAACTTGCTAGAACCTGACTTTTTGAGGCATTTCTATGATATTTTCAATGGCATAATAAAACAAAACCAAAAATTTTTGGACAAAGTAAAAACTAGACCTTTTTGGGCATTTAAGACATCATCGTTTGATCAAGGCAATTGACGATTAATTTCAAAATCTTTTCAAACGTTTGGATTTTCTATTGTTTTGTGGTTCTCATCATATAAAAGGTTGTTTATATTGATGTATCTTAATCTTCTTTTTGTCGCTTTTAGACCTTCGCAACATTAGCAAGTCTACAAGATCGTTCATGTTTCGAAACAGAGCCTTGTAAATTTTCATGGTTTTCCCATTATACCAGATATAAAAATCGTATTTCTATACAACTCTTCCGTGGTGGGTAATTGTTTGAATGACTTGTTTGGAAAGGGTCTCAGCATTTTAATAGATCCTCATCAAACTTTTGAGTAGGTATGTTCTTAGAGTGAAATGAGAATTTTTATGTGATTACACTAAGGTTACTACATATTTAATGTTACTTTCAAGTTCATCATTAAAAGAGTTTTTTTTTACATTGCTTTCAAACTTTTTAAAGGTTTTTGATGTTTATGTTACTTTTTAGTTGAAAAGCATTTGCTTACACGGCATACGAAATTATTCATTTGAAAACTCTTGCTGCTGTTTCCTTGAAACTGATGTATTTTTTGTGTTCAGGAACCTATTTCACATGCTGTAATTTTGAGTGGCTAAAAAAGATTGTTTACAGCCTTCAGTGTATCAGTGAGCATAGCTGTCATCAGAATAATTACGGTGTTAGCAGTTCTAATGGGAAACTGTCTTTCACACTGAATTGAGAAAAATCTAAACTCCAAATATTCATTTTAGTGTAACAGAAACATTACTATGCACTTTTCGCAAATAGAACCTAACTCATGAGGTACTAAATACGGCCCCTATAGCTCAAAGGTTGAGCATTAGACTAATTATCTAAAGTTACCGGGTTCGATCCCGCGTGGGCTGACAGTTAGCACCTATTCTACAGTGTGTTTTCGCTACATTAAATTTGTAGCAAGCGCTTTGATCTATAAGGAAAAGCGCTTTATAAATACCGCATTACATAAATTACATTACAAATCGATAAGCAAGCCATTTTGATACTCCTCGTACGTTCCTTATTGGCTAATCAAAATCCATTTATCAAAGTCTAAAGAAGTTTCAAAACTTTCATATGCACCCTGAAATTTAGCAATACTTTTCAGTTACTTGAGCAAATTTTTTTTGAAATTTGTTTCCATCTTTTCCCAGTAAAAGTTTTTTTTCAAATTGCTCACACGATTGTATTACTGTAAAAATTTTCCACAAATTTTCATGTATGAAATGTCAAGCTTAATGCTTCAAATACATAACAAACATAAAACACACGAGAGTCATTAAAGTAACTTTGAATTATTTTTCACAAACTATTAAAGATAAAATATTTCTTAATTCTCAAAAGTTGTCATCTTTTCGGAACATTTTAATATTGAAATAATTTGAAACATCTTCAGAACAAGTTCGACACGATATACTCATGCCGGGAGTCTATCATTGAGATGTAAATATTAATATCTATAAATTATATTCCAGATTTCATTTTAGTCTTCTCTTTAATATGAAGTTAATTTCAAAATAATGAAAAAATATGAATATAAGTATTTTATATAAAATAGCCAAAGTAAGCGGTTCAAATTTAAAATATCATTAAAACCTAACAAAACACAAAAAAAAGTAAAATTTTCACATATCGAAAATAACACACGTGTACAGATTGAAAACAACCACAAACGTTTTATATGCTGGTCTGAAGGTTCTAGTGTGTGGATACGGAGACGTGAGTTATGCTTTGTATCATATCTTGCCTCCTTCAATGTTATGAGCACTGGTGATGAATGATCCGTACGCTTTTCAAGAATTATCCTATTTGATATTTTCAACGTTTTATTAATATATATGAAAATTTTTTTTCGAGAAGAAATTTGATATGAAGAAATTCTTCTATCATGTTCAAACTTTGTTGATATGTGGAATATGATTCGCCAAATTGTTTCAACAATAAAATATAATACTTTGAAACTTCAAAAACTATAATTATAACAAAAAAAAAACAAATTTTATTCAGATTCATTCTCAATTAATCATTTTTGATACAAGCTGTTTTGACGCAGGTAGGGAAAGGCATCGTGGGAGCCTTAAAAGGCCTGGGATCTGTGGTGTATGTGAGCGAGATCGACCCCATTTGTGCCCTACAAGCCTGGTCAGTCCCCAGTCTTATATCTGCTTTTATAAGCCCTTTTTGAATGAGATTTTGCGTTTCAAGTTAATATAGGTTAAACATTTCAATAGTTTTTGTATGGTATTGTGGAGCAATTATTTTTTAAGAAGTTTTGATTATATTTGAACGCGTTTTAAAAATCTTTTGAAACATTGAAAACTTGAAACTTGTTTATTTAAATACTTTTAACATGGCATATCGACTGAGATTAATTTGAAAACACATTATAGAAATACCTGCTTTTTTCTAATGAAAAAATAGAAATAATTTCTAATAAAAAGTCTGTGATGAAACTAACTGAAATTAGCTATAAAAAAATTTATGGTTTTGTAAAATAAAAACCGCCAGTTAACTGAATAAAAATTCAAAGCAACACACAAGTTTTTTTCTAATCTTTGTTTCAAAAAATTTTTTATACATCCTTCTACTTTCTCAAGCAAGTTCTCGAAGATTACCAATTTCACAGAACATATGAGTTGTTTTTATTTGTTCAAAGAAATCTTTGTTATTATAAAAAACTAATTGTCTAGCATGGAGGGGTGCACAGTGGTTCAGAAAGACGAAGTGATTCATTTTGTTGATTGTGTCATTGCATGTACAGGTACCATATTTTGTTAGTTTATAGAAAAGAAATATTTCAACAAAACTATGAAAAAAATTTCTATTGTAACTGTAAATGCTGAAACTTTTAGCTAAAAATGCGGTGCTTTTTCATTCACAAAGTTTTATTCTTTTAGAAACGTATAAAAGCTACGGAACAAAACGTACATAAATAAAATTATCAAATAATTAAATAAACAGTGAACATTTTAGGTAGCAAGAATGTAATAGACAAGAGTGACTGGGAAAAAATGAAAGACGGGTGTATTGTGTGCAACATGGGAAATCCCTGTTTTGAGTTAGATCTTGTAAGTTTGCTTTTGAATAATAATTTATCATATGAAAAGCTTAATCCTTCGTTTTCAAGATTAATTCCATTAAATTTTTTTCAGTCAACTCTTTAATTTATTTTTTTCTCAAGCAAAAGATTTTATGCTATGAGAAATTTTAATTTTTTACCGTTTGAAGCTTTTGCGAGCAGAAAATAAAAAATCCATTTGGAAGTATTGGCAGATTAAATCAGTTAAAAGCTTATCTCATCATGGTAGAAATATAAAAGACCTACAGTTTTTGAAACTATGCGGAGAAATAAGATAGACTGCAAAGCTATTTAAACGGACCTAGAATTGATTTGAATGTATTTTTACTGCAGAACAAAAAAAAACTCGACACAAAATCTTCAAATAAATCATTGGATCCTTCTTGCAAAAAAACAAAATAAAACCTTTCATAAAAAATTCTCGCTATCAACACCATGCTTTCTTTCCACACCCCCTTTTTTATTTTCCTGACAGATGACTGGGCCTTCATTCAGCTAGTAATTTTCATCTATCAATCTTTGTCTTTCCCTCGCAGCATTTGAGCTTGGTATACTGAAACATTTAAAATTTGAAAAAAGAATTAGAACTAAATCTAAAAATTATTTTGGAAGGATACTACCATAAAACAAATAAAATTTTATGCAAAGCTATTTGAACATTTTAAAGGTGAAATAAATTATTCACCACGCTTTGAAAGCATCACTGCTTGCTTCAATAGATCCATAAATCACTTCAAACCCACCATAAAACAGTGTATAACCGTAAAAAACATCGGAACATCATACAGCGATGTCTGAAAAGTGCCAAGATAACATGGAAGCGAATGTCTGCCAACGTGGACCACGTTATAGGCCCTGATGGAAAACACATTGTGCTTCTATGCGAGGTTTCAAAATTATTAATTATCAAGATGTGAAAATGTGTCACAAAAATATTTTTTCCACTAAGCCACCCTGAATTGATTTTTCATTTTTAAATCGCATATTTGAGGATAATAATCTACCATGATTCTAAATTTTCCCTTCTTTATTTATCGTTAAGGCATGTCTTGCAGCCCTGAAAAGGCTTGTGTCACTAATAATATTACTCGCTGCTAATTACATTAATGTGAAATTCAGCTTATTAGTTGTGAAAGCTTTTTTGAATTTTCAAACAAGTTTCACACATTCAATTCATATTGTAGTGGGCAAACTTGGATTGTTTCTTCAAGAAAATCTTCAATCCTACTTTCTTTTTCTGTTTTGTGTGGCTCGTTTTATAGATTAAATAAATTTTCTTTATTGTTGAGTCTCTACTGCGAAACCAAAGTTATTTGAGATATTTTATTGTTAAAAATATTCTTAGAGTACAAAAGGCCATTTATAATTTGCAATAATAGTATACTTTCATTTGATTCATTGTGACAGACGGTGTTGGGTAAAAACAACCTTGAGTAATGAAACAGACTTCAAATTTATGACACAAAATCATGAGTCGATGTTTTGTTTAAATTTCATTTACATATATAATTTTTCATCGAAGCTGAAGTAGTAGAATCTTTGAAAAAACCCTGAACAAAACTATTTCCATTTAAATTATTTTGAAAAAGTAATATTTATTGAAATGATACTTTACGTCAATTTACACTGAGCATGGTTTGCAGGGAAGGACAGCAGCTTTGTGCACCAGGAAAACACCACCTCTCGTGGCATCTGTCACTGCCTCCACGCAGGTCAGCAAAGAGATTTAAATGAGCCACTAATAGTTCTTTTATTACCATTATTATCATTAGCGTCATTAAGATTATTTCTTTCATCATTATTACACGAATAAAATAGTTTCATATGAAATGTATAAGAATTCAAGTTTGTTTTAAAATTTTCAAGCTCAATAACAATTGATTTGAACAAATGAGTTGGATTTAAATTTGGAATTCTATATTTAAATATCTAAAAATAGAAAATGATTTCATAGAAATATTTCCAATACGTTTCAAAGTATGTGTTTATCAAAATCCAGATATTAGCTCTATTAGAGTTGTTTTCTTCTCCTGACGACCATTATGAAAATGATGTTTACATCCTTTCCAAGAAAATGGGTTTCAATTTTTTTCGATTTTTAGAACAAATTGTCAACAGTAATTTATAAGCATTTTTATAACTTTTTCAAAATAAAAAAGACTTGAACATTTCAAACAAATAATTGAAAAATAATTTTGAAGCTACAAACAAAACACTATAATTCAACCCTACACCTCCACCACCCACAACACCTTTTACAACCACATTACCTCCACCACCCACAACACCTTTTACAACCACATCATCTCCACCTCTCACAAAACAGATGAAATGGTGGCAAGACTTCATTTAACACGATTCAATGCCCAACTCACTAACCTATCAGCTGAACAGTGCAAATACCTTGGCTTAATGAAAGATGGACCTTACAAATCTATTAGTTACAGGTATTAAACTGTAATTGATATTATTTTCAAAACTTTTGATTATTTCATTTCAACTAATTGCCATGAACTTTTGATGATAACTTTTTTCAAGATTTCCAATGTTTCACTATGCCGTCATTACAACTTGTAAAAAAACTTTTAATATGTGGATGATAAAAAAATTTTCATTAAATTTTTGAACGTAAAATTTCATCACAGATACTGAAAAAAGAAAAAACAATCTGACTTTTTCGAAAAGTAGCTAGATTTTTGAGAAATATTAGTCGATCAAGTAAATCGATATATCAATAATAGAAGTGAGAAATTAGAAATTTGTACTAGATTTTCCCTTTATTTGAATTTATTCAATGTTGTTTGAAATTTCAAAAATCAATTAAAATTTTCAAAATTCATATCAAATTCAACTTTATACATCCTGCATACAAAATTATTTTTCAAGTTTATTTTTTGATCGGCAGATGACGTATTTTTTATTGAGTGATGAATATATTTATAGCTGCTGTATTTACTTCTTAAACATTCACTTTTAATAATTTTTATTCATTTTTTGATAGTGAATTTATATCCTAGGACATCAGGATTTCAATCGTATTAGAGGTTTTTGAAATATTTTACACCATCATATTCTCGATTTAACTAACAAATTTGATCTTCACTGAAAATCATTTGAAGCAGACATGGCGGAAGTTAAGATTTTAGCCTTAAAAACTCATTTCATTCATCATATTCTCCGTTCAAAATTTTCAACATAAAAGCCACCTTTTCATCATTCTGATGCGAATCATTTTTAATAAACGTATTTAGGTTGTTTTCAAAATTCTAAAACATTCTTTTTGTTTTAATTTTGCTAATTGAGAAATAAAATTTTGAATTTATAAAGTTTTTGTGTTCCAAACAAAAATAAAGTGTGGCAATCATTTTTCTCGCATGGTGCGAGAGTATTTGAATTATCAAAAGTTTTTTTTAAATTAATGCATTCAAACTTTGCAACTTCATTTTTTGGCAATCCTAATCGAATCAACTTAATTATCCTAATTATTTTAACGACACACACAAAAAAATTATCTACAGTGTCATAATTTGTGACTCAGAAACGAACGCTTTTCAAGGAATTATATCATCGTAAACTTTGTACATTTCACTCACAATGAAATCTAACAATGCTGATATGTGTCTTCAAAAACATAGTTATATCAATTATTTTTCAAATATAAAAACTAGTATTTTTAATAAAAATAAATTGATAATACAAGAGTCATGCGGAGGTTTGAACAAGTTGATGGCATTCTTTAATAGATTTTTAAACTTATTTGAGGTTTTATTGCTAGTACCACTATCCCTTATCAGGATTATTAAATAAACCTTCTAAAAATCTACTTTGAGATGTTCAAAATTATTACATGGAACGATATTACTGCTTGAAAGAAACATTTTGAACATTTCAGTTTAAATCACGGTAGAGAAAATAAAGGGATTTTTATATGGGAGTCTCTTTGTAGTTGGCGTTGTGGTTCGTTTTGAAGGCTATTCGAGAAATATCTGTTTGCATGATAGAGAGAATTAATTATTATAATGAAATTCATTCAATTCAAGAATGAAGCCGACGTTGGTAATTAATGCAAACGTCGAAACTAATTCAAGTAAACTCCGTGTATTTAAATAAAATATGACTTCTAATGTATATCTATTAAGTTTTTTGAACTTTTTGACAAAAAATAGCAGAGTTTAAAAAGAATAGTTATTTTTTGATTAAAAAAATTTAGAAAACTACTGAAAAAATTATTTTTAACATTTGGAAGTTCCACTAAAACCACTGAAGTCATCGGAAACTTAATAGATAAATGTTTTTACGGACCTTATCATACCGACCCAAAACTGATAAACTCCTTTGACAATAATAAATAAAAGCTTTATCTGGAAAATAACCTAAGAACTAATTGATATTTTCCTCTTCCTACACAGACTACGGTATTAACATAAAAACACTTGATTAACTTAAGATTTGTTAATTAAGCTTTTTTTTCGATTTTGTGTTAGAAGCACAAAAACACTGCATATGAGAACAATGATAATTAGAGAGAATGATTGATTTAGGAGTTAAATGATTTATCGAGATTCTGATTAATGAAGTGTGAGGAAGGCTGGGTGTGATGGCTTTTTAAGCAGTACTCACCGTCAGTAATAGAATTCCTGCAACGAAGAATTATATTTTGGCACTAATTCTGTATAATCGAATAAAAATTGCTTCAATTTAATTTATTCATAGCAAAGTTTGACTTTTTAGAAGGTATTTTATGAAATCAATTGTTAAGGGAGCAAATTTGAATGTAGCGTGTAATAACGATTATATAAAGCTTATGAAATTTTCGTTTATTAAAAAAGTATTAAATAATTTTTATGGAAAAAAATTTTGTAAAATTAATGAATTTTAGTTGTTAATTGTAGTCAACATCTTCAATGAAAAGATTAATCTGTTAACAAGGGTTTTCAACTTACATAGCTTGCTCATCGGTTTGGTTCGGCCCAAAATATTTCACTCCTCCTGGAAATAAAACATGGAAACTTCAAAAACCGTTAAGATATGTATTTTACTTAAATACTCAAAAATTTTTATTTTTTTTGAAGCTGGCCAAATAGTTACAAACGTGGCAAGCAGTATTAGTTTATTACTTAAAATTACCGAGACAAAGTGAAAATACTTAGATATTATAAAGAATTTGTTCATATTAAATGGGAATTTCACGCACATAAATTTTTAATGAATTAAACAGAAAACTTAAATGCCGAACGTTAAAAATGATGTTACCATAACGGTTATTCTTTTTTTTCCTTTTTTTCTTCTTGCCAACATGCACTACCACCACAGCAATGAATAGACATACGAGGAACAAGACGAAAAGTAAGCCAAAAAATACGATATATGCATACTGGGGCATCTCTGGAAGAAAAGTTATTGACGATCAGTGCTAAAACAATGAAAATTATCGCTAAAAATATGAAAAAGTCTTGGTTGATAAAATAAAAATGGCTGTAGACTATTCTTATTTTATCTACAAGAAATTGAAACAATTTTAATTTTATCAACAAGAAATTAAAACTATATGCAAATTTAGGTTTCATTTGAAATTTTTGATAAAATTGTGGAGTTTGAAACATGAAGTTTTTGAACGTAGCTGAAATTCAAATGTTTATTTTAATTAAAAAACACAGTCGAAAAAGTTTTACAGATTGAATTTTTAAAAAAGAATGCAAGTTGGTAAAATGAGTTTGTTTTGTTCATATATAATTTTCAAAATTTAATGCAAATAATATTTATAAATAAATAAAAAGTTATTTGAACGATCACGAATCATATAATGCTTTTTGCCTCATAAAATCAATAGATAAAAAAAAATTCTCACCAACAAGTGATAGCGTAACGACACGACTAGAATTGCTAACAAGGCCGTCTTTATAATGTGCATAAACTACAAACGAAACACTTTTAAAGTCATTCTTCGGAGCCCAAAAATAATAAGTGGCATTGCTTGGATCTCCTAGTTTTGTCCAATCATTTTGATGTGTGCGAAAATAGAGAGAATAATGGGAAATGAGAGGATCTGATTGGTCGGATAGAGACCACGTGATGTTAAGGCCAGAAGAGGATTTGAGGATTTTGAGCGTTGGAGTAATGGTTTTGCGTTTCAAAGCTGCAATTTTTAATTATAATAAATTCTATAAGCCTGATTATTTTCAAAATCCGACTGCAAAATGCATTAAAAAGAAGGGGTTCAAACCGATTTGTTTTTTTGATGCGCTTTTGTGTTTGTTGAGCAAATTATCTTGATTTGAAGAAAATAATTCGTTGCTTGTTTTATTATTCGTTGTGTCTCTATAGCTGCTATGATCTGCTGGTGATTTTATTAATGAAGATTTAACGCTGTCTTAGCAAATAACTTTTTTGCATACTACTTGTATTATTGAGAGAATCATAAAATTTCAGAGTTATAATGTTATTTTAATGGCCATATGAGACGAAAAATTAAAATAAGCTTTCAAAAGATTAGTGATATGAAATTTTTTAATTTCCAAATTGGTTGCTTTTTTTATCAAATATTCATTGGTTACCTAATTTTGAGGTTGTGTTGAAAATAATAAACTAGGAAACCTTCATTTGAATTTAATTACTAAAGCATTTGTGAATTTTCAACGTTAATTACCATTTGAAGGTTGAATTTTAAATTCAAAAAATTCTAATGACCTTTAAAATTGAAAAAAATGGTGAAAAACATTAATTACTTTTCTTAAAAGTGTTTCAACCAAGCACTCATGAATTACCTTTTAAGGAAACGAAAACAGTTTGAGTGAAGAAGGCCTGCGATGCATGTCTGGTCATAATTTTCACTTGATATGTTGAAGCTGCATTCTGATTGTGAATTATAAGCCACGGATATTCCAAAAAAGGTTGAAGTGTTTGCCATTTTTCTTCATTGTCATTGAGGCTTTCAGATTCTTCATAATTTTTTATTCTCTTTCTTAGTGTTTCTTTCTCAATAGCAAAGTTTCTGCCTTCATTATTAACTTGATGATTTTCAATTTGTTCTTCATTGTTATCAATACCATATTCTGTTTCCTCAAAAACTCTGTTTGTTTTACGATACCTGAAAAATGGAAGGTAAAGATAAAAACGTTAATATTTAAAAGCATGCAAACTTAATAGAAAATGATCGAGAACACAGAAGCAAAAGTTTTATCCATGGTTTCCCACTGTTCATAATGCTTGAAATATTCATTAAACTTATAACAACATTTTACATAAAAAAATGCACTTGATGAAATTTTTTGAAACAAAGTCCCAACGTTCACATGAACTACTCACAACCTCGCAGGCATTTCAGGGAGGATAATTCTAGTACATTTCTTTCTACTTAATTTTTTTTTCGTTGTATATTTGTGGAAAATATATGAGTTTGAAGTTTAAAACAAAAATTGGAAATAAAATCTTCATCGGAAAAACTGATGATGCAGCTCACAATGCAGCGAGATTGTGAGTGACAAAAATCATGCAAGTAGATTTGTTTTTTTCTTCATTTTCAATGACTTTATCGATTTAAAAATTTCCAACATAAGGCTTGTTAAAAATTTTATATTTTAAGGCATCCAGTATTTTAGTTCACGGATTTGCAATAATTGTTTTAACGAAGTGAAAACTTCATACGATAACGAAACTGCTATATGAATTTTATAGTAACTCAATTCAAAAAAATTAAATTATTCAATCTTTTTAGTAACAAAAATTTTCCATTCACGAGTCTTCCACCCAATACATCAGCAAGGATCACAACTAATTCAATCAAATCCAATTACTACGATGTGATGGAAAATATAAAAAAGAATGACTCATGAATATTGAAAAATTTTTTTTAACTTCAATATATTATTTGATATATCATATGTTATTTTGTTTGTTTTATGAAATTTTGGTTTTAAATACAAATAAAGTCTAATTTTTCAAAGTCCAATTAATAAAAACGTGTCTTGAAAGATTTTTACAACTTTTTTGATTTTCAAGGTATTCAGAATAAATCCAAGGAATTTACAAACACACTACTGAAGCATTTAGTCTTTATTATCTTTAAGAATGTAAGTTAACAACAAACGCAATATAAAATTTTTAAAATTCTCGGATCAAATAATCTCCCATGATAAAAATGCAATTCAAAAATGAAATGTGTTGAAAGCACTTCAAATCCCTCATTAAATATTCACACTTTCCTTCAGAAAAATTCGAAAAAAATCTCTCACAGAACGTTCACTTTTTGAAACACTTGCAACATACCATATGAGCACATGTTTGTTCTGGGGGTAGGGAGGACGCCATGATACCACAAAACTTCCTCCCTCTGAAACTTCCCGCACCTCCAACCCGTATGCCGGATGCTTCACTTCTGTTCAATGAAGAACACTTTTGGTAGATTACTCTAAAAATGAGATTCATTCTTTATTATAAGCTTTGATAGATAACAAATGAGTGGGTTTTTAATAAATGAGAGCTTGAACAACTTCTATTTTTGAGTATTGTTTTATTGTGATGTTAAATCGATGGTTGTTTCTACCCGATGAACATCAAAACAATTAAAACCATAAATCGGGCAGCCAAACAATAATGTTTAGAAACGGGTTTTCAGGCAATTAGTTTTTTAGTCTGGGGTACTATTTTACATGCAACCTAAACGATTTTACTTGCTAATTTATGTAAAAGGGGGATACTGAGAGATCAAAGAGTTTCAGGCAAGTCTCAAAATTTAAGGCCTGCACAGAAGACCAAATAAGCTGCAAAAGGAATATTTTTTCTAGATTTGTGATTTTCTTAGCCTTTTTGGATGATGTTTTTCCAGATATTCTAACTTTTTATTTTTTTTCAATTTCTAATTTTCGCCAACATATAGATTTTTAATATTGCAAAACCTTCAGAAACATCAAAGATAAATTGCAAATTTTGTTCATAAAAAAGGCCAAATCAAAAAACCTAACTAATTTGAATGGAGAGTTCGTAAAATATATGAAGAGTTCGACAAAGGTATTTTAAAATCAGAATCACTTTTAATATATTCATATTTTTGTCAAAATTTGAAATTAATTTCAACCATTATGACTATACGAAACCAATTATTTTGAAATCTCCCATTTTACTTTGTTTTTATTTTTCATTCAAGTTTATCATTTCTATAAATTAAAATTGGCTAGCATAAATATTTGATTTTAATATACCTAATGGAAATAATTATAAAAATTTTGCTTAAAGGTAATTTTTGGAATGTTCAGCATTCTTTCAACAGCACATCAATTTTTCAAAATTTTTAGCACCTAAGAATGACAACATAAAACCTATATGGTACCCCTTGAAAAACTTTTGATTTTGTTTTGAAAATCACATTTTATGACTTAAAATAAAGTGAAGGTAATACGTCGGAAGTTTTTATCTATCATAGAAGCATAGAATGAATAATTTTTAGATTAAATAGCGTTAGTTGGGGCAATCTAGTTTAGCACTAAAATTAATTAGAAGACATCTTTATGTCATAGTAAAATTTTACATTCAAAATTAAAATCAAACTAAGCACTTACAAATCATTACGGCTTTCTAATTACCCATAAACCTTAGTTGATAGACACTTAATGTTTTTCTCACTAACCTTCTATTGTTACTAAAGTTGAGGCGACAACCACAACACCCGACACCACAGCCAAACACTCATATGTCCCCTCATCTTTCTTCGTTAATGAAAGCAGTGTGATACTCCCGTCATCATTGCTAGGACTGTATATGGTTTCTTCCCCTGTTTCTTTAACCTGAAGTTTTTGCTATAATTCATTTGAAGGGAAAATGTTGTTATATTAAGTGTTGTTTTGAAATTTTTTTTTGTCAAAAGCGATAAGTCTTGGAGATATTTATGAAACCATAACGCTCAGTTCAACCTCTACTTGTCATTTGAACTCTCTGTAGTAAAGTTGCCAATTGAATTTATTAAACGAAAAACTAAAATAAATCAGTGTAATGATATCTTTTTATATAATATTTAAAATTGCCTCAATAACGCAGTATTCCAATTTATTGGAGCAACGATAACAAATTGAAACACTGCAAAAGCATCTGTAACTGATTTGAAAGAGAATCGCATGGTTGATAATATAAATTGCGTGTCATTCCATGCGTAATGGCGATCTTTAATAATTCACTGATTCTCTCTCGTTTAACCAAACCCCTTAACATTTTACTAATAATTTGTGTTGTATAGAAATTTTCTTGAATGAATTTGCTCTGATGTTTGCGCTTAAAGATATCTTGTGAGACAGCTGATCATTTGTATACCATGAAAAAGATAGAATTTCAAGATCAAATGCTTGTTAGAAAAATAATTTTTTTGAGAATACTATCAATAATTTCTTAACGCACCAAAAGTGCATAGAACATCAAATGAGTTATATTTTTTCATACTATATTAAAATTAAAAACTTTCAAAAACGAATCTTTTAAGAAAAATATTTTTTCAAAACTAGAATACACTAAAGCATCCATCATTGTTACCAGGTTCCAATGAATGCGGAATGGTAGTTCCGTCTGTAAGCTGCAGAGAAGAGTTAGGTTTTGATGGGCAGCCGTTTGGTATGAGAATTCAGGGCGAGTTTTGAAGGGGGGAACATCTGCAAAGACATAATTTAGGGATGTTCTTACTGTTGTTCGATTGATAGTTGTGTGCTAGATGCATTTTTAAATTGTTGTATATTATGAATACTTGAATTAATTTTTGATATTTTTCGAGGTATTTTTTGCGTTAAAAAATTTAAAAAAAATATTTTTTACTTTAATTTTTGTGCACAAATTAAAACTTAAACTAATTGAAGATATTAGTTCCAAGCATTAAATTGAAACTTTATTTAAACTTCGTTTAGCTCTATTATAAAATGTTTTGCTTTCCAACGAATCAATTCATTTGATGGAACAAATGTGTCAGCGGGAAAAAAATTTAAATTCCTTATTTGCTATATTATTCGAGTTTTAAAAATTCTTACATTGAAAAATGAAAGTTTTCAAACTCTTGGAAGAACTGAATCTATTTTATCATAGCAATTAAAATATTCCGCTGTAATTTCAAAGTAATTTATTTTTAAAGGCGTTTAAAAAATAAATAACTTTTAGTCACTTATTCAGCTTCATTACACCCAAAAAAAAACTTTTTCATATAGGTTTGTTCACTTGGACAAAAGCTTTGTAAAAATATTAAATTCAACTTCAATTTTTCAAGTGGTATAACGTTTCTTTTTGAAAAGTAGTGTTTTTTATTTCAATGCCTGAATGCTCAATAGCTCTTCTGCAATTCTTACGACACCGATCTGTCTTGGCAATTTTTGAATTTAAAATATTGAGTCATACTACTTTTGATTCAATGAATTTTTTCTGAATTTCATTGTGTTTAGTTTTTCAAATTTATTAGTTTGGAAGTAGTTTTGGAGTGATGTAGAGTTTTAATGGAATTGCACGTTGAAGGCATGCGTTGGAGACATTATTTGGATGGTTACAAATTTTGCTGCTAAGGTTTAGAAGCATGAAAACTTTTATTGAATTTTTTTGAACTTACAAAAAAAATTAAATTGAAAAAGTTACGTCAATATTCATCATTTATGGCTTGTTTGTTTCTAAAAAGTCGCATAAGTTTCTTGTCCAAATATAAACTAAAATACTTCGTTATAGTAATTAGTTGGAAATACAAATTTTAAATTTTTTCTTTTTTTAATTGTTTGCCATAAGCAATGAAAAAATGTAATTGAAAGTTATAAAGAAGTGCAAAAAGTGAAACGAAGGCGTAGTAAAATTCTTTGAAAGCTTCTAATTTCTTCAATAAATGTCTCTCTTTATATTTATCGTTAATATTATTATATTTTTAATTAAAAAAACCAACAATCGCGCAATGTTTAGTTTCAAAATCTGCAATAAAGTTGAAAAAATATTAAAATTTTCTTTCCGGATCAATTTCCAAACTTTTCAATATTCAATGCTTCTCATTATTAAATGAGAGGCATCCTGTGTTTTACATAGCTGTTGATCATTTTTCCAAACGTTGTTTGATATACAGCTTCACAAACATGAAAGAGTTATTTAAATTTATTATTACAAGTTGAGATACTTTCTTGAAATTATTTTTTTGAACGTTTTTTAATTTTGAATTTTTCAAAGCTTAATCAAATAGTCCTGAAATAAAATTCTGCGCTTAAAAAATTTTGAATTATTTTATCAGAATTTCCTAGTTTTATTTTCAAAAATAATATTTTGAAATATATTTTATAAAAAATAAAATCTCTCCAAGAGTCGAACAATGTTCAAGCAATATTTAAAAAATACAATTTTTGACTGGCGTTTATGAAGGTTTGGGAAAACAAAGGTTCAATATAAGATACTGAAGCATTTTTGTAAAGCTGCCATTTAAACTTTAAAAATTTTAAAAATCTATTCAATGGAACATCAAAATTTGCATTTTTCTATAGTTTTAAAGATATATTTGTGATCTTTATTAAAATGTAGTGAGAGCCACTTGTTAGGGATGGAAAACAATTTCAAATTCTTTCGGTGATTTTATCATTGAGTAAACTATATTCAAATTAGTTTTTTAATTGAACTTTGAAGCATTACGGAATTTCCATTAAATTAAACCCATTACTCAATGTTTTTTTTTAATTTAAAATATCTTAGCATTTTATCAAATGTATTGTGCATAACCTTCAATAAAATTATCGTAGCTTCTACCCATTCAGACATACAGAAATCGACTTAATACATCGGAACGATATTGAATCTAGGATGAGAAAAGAAGGTTGAGACGGTTCAAATCATAAAACAAAAGCTGCTCTAGCAATAAAACAGCGTACGACGAAATTCTTGAAGGATTTCTCGGTCTTTTATAGTTGCTCATGAAAATGCCTTCAGTTTGCACGGCATTTCGGCAGCCGTTAGATCGTTTGATCTCGACTGAATGTCGATGCATAAAGACCATTTGCTCAATTGAAACTTTTGATTGTCTGATTTTCTTTGAAGAACTTTTGGAAATGACTTTAAAGACATTTATATTAGTATCGATAGAATTGTATTCTTGATCTTGAATTTATTTTAGTTGTAAATTATTTCAGAGATAGATGCTTTTCATAAATAAAAATAACCAAAACGTGAATATTTAATTTTCAATATGATTTTAAGCCTAATAGTCTGCTAACATTTGAAAAACCTATTTTTGAATTCATTTCTTCTCAGAATTGTCATTAAATGGGATGATTTTTGAAATGCTCACAAAACAAATGATAACTATATGGAATGAAAAAAAGAAAATTTGTTCATAAGTTTGGTAATTTATTTTCTCATTTTTGTTGGAAGCTTTTTCAAAAAAAAAAACTTCATTTTTTTGGGAACATTATTTTGTTTTTTTATAAACTATTTTGCTGAAAAAGTTTAAAACTCATTTTAGTGACCTACTGCAAAATTTTTTTATTAAATTCTTAAAAAAGAGCATGAACAAAGTCGTAAAAAAATGACCTGAAACTAATAGAGTAAATTCTCCTGAAATTGCACTTTTGCCTTCTTCATTAAATGCTTGGCATGCATACAGACTAGCATCCAAGTCGGAAACTTTTGAAAGCCTCAGACTTGCTGTGGACAGATCGAATGTAATATGTGGTTGTGGAACGTGTGAAGAAGAAAAAGAAGTTGAATGGAAAGTCGATGAAAAGAAGAATTTAGTGAATGATGAAGAATTAGACAAAAAATTCGCATGAGAGGTAGGAAGAGACGACGACGAAAAAAAAGAAAATGGGAAAACTGTGGCTGAGGATGACAAAGAATGAATAAAAGGCGGTGATGACAGGTATGGAATTGAAGTCACGACACGTGGGATTGAAGCATTGGCTTGATATGGAATAAGATGGGAGCGATAAAAAGATAGAGCTCGATGGGTGCGATTTTGGTTGGAAGATTGGTTTGAAATATTGGAAAATAAACTTTTTTTATTGTCTTTGAATTGTTCACGATTATTTGAATGAGTTCGTTGAACTGAAAAGTTTTTTTGTATTGATTGAGTTAACCTTTTTTCATATTTTGAATCTAAAAAAGATCGTTTACGTTTATATGGATTGTGACTTAGTCTTTTTGAATGTGGGTGATAAATGGATAGCTTGGTGTTTAAATAAGGATTCTCATATACATTTTTATTGATTTCTGAATTCAAAAGTTTATTATTTTTAAACCAGTATATTTTATTGGGTGGTGGGTTTGATTCGACTAAACAACGCAACTCTCCTGGAAAATTTCTTGTCAAATGTAGAGTAGGTTTGATGGGAAGAAGTCGAGGGGGATCTGAAATGCATCATTTTGTAATTAGAAAATCATTGAATTTATAAGTACTTGGGTGGGAAACGACAGATTATTATTGAAATTATTTTGATTTCAATGGTTTTAAATATTGTACGCTTCTTCAGGTCTGAGTTGGTAATACTACAAACAAACCATAAACATTTTCAAAGAGAATATAATGTAGGAGTTATTTGATTACCATAAATATAACATGAGAGTAACTTTTATGAATCTTTTGATTTGACAAAATCTTCACCCCTTAAGTTCAAGTTTGAGATTATTCAAGCATAAGAAAATTCTTTGGTGCTGAATTCGAACGTGCAAATTTAAATTTTTTTGGTAATTAAATTTGAAAACAAAAATTTCAATCCTGTTTTTAAATAGAGTTTATAAATTTATTTCGCAGGTCATGTGAGTGGGCAGCAACACATCACCCCAACATCCGAGTTTCCCGGACATCATCTTTCGCATTTTGATGACAAGGCATGTCTTTTGCGTATAAAGCAAAATTATTCCTAGTCTTCTATTACAACCCTGATTATTCATTAAGCTTCTGTGGTGTGGTTTTTTGTTTATGACTCTGCATAATAGAAAAGTGAAGTATAAGATTGGAATATAAATAAAAAACCAAATGAAGACGTATTTACTGTTATTTGGAATTAATAAATTTAATGATTTTTGTCTTAAAAAATATATCCAAGACTAATTTCGAAAATGTGAGCAGCACGTTCTTGTTTTATGGTAACTCTGTGAATGTGAAAACAAACAGTTTTAAGATTTCAAACTACTACAATTATTTTAAAAGCTTCAAATTGTACATCATGTTTTATAGATTATCCAAAACCCTTTTGTTCAAAACTTTTTATCGAAAATTCTCAGATGTCTAGAATTTGTCTTCATGCAATGCAAGATCTTCTCTGATTTATTAAGTATCTAAGTGAGAATATCTGAAGAATTCCATTGTCGAAAGTATTTTTAATTCTAAAAAACAAAAACCACATATGAGGTTATTTTCTGATAAAAAAAACATTGTTCGAAGCAATAAAATTGCAACTGGCTTTGGTGGCCATTTCACTGTAATTTCGTAAAGAGTAATGAAAATTATTTAGCGCTGTAGAGAGAAATTGATGCGAGTAATTAATACAAGTGATAATAAGTAATTATTATTCACCACAGTATTACATACTGAACTATTAACTTGATAGAATAAAACTTATAAAAATCACAAAGAAATTTTAAAAAATATTTTTTAAAAAAGCTGAATATTGTTTTTATATATTCTCAAAACTGCAGAAATTCCTTTTAAATCTATTAAAACGATTTTTAAATCTTTTAATCATAATTCTCGTGCTCAGAATCAAACAATTTTAGGGTTTAAGAGCTGAATAATTACAGGAATAATGATCCTGAATATAATACTTTTCTATTCGGCAACGCTGCCAACAATCTAAACAAGCGAAAATGATGGACGTTAAGCACTAAATGCGAACGGTTCTGAAAATTTTCATTTAAAAATGTAAAAACTTATTGAACACTAATTTTAATTTTTATTGGAAATCTTATTTTGGAAAGATTTTTTTTGGAAATTACACATTTTCACTTACAGCTGTCAACATTTTTTTTGCCAATATGTATGCTGAAGTTTGAGTGTATGTGTCGAAATTATAGCTCGGAGCTTCATTCATCCTTATGCTTATTAAATATTCATACATTAACATGACTATGTGCAAGTGTTATATAAGTACGTTAAGAATGCTATCAAATCTGCTAGGCAAAAATAGTTTCCAGCTGAAACATTTCTATCTTTAATTAAATGCGAGTTCTACAACTAATACATGCATTAAGAATATATTTCGCTTGTTTATGAGTGGGATACAGTGTGCGAGACCTCTTTGCAAAGTCATCAACATACAATAATGAAAAGTTCCTGTCGTATTTGAACTAACAACCTTTTGTCGTCATGCAATGATGAAGTGCTGTTGTGGACGAACCTGAAATGTCTTTTATATATATTTTTTAATGAATTTCATACAAACAGCTTCATAATTACATACGGATGCATTATCATATATCTCCCAACGAATCTCTAACAAGATCTGTCCAGCATGCTTGCTCGCTCACTGTTTTCTTGCCATAAAGTCATGTTTTTCTTGATTTTTTGCACTTTTAGCTATTGGATAGCAACCCTCGTGTGCATGAGGCAACAATTCGTGCTTTTAATACAAATTGTTATTCTTTTTGTTATTAATATTTTTTTGAACAAAACTCATATTAATGGTTGTTAAATACTTTTGATAACAAAAAATATGTTATATAATGTATATTCAAATTTTCTTATAAAATAAAACGCTCTCTTATTTTTTGACACACGTTAAATCTCGCAGCATTCATAGTGTGTTAATACTAAATCATAAACTCATCTGGTCAATGTATTGTTGCAACAATGACGCACGACCTTTTCTCTTTGCACATTTCGCCGCAGCCACATGCACCATTCAATAATCTCAACCGACAGTAAACAAATTGTATTAATTTTGATTGAAATCTCTTGAAGTTTCTCTCATTTGATGGCTTTTAGAATGATTAAACATTATCTGATACAATAAAAGATGCCTTCTTCTTCTTCAAAAGTTACAAGAGCCTAAGAAAACCCTAATCAGAATGAAAATAAACTGAAAAATGAGCCTGAAGTTAGCTTCTTAGTTATGGGTCTTTAAAAATAATTTTTTTAAAAATTTTGAATAAAAACAGTATGAAGGCTCATGAAACTCACAGCTGGCTTTTTGAAGGGTTTTAAAATAAAATAAAAGTTTTGGAGAGTCTATGAAAATGAATTTCAAGACGTAAAAAAACGTTTTAAAATTAGTTAAACTAATTTTGGAACAAGCATACAAAAGTAGTTTGCAACGAATCTAGTTTGAATGAGTATTCATTTTTCATTTCCAACCGCCAAAAGACAACTTTCATGGCAGTGTCATTTGAAATATGACAAACTCTTTTTTTATCAAATAAAAATAGATCAAAAATCATTTAACATTTTTAATTTATTATTATTTAAACTTGTACGCCATTAAAGGAAACAGCGTAGAAAACCACATTAAATGAAATAATATTGAATGAATTAAATAAAGCATGAAACATTTTGTATTTCTTGAGGTCATTTTTCAATGGAAACTACCTTGGTATAATAAAATTTAACTTGAACTTTGAGGTTTTGAACTGTATAATGGATTTGGGAGAAGTGTTGTCAATTTTGAATGTTTTTCATCGTGACGTCTCATAAATATTAATAAAACGTTGTAAAATTTGAAATAAATAATCATTCCAACAAGTTTTTAAACAAAATTTTTTGAAAATTCAGTTTTCAAATTTTAATAATAAACTTTATTTTAAAATTTGAAACTCGAGTGCCAAAAGCGCAAATTGCGTGGTCATTTCAAAACGTGTCTATTTCATGAAAAAACTGCCATTTCAAAATATAAAATTCAATCCGTCATATTCTTCATCACCATTATTAAATTTTTTCATTTATCATTTCTCAAAACTAAAATATAAAAAACCTTTTTAAATAGTGCAGTCTTTGTGAGATAAAATTTTTGACAAAAGTAACGCAGGTAAAAAATGCTCGGTGTATGAAGTGTTTAAATAATAAAATAACTAAGTCTATGTACGTTTTTCCTAGATATATCTAATTAATATTTCAAAAACCTTTTTTTGAACGAAAAATTTCATTTTGAAATATAATTATTTTTCGTTATTCATTAAAAAAGACTGATAAAAAAATTTCAAGCTTTTCAAACAAATACGGTTTTTTAGTTCATATAATTAGTTTCTAAAAATTCTTTTAACATATGTTTTGATAAAAAAAAGTGAGCAAAGTGGCTACATATACTCATTAATGACCAGCAGGTGCTTTGCCTTTATAAAGACAGCCTCATACCCACAAAGAGCTTCCTGTAGGCCTAGCAATAAACTGCAATTTAAAAAGAAAAAGCGTTTATATAAACCCGTAAATAAATATTAATGTAAAAATGATTTCTGAATTGTTATTATACAAGACTATAAAACTCACAAGCGACGTTGAGAAAAATGTCAACAATAGTCCTCGCTTCCACATTGTTGCTTTCATTCTCACTACTAGTTTTATCTTTAATTTCACATTTATACCACCCCAAATCTTCTTTTTTCACGTCATTTATCACCAAACTACCGTCAGCGTACACGCCGATTCTCGACAAAAGACCGTTGGACATTTCATTCAGATGCTTTCCTCGAAAGTACCAGGAATGAGTCAATTTAACGGTTCTCTTGCTTTTTGTTCTATTTTGATATGTAGAAAATTTGTTGTAGCGGTTCATGGAATTATATTCAAGGTCTGCTTTATTGTTATTTTTATTTGAGAGGGCTCCATCAAGTTGGTCTTTAACGGGATTTATTTTCAAGTTTGCTGATTCAATTTTATGAAATACATCAAGTGTAGTTGCATTATTATTTAAATCATAATTTGTGTTCAGTTGTCTATTTGAAATTTCCTTATCATCATCAACGTCTGGGTTACAGTAGAGTCTCACTCTCTTGCCCACAACCGTCGAAATGTTTTGAGAAGAAGAATGTCGGGATTTTGAATCTGAAAAGTTTTCAAACCGTTTCAAACTCTTAATTTTATAAAAACCCTTTAGAGCTGTTAAATTTGATGTTTTGAGTAGCATTTTAGTTTATGGAAAGTTGAGTTTTAAATTGTGAATCAATTTTGATAGTCAAAATGAATTTATCAAAAATAATTTTTAAAAATTAAACGTTTTTTGAATATAAATAAAATAAAAATTTATCCATGTTTCCGAAATTTGATACAAAATAGACTAATTTGATGAACGTTGAAATTTATGAATTCCTGAATTTTTAAAAAAAGTTGATTCATATTCAAAAATTAAAAACTTTGAAAAGTTAAAATATGGGAAAATAATGGAGCCTGTTTGATCGATAGTTTTAAACATATGAAAAACTGTACTGTTTTTCTCGATTTCCAAACTTATTTTTAAGTTCTAATTTGAAATAATTCAAAAAATTTATTTAATTAAAAATAATAGTGTTTTCTGATGTTAGACAATTTTTTTGGAAACGATATTTGAGCTCATAAAGAGTGTAGTGACCAAAAAAAGGCAGGCGAAAGTAGCAGAAAACATACAAATAAGGATGAATACGCAATTTCTAATAAAATTTACGTCATACTTAGAATTTAAACTATATACACAAATGACATGAGAAATGTTGTTCTTTATGCGCCACAAAAATTAAGTTTTAAAAACAGAGCTGCAATAATCACTTTTTATAAGTTTTTCAGTTGACATATTTTCATCACTTAATTAAACATAGAAACAATTGAAACTAATGAATGATATAATCGAAGTTTCAATTTTTCTATCCAAATGTTAAACTTTTCCAAATAAACCTTGAGCTTCGAATTAAATCCGAACGAGAAACTTTATTTCAAGGGTTTACCCGGCATGCAATTAACAGTACATTAAGTCATTATCTGCTGTTTCGAAGCTCTTTAAATTTTATCATCTGAATCCTGGATAAAATTGTAAATTTTAAATGATATAACTATATTAAGATTTTTATTTGAACTAAAATTTTCTCTTAAGCTTCCATCGATATTTGTTGATGTCGCCTTACATTCCTTAATCAATCTTTTTTCCAGCTTTACTGAAATTTATCAGCAAAAAGAGTTTATTTTTTTTAGTTTTTCAAGAACTTATCTATTCATCTTTTGGGTAAAAATTGGATTGATTTTGATAATATTAACATTATGAATGGAATATTTTTTATGGTGATTTGCACTAAAACCACACAAACTTTCGATGTTAAACTTCACAACGCTTCTGAGAACAAAAAGAACAAAGTTGTTTATGCGCGAATGTAAAGTTTAAATGTCGGCAAATAAAAAATAAACTGAATGTAATAAAATTTTTAATTAAGTGCAGCCGAATAAAGCAAAACATTGTAAAATATTTTAGTGACACGGAGTCTAATGTATACAATAGTATTACTGAAACACTTGAAGCAATCTTGTAAGAGCTCAAATATTCAATTAAATGATCAAAAAACCCCGTAAATAGTTAGGTCACAACTTAGCTTATGTATTTGGTATTTTTTATGTAATAAAAAAAAGTATCTATAAATTCAAATGAATTTCCAAATTAATTCAAAAATAATGTTGAAGTTTTTGCATTTCAATTGTTCCTTCTTGATATTTCTTCAAAAAAATACTTCGTGGTAAACACGTTAAAATTACCTAGAAAAACTTTAAAAATTAGACAAACGCATCATTTATATTTTCATAATAGACAGGCAAAAGCAATTCTCGTAATCATTTTTCAGACACGCAAACAAACGCCAATACATAGCGTATTTTATAATGACATCGCTAATATATGTGCAATTGTGATGTTTTTTCATTCAAAATTTGTCCATTTAAAACAGTTCCTTTTTTATTTATGGACTTTTTAGTTTATGTTTTTTGATTTTGATAAAAATTTTTCAAAAACATAAAGAAAATTTTTTACATTTAAAACAACTTCAATACAGTAAGAAAATTATTGAGCTAGTGAGTTTCAAGATCACTAAACCATTTTGGTTGAAATAATAAATTTACAAGCTGATAAAATCCTGATAACTGTCTATAAATCTGTCTTCAACGCTTCTCCAAACCCTTCCACATTTACTAACATTACTAAGCTTTCATCAAATTATTCCAAGAAACCTCAAACTTACGTATACAATGCCAATCATCCTTGACCTCATAACATATATCTTTGTTTCACAAAATGATTTGAACCTCCGCTCCTTGGATATCCTAAAAAGAAGTATCCGATCTTCTAATTGATATTTTGAAAGAATCTCTACAAATAAACATTAATGTTCAAGTTCCATTATAATCCTATGTTGTACTTCAAGCTAAGATAACCTTAAAAACTGGTGTTTCATAAAATCCCTTCTGCGTGTAATTAACCTGGCTGTAGAAGTGATAAAAGACTGGATTCTAGCTGCTTTTCAAGAAACCCAGCTAAAATTATTTAGCAATAATCTATTATTTTTAAAATTAAAGCTACGGTAAATGTTTTCAACGGTTCACAAGAAAAATGTCATCTGCATATGAGTGCAACCTCAATCGTGCCTTAGCACTATTGTTTTTTGATTACAAGAGTTCATGTTAAAAACTTCCATAAACAAACAATGAAACAAATTTTATTTCAATTTTATGAAACTTAAAATCATGTAAAAAATTTTTAACATATAAATAAATATGAGGCAATGAATTTACTTATTCAAAGTGAAGCAGTCACAAGAACTAGAACTTCAGTCAATTTAGAGTCAAAACTATATTTTCACAAATTTTTTTTTATTAAATATATAAAAAACATTTTGAAATTGAGGAAAATTGATAAGTTTTTTTGAAAAACTTTAGATATATGGTTTTTAACATTTCAAAAATGTAATTGATAAAAATTCGTGGAGCACAATAATAAAAGCAACGATTCAACAACAGCAGTCATAAGCATATAAACTTGCAATAAATTCATATGAATTATAAATGAAAATGGCGCGAAAAAATTTGATACTTCATATTTTTTTATAAATTTTTATTAATGTAGTTTTTGAGAGTGTTGTCAGGAAACAATGGGCATGGTTCTCACTAATAATTTAAACTAATACTGCTACATAATTAAATTTGGATTTGTTTAATATTTATGAAGAAGTATGTTTGAAGAAAAAACTTTCAAAGGCATCAAATGAAAAATTTCAAACGAATTCAGCTATTTGCTTTTAAATACACAAGTGTGCTTTTACAATTTAAAATAGTTTAAAAGCTTTCAATTTTAGCGTTAGAAATGAAAATTTCCAAAAACGCTGGCTTGATATGCATATTATGCTTTTTGATCAATTAGAAATTTTTTGAGTAAATTCTATGAAAAATATTTTCAATTTAGAAAAATTTTTAATGAAAAAACCAAAGAATATTTCAAGAATTTTTAAATACCTTTTTCGTGTATGACATCTTGCAAAATTATTTTGAATTCACAAAAAATTTCGATCGAATGTCACTTTTTAAAACTTACATTCTCCTATTCACTGGAAGTTCAAAACGCACACATACTTTTCAGAAATTCAATTTTAATGAGCAATCCTTATGATAAAAATGATAATGCCTATAGTGAGAATCATACTTAATAGTTACTTTGAAGGGTCAAGCGGACAGAGTGGGATGTTTGTCCTGCCATGTTTTTGAACATACACGTATAAATACCTTCATCGACCATTTGAAATCTTTTAATTGATATGCCTTTTTTTGTTATTTCAGTTCTATTTGTTCGCTGTACTTTTTCTCCATTTTTGTACCATTCTTTTGAAGGCTCAGGAACACCGTAACCCTTTTGAGAAAAAGTAATTTTTGCCCATATAATTCATGATTTAAAAAACTATTTGAATTTAAATTTTTTTACTTTACAATGAATGTCCACGAATGCTCCTTTCTTCTTCTTCATGATGAAGGGTGATGCTGATGCCAGCATTGGGGGAACTGTCAGCAATAAACACATGTAATTTGCTGCTTTAATGAATAGAAACAATAGTTGTAAAAAATATTTTTCTTCTATAAATATTCTCTAGAATGCATGCTGTCTAACAAATCACTTATATTCTTTTATGAAAGTGCCATTTTATCAAGGCAACACAAAAGAAGCGATGATTCAAAAAAACATAAGCGAAGCATTCTTTGTTCTATTTCATCGGGTAAAAAATTTGAACAAAGAAAACTGCTTGTTTTTAGAGCCACTTTTACCAAATGCTTCTCATAAAAGGAAAGTTCAAGTTTTATAAAACGAAATTATCCTAAGGCGATGCATTGAGAATGCTCTGGTGAAGAATACAGAGCAAGATTAAAATTTACAATTAGCTGGAAGATGTCGACTCTACAAGAAACAACATCCATCAAAAACTGCGTACGTTATTTTCTTTTCTACTTTATATTCTAACTATTCAAAAAAGTGCTTAAATCAGTTAAAAATTTGCTCAATCAATTAGGATTTTTAATGAGATTTCACATGTGGAATAGTGATAAATCAAGTAATTAAGATGTGGATGATGGATTAAAATGGTGTGAGTTTTGGCTACTCATTAAGGTATTTGAGAGAGTAATTTATTAACTTCAAAAATTTTTGTTTTAAATTTTTTTAAAATTTAAAAAAAAATTTTTTTGTACCTGAGTTTTTGCCAGTTTAAATTCATTTTAAGAAAACAATAAGATATCATAGTAAGAGCAGCTTTTGGCCAAATACTTTTTCTTACATGTACATTTGCAAGTTAATTTATGTTAAGTTAAATGAAATAGGCTGAGTTAGTTCAAAAACTCGCTGTTAGTCAAACCAAATTTGATTAACAAAGTCAAGTTGAAATAAATAAAGTTGGGTGAAAAAAGTTGTTTTATTTCATGGAATTTATTTCTCAAATATTACTAATTAAAAATTTAACTCAATTTTATTGTACGTATTCGACTATTAAGTTAAGTCTCAATTCAAATTCAAATTTTTTGAATTCAAAAATGTTCTACTTGAAAGCATAAAAATATAAAAATATTTTAGTAAAAAATTTTTATAAGATTTTAAAATTTCAGTCATCACTTTAATTTGCTGTCTTACTTTTGAGAATTGTCAAATCTAATTTCCCGATGAGATCTTTGAAATTCCCTTCAAGCATCATTAACACGAAACTTGCACAAGTCATCAATAACACTTTTACAAATCTCATGTTAATATTTAGTATAGTAAGTTATAAAACGTTCAAATAATACAATATTTTTGGATGATATACGCTCGCAAAAGGTAGCTTTCAACAGCGATGTATAAGAAAAAGAAAAACGTTGTTAACTCTGATGCGATGGGCTGGTCATGTTTCTTGTATGACTCTAGAACTCCCATAATAAATTTGCTATAATAAACTTCAAAAATTACCAAAAGAGTTAGAACTCAACGCAAACTTAATAAAGACTCTCTGAAAACACATCTAAAAGACTTCAACGTGGATGTCATCAGATGAAAAAAGTTGCTTCTGACGAACCCACGATCCACAATGCTGCACTTTCTCACGTCTGAATGCAGCAAAAATTAACGCATGAAATACAAAGTTGGAGAAGCTCCACTCATTCGTTCTTAACTCGGAAGAAGTATTGTCGCTCTGATTATTGTCTCTTTATCATTGTTATTTACCATCGACTCATTTTTCCTAGAAGTTTTTATAATTAGTTTTACAAAAAAATTCTATAATATTTTTTCATCATTTTGTCCATAACAAGGAACGGTTAAAGTTTATAAACATCAATTTCTAAATTGAAAAACGACAAAAATCAAAAGAACTAAGGCATTACCATAAGAACTTCTGAAATATGTTGTTGTAGGTTGTTTGTCAATTCATATTCGAATATGGCCATAACAACAATAAATGAACTGAATAAAAAAATATGAACACTGATATAAGGAAAATTTGCTGATATATCAAAAAGCATGTCAAACAATTAAAAACATCGATTTGAACACGCACATACTGCTAGCCATATTCAAACCAAAAACTACAAAACTTTAGAACCTCATATATATTTATATAATACTGTTGATGACAAAAATTGTCTTCAATCACACTCAACAGACAACCCAAAGTGGCAAAAAAATTTATCTGCAGCTAATGAATCATGATGAGGCTTTACTTATGGAAAAACTTAGCTTATTTTTTTTTTTGAATAAACGTGTTTTTAAAAAAAATTTCAAGTTTGAAGAAACTTTATGGGAATCAATGAAGCTGCTCCACTTTCTAAAAAATAAGTTAACTCTAAGATTTCATTTGGCTCTTAAGTTTACATGCTGATGCTTGGTGAATAGTTTTTCACATTCAATAATTTATTACATGTGTATAAATATTTATTGAAAAAATTACAAAGTTAGTTTTGGACTTATATTTATATTGTTCATTCGTCCATGAATACATGCCTTCTTCTATGAAGAAACGTCTTTTAGGTATATGCAACATTTACAAAACAATTTTCATTATTATTCAGTAACATTAATTATTCATCGTTCAAAACCAGTGGGTCTTGCAAAAATAAAAACAAACGTTGTTTATTTTTGTTGTTGTTTTTTTTATTTTTTTTTGACACTTGCTCAAAGAATTGTCATAATATATAAGTAATGAATGGCTTCAAATAATTATTTTTCATCTGTTCATACAGATTGGACAAACAAACCAAAACTTTTAAATACCCTGGCACTCAATTTCAGCCACTTCTGGTGGCTGCTTTTGGAGCATTCGATACAATATGATACAAATTAAGAAAACAGAGTTTGCTTGTCTATTGGAAAAAAAAATTAATTTTCAAGAAGTTTTCAGAAAAAAAAGATAAGAAATTTTTCGGAATGTATTCTTTTGGTTCTTTTCTTCAAGCACAGATAACTTGAGTCCTCAAACTACCTTTGCCATTTTTTGTATCTTATTCGAACTAAAAAAAGAAACGCTCTGGTTGGAGTGATAAAAGCTTTTTATGTATGTGTTAGGAATTTTATAGAATTAAACATTGGAATATGTTTCACGCTTCACTTTTTCTTTTCCACCTTGATGACAGTGTTTGAAGACTATTGTTGTAGAGATTGGAAACACCTATGGAAACAACAGGCTCGCTTTTTATCCACTTGACAACAAAGTTGTTTTTTTTTTTAATTAAAAATGGTTTCCATGGTAATAAAGTTTTTCACTTTCTATCATTTTTCGAAATTTATGTTGCACTACTATTTCACTAAAATATTTGTTCAAGAAAAAAGAAATTGGCTGAAAAACCATCAAAGATTACATTCTGCTTCAGTTAAGCACTCAGCTGTTTAGCCATTCCAAGCATTATATTGGAACCATGACTAAAAACTAGATCGGGGATTATGGTGTGGCTTCCACAAGATGGTTCAACGCGCAACAAAGATTCTTTCTGCGACATGAAGCCAGCAACCTGTAACCTAACCTTATTGGCTTTCCGTTGATAAATTGTCTGTCGCCGTGACAAGGCACCATTTTCGCGTTATGCGGCATTTTTTAGATACAAGGTCTGCTAAACTTTCACCAATGCTTACCGAAAATTTTACCCGTTTTTTGTGAAAATGGGTTTCAAAAAATTTTTGTTTTTTATAATTGACATTATTTTAAAAAAATTTCACACTTGATAAATTTCTTTTTCACATAAAATTATTTATTGATGCGTAATCTTCTATATAAGAATTCTTGATTTCACGCAAAGCTTTAAAAATGCATTTAGTTTTTTTTAGTATTAATTTCTTAGAAGTGAAGCTTCATATTAAAATATTAATTATTATAAAGCTTAGCTAATATTTTAAGATGAGTTAATTTATTGAAAACTCTTTTTGAAACTGAATGTATCTAGATAACTCTCGTTTCGACGTGTAAATCAAGCGATTAATGCTTATATGAAAATAAATATGAAGTTCATTTTAACAGTTTTCTTATTTGAAGCTTACATTATTTAAATTATACCAAAAAATTACTTTGAAAGGCTTTGAAAATTGGATGATATAATGATTCAAATATATGAAAAAGATGGTTTCAAATACGTACGAAAAGCTAGTTTTATACAAAATTGTTTAAAATTTTATGAAAAATTTCTAAAAACATTAAAAATATATTATTTAAGTTTAAATGCCTTGAAACTTGAGTGCTTCTCCAACAAAACAGCTTTGACTAAAGGTGAAACTTGATTAGAAAGGATTAAAAATACGATTTGAATCAAACTCTTTTATTAAATAAATAATAAAAAGCTTTTCGTAAGATGAACTTACATTATCAAGTATCAAGCTTGGAACTAATGATTAGACATAAGTTCAAGACAAACCACCGACTAAAGTGTTAGATGTTTGTGCGAAATTCCTATCTAAAGACGAAATTACACTGATGAAGTGTTTTTGTTGGACACATTTTTCACATTGAAAATGTAACCACAAATCCAATCTCTTCTACGTAATAACAGTAACAACACAAACAGTTCAACTCGCGTTTATTTAAACAAAAGATTATTCAAACTCTCCTACTTAACTGGTGTATGCTGACGATATCAACTTCATAATTAAAAAATAAAAAAAACAAATTTGCTACTGCAACCTTCGAGTAAATTCAAGATAACACCAATATTAACTTTCAGCAACTTAGACACATCAAAAATTTTGGGACGTTTTTATCATTGGAGAATATAAAACATTATAAAATGATAACAATAATTTGCATGAGCAATCTATAGAAATTGTGAAAAAAAAATGAAACTTTTACATAGGAAAAACTGGAAATGTCCTTTGTTTTGAAAAAAATGAGCCGCATTCCATGACAAACCAACAAGAACTGAGAAAAGCAAAAGGTCCAAAATACTGATCGTGCCATGCTGTTTCGTCAGCGAGCACTTACCAGCCAAAAATCCATCAACGATTACTTTACTCAAAAATCTCATTGACTAGCCAGACCCTATGCAACAATTGCAAAAAAAAGTTGTAATGATCTCTCAAAACATCAACATACCCTCAAATATTTAAAAACCGAAAAAGAGCAACTGACACAAATAAGTGAGAAAACCTGTTTAAGAACTAAAACTATTTTTTCAGATTTTTTTATGTGTCAAAATGAAAATTTTATAAGAAATATAAAAAATTTTTTCGTCTATTTGTTTGTCTTTGGTCCACTACTACAGATCTGTGTTTTATCTGAATTATTTAATAAAAATTTTATGCATTTGTCTATCATTACCATTTTCATTACATCTTTCCCTTATTTTCCTTGTAACAAGATTGAATACCGCTTTTTTGTCTTCAATTCTGTCTTACGTAACTTTATATTTTTTAAAGTTTACTTTTTTAGGCAGTTCTTTTTATTTTTTGAGAATAGAATTTTTTCTTGATGTATTTACCGAAGTTATGAACGATGTTTTCCTTACAATTGCTTTCACTTCGTTTTTAGAGCTGGATTTTCTTTTTTCTGATATTTTGAAGAGTTTGTTCACATGGAGTGGCACTCTGTGAAACCAATCTATTGCGCAACTGAAACCCCAGATAGGAGCAATAAAATGGTCGACTTACTTTAAAAGGTTTTTCCAATATAAGTATTAAGTATATTATTTTATTTCTGAAGTTTCAGTAATTGAGTTTCACGATAATTAAAAACAAAGAAGATGTGCAGTGGAGCCCAAATAATAAAGGCATGTAGCTCATGGAGCTTCAAAAAAAATAGAAGCAGGCTAAAAAGACTGTGAGCCAATGAGAACAGTGGTGTAAAATTCTCGCTAAATGAAAGTGTGACCAATAAAATATTTTCTTCTAAGATGCTACTAGAAGAGTATAGAGATAGATAGAAGTAATTGTATTGCGTCTTCATACATCTTAGGAAAGCCGATCACCAGAGCAGAAATAAGCATTCCGCATGCAAAGTTTTGAAGTGATCAAGAAAGTTTAAAGTAATTCAAGAAATATGAAAAAGATTTAAGATGATGACAAGATGTGCTGTCGTTCAGACGAAAAATATCAAAACGAGTGTTTGACAGCACCGATATTGATTTTTTTTACAATGGTCATGATCATGCTATGAAAAGATTAGCGGCTTAATACTGGAAGAAAGATTAAAAAACAGTAAAAAAAAAAACGGAGTATGGGAGCATAAAACAAGCGATGTGATCAAGAACAACACCCTACAAAGACTAGATATAAAAAAGTTAAAACCTTCACATACTTGAAACAACTTGTAGCAATGGCAATTGTGACAAATAAAAAATTTATTCGAATAAATGGAGTCTCATGCTTCATAAATGATCTTTGAGATGGCTTTTGCACTTTAAAAAAAAGGTATCTAGAGAGAAAAATATTGAAAAGGTGTTTCAAAAATGAAAGCTAAAGGAAAAGCTAGAAAAAGATACATGGATAAAATGGAAACAGTTTTAAAATAGTAGAAGTATTCAAAAATTTTTTAGATAGAAAAATAGAAACACTGGTTTTCTGTGGTCCCCCTTAAAGCCCGAACAAAAAAGATGACTTCCTAGTATTTCTACCAAGAAATAATTTTTATTTTTCAAAACTTAAGATTCAAATTTATGCTTCGTATTTATATAATGTAACTATATATAATTTAATGGAAAATTGATTTTTTAACATTTTTACGTATTTAATTATAAGAGTTAGTTGTTGGACTACTTCAACTTTTGCTCATCTTCCTGTTGCATTATCTTGATGTTCCATTCCTTTTAGCATTGGCCATCTTCTCATTTATTTAACCATCTTTTATCTGTTTTTGGATATTTTTTATTTGGTGTTTTTTTGTTTTCCAACTTTCTAGCCTTTTTCATAATGGCATTTATATTTTCCATAAATTATCATACTTCTCTTTCATTCATTTTATTCTTCTCACTATAGCCTCTAACTCTTCATCTTTGTAGTTTCACTATTATTATTTTGCAAAAATAATTTTCTTGAATTTTTTATCTACATTTTATGTTCATATGTGGGTGTTTACAGTCTTTCTCAAAAACACATCTACCTTGGAATAAATTTAGCGCTTATTTCCCTTTTTTGGTCTTTTCAATTTTTTACATTTTTGTTTTACTTTTATTTTTTTTTTATTCCAAGTCACTTTTAGTTTTTTATTGGCTTTAATTAAGTTTCAATTATTTTTCTAATCTATCTCCTAATGTAAAGTTTCAAATTCTATAGTTTTCTATTATCTCTCTACAAATTTTCCTTTCCGTTTTAATTCTTCCAATTGTTTGTTTCTATGCTTATCAATTTTTTACCGATTCTTCATTTGGAGGTGCTATTTGAAATTTCTTTTTTCCCTTTTCAAGTATTTCGTATATTGAATGATAATCATCTCCCAGATCATTGCCCTCAACATCAGTTTTAATGTTTTTCACCAAGTTATAGTACTAATATTATTTATTTTTATTAATACAGTTGTTTTTTTGTTATAATTATTTTTCCATTTACATAAATAATCTTTTTTTGTTATTCCCATCATTATTTCGGTTATCATCATTATATTACGAAAATCTTAAAACTGACCAATGACTGTCAACTTGACAGGAGTTCCTGATACATTAAGTCTCGAAGACTCTTTGAGGGACCAGAAGGAGCATATGAACGTGCCACTGTCTTCCGTCTGTGAAGGTTTGTAGCAATTCAATTGTCTTTGACTATGTTGAAAATTGATGGCGTAGCTTCTGATAGTTTCTTTTTGATAGTACTTGAATGAAAACTTTTAATAAAGATTCATGAAATATTAGCAATGTAATTTTACTTTTAAAAAACTGAAGAACGTGTTTTAATCCATCAAGGAAATGATTACACGAAGTTTATTGATAAAATAATTAATTAAAACTTCACCCTGAGATGGCTGATCTCTAAGGATTTTTGATCTCTCAGAAGTTTTGTACGCCCCTAGAAAATAAATTTAAGCCGATAAACTGCAGAAATTAAAATATTTATCTGAATAATTTATTTAAATAAGTAGGGAATATTATTTATAGCTTTTTTCAGAGATAGAAATGCCTTAGATAAATCAGAATCTTGTGCTGTTTTTGCTGTCAAAACTTCCTAGGCTTGAAAAAATTTTTAAATAACCTAAAAAATAAATTTTAAGTTTTAAATTCAAATAAATTTTCAATTTTTTTTTTAAATTCAGTGAATTAAAATGTTCTTATAAAAAATATTTTGAAAACAAAAAACAGTAGACAAAATAAAAGGTAATATAGTTGGAATAATCTGTTAAAAAGGGAATCTGATTCTGCTTATATCGATCTAAACTCCATGAATATCAATCATTCTCACCAGAACACGCTTTTCCCAAGAACGTGAAAATCATTTTCATTCTCATTTAAGCTTCTTAACAGATTAATTTTATTAATGCCATGTTTATTTATGGTTTTAACTTTTTTGAATATGCTAAAAGTTTAAAAAACATGTTATAAGAGACAAATTTATGCATTAAAATGACTTGTGCGTTTTAGAGTCTGCAAACAGACCAATAAGATTCAATTCATAATTTTTGGAAGCCAGTGTATTAGTAATTTCAGAGAAAGGAATTATTTTTATTATTTATCAATAATGATAGTGTATGCGTGAGGTAATAAGCACTGTTCGTAGAGTTCTGTTTCTTGTTATTCTCACGATTTAAACTTTTTTAATGAAAAAAGCTTTTTTTTTAATTTTTCAAAAATAAATTTCATTCCAAAAATAATTTTTTAAAAATGCTGTGGATTTAATAGTAATTTTCAAAAGATAGGCCTAATAAACAATTTTGCTTTTAATTTTGAAAATCTTTGAAGCACAAAAGAGCTATTGAGAAAATAGTCTTTTCGGAAAATTGAACATCAACTTAGCTTACGACATTTCGATTCCATTGATTATTTAATATTTTTATTCTCATCTTTTCTCAGTCAATGTTGAGTATCACAACTTTTGTTGCTCCTGCATTTGTACATTTATTATTTTAAATAAAATGAAAGTTTTATCAAAATTGAATTGTGAAGTTTTTTTTTTATATATCATTCATAAAAATTTTTCACTTATATTCAAAGAAAACAATAACAAGTCCTTCAACTTATCATAAGACACCAGCTTTTGGTAGCTTATCTCACTTGTAATTATTTTAAACAAATTGAAAGTATTCTTAAAATCTTTTACTTACAATTCGAGTTTATGCAACACTCGTTATTGGCATTTTTCATGCTTAACAATTAAATTGATGAGAAAATATTCTTTTGAAGATTTCCATAAATTCTCCAAAACTTTTCTACGCCAAATAAATTTTGTAACAAACTACAACACACTTACACCATAAAACGAAAAGGTCTTATGAAGTTGAAAAAAATTCAATAACTAATGGAATAATTTGTGTTTATATAAAATAGAAATGTTGAAAAGGAAAATGGTCTGTTGCATTCATATGTTATATAATGAGTGATTCTAAACCACTTTAAAACTTCATTCCATTTTTAAACGTTTTGTTTGTTTACCATATTATCCAGACTTCTATTCAATTTTCAAGTTTCAAAGCTTTTGAATTTTTTTAACAATTCTTTGAAAACAAGAAAAACAACATATTCTGTTTAATTTTATACTCCAGATACTTGAATGCCTTTATTTATTCCCAAAAGAGTAATTCACTCCAAATAGAAGAACTATGAAAATTCATTAAACAAAACAAAAAATTTAAACATTTGAAATTTTATTGAAAGAAATTAAAAAAATATAACTTTTCTTATGAATAATTAATTACAATCGTCAATAAAACCCCAACAGAAGCCGTTAAGTCGTTCTCACCCTGAAAGCTAGCTCCTGCATTGGTTGGTAACCATCGAGACTGACGAAGAAAGGTACATCGGAGCCCACTTTTGCCCACTGAACCAAGTATTCACCCACCCAAAGTTGCATATCACAAGGGAGTGTTACCTTGTTTCCCTGTCTTTCGTATCGTTCTATCACCTTTTCATCTTTGATGGAGTTGCGTTGTCAAATCATTTATTCAACGTAATTTATTCTGAAATAATTGAAGCTTCAGAAAAATATTTATAATTTTGAGATTTTTTTTTTTTTGAAATTTATTGATTAAGAAATAATCAACCATAATAAATAAAAGCAGTTTTGAGATTCATTCAGGTAGTTATAAAAAAATTATCTTTATTTATGTCAATCAGTCAAAGGTCCAACTATAAAAGATAGTTTTGTAGAAAAATTATCAACAATAACTTTTGTTTTCAATTTACAATGAAAATAATGAGAGCACTAAATTACTTGCTGAATGTGTCATTATCTTTAGATCTTTCATCTTAGCGTTTTTGTTATTGAGCTTACATAAAAGTTTCATCATTTTTTAATTCTGAAGTATTTTAGGGGTGGAATTCTCGAGAATATTGTTTTTTAATACTTTTAGTTTTTTATTTATACACAAAATGTTGTAATTTCCGAATTTATAAATGACTTATCATGCAGCATCGTGTTATGAATATTTCAAAGTTTTGTGAATTTAGAAAAGTAGAGGAAGAAATTAACTCAGGTCATTCCGCAAAACCGCATTTATTCATATGAATTTCACTGAACTCAAAATTTTCTCTAATTTATGTAATCAATTTCGTTTCATGCACATTATATCGATTATATATATAAGCCGATAATTTTTTTTTGACTGATTCAGTTTGCATGGCAAAATGTCAGCATTTGAGCGTTAATATCATAAACTTAAAGCAAATCATTGATTTTTCCAGAATTCTCCATTATTTGAAGCCCCATTTAGCAATGAAGCAATTGATAACGAGTTTGAAAGCCTCTTAAAAATCAAGTTTTTGAATCAATTTTCTCTTATAGCGGTTAAAATTTTTTCCAAAAACTATTAATAATAATTTCCAATAATAACATTAAAAAGTAAAGAAAAAATTCACAAAAAAAATTGTTTCAAAAATTTTATTCACAAATGATATTTTAGTCAAAAAATGAATTTTAGAATACTCATTGAAACGAAGCTTCAGTGATTTTCTAAATGTTTTAAAGTCATTCGGGTTTGAGCTAGGATTTGTGAATTTATTTCAAAGAACATTATTAAAGTAAATTAGTCTGTTAATTTAATTTGAATAAGTTTAAAGAAAAGCTTTTCCAACATTGTAAACTGTAACTTTATTTCAGTCTTATCTTATTTTGTTTGCATATAATTTCTTTTTTAATAAGTTCCACGGAAAGTTAACAAAATAAACACTTAAAACGATGTTAATTTTGATTAACGTTCGTTTTGCTAAAAAGCCTTACCAAAAATAATTTCTATCTTGAAAACATTCAATAATTTTTAAACATTATTTTTTTGTTTTTGACTTCATGAAAACTTTTAAAATTGAATTATTGTTTTTACAATTGCTTTTAGAAATAATTTATAAAAAAAACTTGGATATGTTATAAAAAAACCTTTCATATCGCATCATCAAGTATGTAAATTATCTGGGTAGATTTTTTATGTTATTTTATTGGTGACAAAAAACTCCACTTGAATCGGTATGGAAATTTACTTTAAAGTCTTTTCAGTTTCATTTGTTCAAAGTTGATTTATTGAAAATTTTAATTTTTCAAACAAATGCTGTATCAATATTTTTATTGCCAATAATCAAAGTTTATCATGCCAAATAAAACTTCTCTGAAAAATAACATTGAGAAAATCTAGATTATTATTATTCAATATTGATTTTTGTTATTTTTTGACTTATTCTTTTGAAAATATTTCTTTTGAAAAACACATAGATTTATTGAAGCACTTTAGAAATTTGGAAGGTTAAAACTTGAAAAATAGTGTCAATCATTCGCTTGTTGTTGCCTTAACTTGCTATAAATTTTATTCGATTTTGTTGACAATGTTTGTTCTATTTTTAAAAATTTGATAAATAATGTCACTTACTTTCTGAGGTTAAAAGCTGGAATGAAGTGGCAGAATAAAAAGCAAGTGAAACAAAAGTTGTATGAATTATAAGGAGACAAAATTGTTGGAAAAACATAAATGATTCTAAAGCGTTCATCATGGAAGGGCAAAATGAACTTAATTGAGAATAAAAGACAGTTTTAAGTAGTCAATATGGATGCTCGAAAGAAATATTTCTCAATGTGGAATAAATTGAATTGTCGAAAAAGCAAGATTGATGGTATGATGTTGAATTAGGTTTAGGGTTGTGTAAAGACTTTTAATGAGGAGATTATCAGTTCAAATTACAATATTCATTGTCATTAATTAACTTCTGTTTGTGTTCCACCATTTTTCTGAAATTCAACTCATCTCTGCAAAAATGTCGTTAAAAGTTTTAGCATTGCTTCTGAAATCTTGGAATTATGTCTTATAAAGGTTCAAAGCTTCTCTTTATGTTTTTATATACCATTTTAGGCAACATAAAGCATTTTTGCACGTTTTATAGAATTTTGCAAAATTTCTTTTATGAAGATTGTCTAACAAACAATAGTTTAAGTTTAAAATAAGTTAACGATTGAAAAAACTAAGAACCTTTTTCTACTCTCTTTAGTATTCAATAAACAACTTTCTATGCAAGTTTCAAAATTAATAAACCAATAATACGAAAAATCAAAAACATCAAACGAGATCAGAATTCCAACATAACGCTCTAGAACTTTTCTTTAGAAGCTCGGTCGCTCTGTTCTTCATGTGCGTGTAATTTATATATAAGGGTGCAACGGAAAAAGTTTATCAAATTTTTTTGAATAAGTTTGAATTATAATTTTTACCACTATTATAATTGAATTGTACATATAAATTGTTTTTTATTCATATTTTGTACTTTTCATAAATCAATTGTTGAAGATGGAGTTTGAAATGTCTTGTTTAGTGTGTATAATTCAATCTCATATGCTTTTATTCACAAAATATGCTAGTGGAACAGTAGCTCAAAAATTGAAATTTTTTTGTTTTTTCTCAAAAAAATCTATTTCTATAAAAAAAATTTCTTAGATTTGGTCAAATAGATTATATCAATCCAATATTTTTATTTAATAAAAATCAAAAAGTTTCAAAAACTTGTATAAAACATGCAAAGATGCTCAAACGGCTATGTAAAAACAATAATTTAAAGGAATAGGAAGTAAATTGGTTGAGCCAGATGGCGTGACAAGAACTTAGTATTTCTTTATATAGAGCAGAGTTCGATTCATTTAGCAGGCCATAAATAAGATCATGTTATAAAGGGAACATAAGCGCTATTTGTATAGCCTTTTATTGAGACATTTTAATTGCTTTTTATTTCCTTCTTTATTGCTAATCTTTTCCCTTTAGCTCCAACATGGATGCTGTTCGGATAGATTTGTAATTCATGTTCTAATTATGAAAATGAACAAATTTTTCCAAATTTTCTAAGCTTTACATTGATATTAAAAATGAAAACACTTTTCAAAGTTTATTCAAGTCCACGAAGCTTTTTGTATGTAGAGCTCAATTATTAAGTGAAGATGCAAATATTTTCGTCACTTATTAGTGGACTTTGATGAACTTGGAGTCTTTTAATTTTGAATATAAAATAAAAGATTTTCATCATTGCAGTGTTAATTTACTATGGGTAACATTACTTGAGCTTTTTTTTTTCAACCCCAACAAAACTAAATAAAATATTCATTAGAAAACATGATAAAATAGAATTAAATATTAAAATCAACATTAATTCAAATGTTCGGAGATTAGAAGTTTCCAAAAAGGTGAGCTTAGGTTTGTGCCATGATTCTTCTTGTTGTTTTTGATGTTGTTGAAGTTTAATTGCCATATAAATTTATATCAAAAGTTTAAGCAAGTTCTTGAAAAATAATATGAACCTATATACGTCTCTCATTGAAAAGTAATTCAGGTAACAATTATTTTTTATTGATGCAATGTTCAAGTCCAATAACAATATATCGACTTGAGAATCACAATATAACATGGTAACACAATAATGAAAAGCCTGAAGTGATAAACAATTTGAAAAAACTTAAAACTAAAATTACATGAGTAGGTATAAAATATACATAATTTTATCGTATTAAAAAAAGGAGGCTTTGGAATTAATGTGCGGGATAGGACTCACCTTTGCATCCAGTCTTGCGTTCAACATTATATCTCTTTATAATCTTTTTCTGAAAATTTTCGCCATTTTTCAACTTTAGTGCCATCTTATAATATTTTGATAAATTGTTATTGAATTATATTTTTTATTTATTTTATTTAATGCGAATATTGAGTTTTTTTTTAGTATTTGAGAGCGTTTATACCACATTAAGTTGTAAATGCATATTTTGACATGCAATCTAGTTTTAAAACTTAGTTTTCAAATCAAAAGATTCCAAAAACATAATTCTAAATTTCTATGACCCGAATACTCTTATTTGACTTATAGTTGTCTTGCCTTTTATCTTAGAAACAGAAAATAAATACTATCATAAAAGATTACGCAGAAAGATTGACTACGGCTCATGTCTGATTGTTTTAGATGAATTCAGCATGAGAACTCATTCAAAATAGCTCGATATTATTTTTTCGATTGAACTAAAAAGGTTTTTAATTTTAAAATTTTTGTTTCTGTAGACAGAAAACAAGTAGCAAGCTTCAGACTACCACCCAGACTCAATTCTTTTTTATTTTCTTCTTCATTCTCCTCATTTTCCTCTCCTGTTTTGACTAACCACCATCAGAAACATTTGCCAACTTTAAAAACACAACTAAATCATAACCTATGTCATTCATATCCTGTATCTTTCCACAGAAAATCTACTTTTTGCTTCATCTGTGTTCCGTTATAATACATTTCCAACATTCATAAATTTGTAAGTTTCAGTGACTTTTACTCTCATAACATTTTAAATAAGTGGAGAGAAAATGACATGTCGTGTGGATATTTTGAATCACTAAATTTAAGTTCCTCTTATGTTTAAATCATCTTAAATCTGGAGATTTGTCAAACTTAGTTCAAAGTAATAATTTATTTTCAAAATTCTCTAATTTATTATTAAATAAACGTTATTTCTTTATCAATTATTTAATAAATATTTTTACACTATTCATACATTTTTAACTATGCAATTAAAAGAAATATCTTTTCCTATACTTTTAAAAGTTAGTTCTTTTTTCTCATTTTTCAATCCATTTTTCCGGAAAACTAAAATTAGCTTTAAAGCTAATTTTTGAAATTATATACTTTTCAAAAATTTTTGTTTAAAAATTTTAGTTTAAAATTATATTTTATGATAGATTATTTTTAATATTTTAAATAATTACTATTAACGGTTGATTTTGAAAGTGGATTTGGAAAAACCTGAAACATATGACTTCGAAAGTTCAAATAACTCGAAAAGCATTCATCATGTTTGATTGAAACTTGGGAAATATTTGAAAATAAGTTTTATTTTAATTGTGAATATTTGCAGTTTATGCATACAAATTTAGGAACTTAATCTAAATTTTATATTAATTTTTTGGCAAATGTGCATTTATTAGTGTTAAATTTCAAACACTTCGCATGTATTTTGCCATGAATACTCAATAAAGTTTAGCTTCATCAATAACTTCAAAGTTTTATTTTAGCAAAAAAAGCTTTACTGAGTTTAGCGTTAGTATAATAGAAACAAACACTATGGTTAATTGAGAAACTTATTACACTAAGCTTTTCGTAAGAGTATCTTACATTATCAACTATTATTATATCACACTTGATAATGTAAGATATTCTTACGAAAAGCTTAGTGTAATAAGTTTCTCAATAAACCATAGTGTTTGTTTCTATTATATTGATTTCTGGCTATTTCACGTTTAACGTTAATCTTTGGAAAATACCAAAATTGTATATGGAATTATCAAATTACTTCACTTTTCAGTTTTAAATGCTATAGGAGCTTCAAGTGAGTTTGAGTCAATTCAAAAAAGCGTTTTTTTATTCATATCTACAATTTAATGTAAACATTTGAGTTTACTCATCTAGAAAACAAGGTTATAAATATTTTCCTTAATGTTTAAGTTCCAGAAAGTTTGGAATAACAATGAGTAATGGGCTGATTTGCACTATTGACGGTAATTAGCGAGTGGAAGAGGATACCTAACGATTAGGAAGTTGTGAAGCACATTCAAAAGAAGGTTTATTGTTTCAAAAACTTATTGTTTTAAGCTATTTTTCAGCAGATAATATTCTATTTTTATATAAAACTTTGAAAATATACTTTGCTAAAAAAAACTCTATATTTACTTTTTGAGAATTTTGAATTATTCATGTTCACACGAGATGTTTTAATTGCTGTTCAAGATTCTCGGGAATCTCAAAAAGATTTTCTTCGTATTTTCGCAAGGATTCCCATGAAAAGTGACTTTTAAAACCTTTTTTTTAGCTATTAAAACTAAAATCATTTACTTTAATATAATTTTATTACTAAACCTATAAAAAGAGAAATACTTTATTTTTGATTTATTTAACAAAACTTCATACAAACACACGCAATATTCAAAAATTATTCATTCAGTTTTTAAAACTTTGACTTTTGCACGAACAAGTTTTTTTTTCCAAATTCAAAAATAAAACACTTTTAATGGTCTTACTCTGCTAATTCAACATAAAATCTTAATTTTTGAAAGACTTTGAAATATCCATAATGAGGAAATGAATTTAGCCAAAACTTATTCAATAAAGAAACATTATCTCGCAAAGTTTTGATAAATTTTTCTACAAAAAGTCAAAAAAGTGTAAAAAAAGGTTATAGAGGGCAGTTAAGATAAATAAAAAAAATACCAAAAACTAAAAGCTGGGCACGGAGTAAAGATTTATATGTTCAAGGGTCTTTTACATCCAGCCAGTCCCGTGACAGCCCTACCCTTTTATCACACTATCATCAAGACTTTTCAACACTCATTCATCCAACATATTTACATAATCTTCCGCTTAATTTCTAGCATAGATTGTTTTCAAAGTTGCTTTTATCTGTGCTCTTTCTTGTGCCTCGGCACTCTTTCTTAGAGATTATAACAGGAATATAAATTGAGTTTGCATGCATTGCCTATTTATCATTTAATGGAACAAACAAAAATATGTAATTTTTGTAAGATATTTTTACAATTCCTAGCTGACCATGTGTAAATTCGTGAAGTACATCTTAATGTATGTATAAAGAATCGTTATTGAAATTAGTCTCTATTAAAGTCTCTAACGGAAGCTTTGAGATACATAAATTTCAATAGGTTTCCAATGTTGCCATTTGAACGCCCCAGCACATACCTTTGTGAAGTTTACAATTTTTTAATTTCAAAATAATTGAACCAAAAATACAAAATAATTATTTGATAAGTATTTGAATATTTAATAAAAGTACATTATTAAGTTTTACTCTTGCAGCTTAACTTACATGCATGTGTGGGACGGCTGCGGGATTTCAATATTGTGGAGTTAATGACTTTCCTAAAATACACAGTTGATTTGCTTTCAAAAACAATTTCAAGTTTATTAATAAAAATTTTTCAAAACAAACTAATTAAGGAATAAAAAAAGATGTTTTGATTTTTATGGGAAAAAGACTTTTGTCTGACTTGATACAGGGTTCATTTAAAGAATAAATAATAATTAGAACTATTTGAACGAAACGAAATTTTATAGTTTGGAAACATATATTCAAATGATTCAAATGAAACAATCGTCCTTAGCAGGTTAAAATAATTAGTGTAACAACGTCTGACTTTTTATTTAAGTTTATTGTCGAAGTGCCAAAAGTACAATAAAACAAACTGCGCTTTTTATTGAAATTTTTTACTATGTTGATTAACGATGTAAAAAACTTTGACAACACTTCAAATTGTTTTGGAAGTTTTTAGTTTTTTTTAAAAAAGAATCACTCAAACGCTCAAAATTTTTTTTTCAAAGTTGGTATCAAGAATGTGGAAAAGCATTTCGGCAAGTTTTTGAAATTTTGAATGCAAATTTTTGAATGCTTTCATAGGAAACCCTCTTGAAAGCAACAACATTAAAAATTATATTTTCTGTTTCAGTACCATTAAAACCGCATTAGTATATAAAATTAAATTTATATTAGAATTACTCTAAAAGCTATTAATTTTTTTAAAAGTTTTAAGAAATCATTTTCAAAGGGAATTTCTGATTCCAACGATGGCCTTCATTAATATTTCAAAGCATTTTATTCCCAAATTCTTTTTATTTTTTTACATAAAATAGTCTCCAAGAGGTTTTCAGCTTATGTAAGTATTTAAAAAAATTCTTTTTTCACACTTAAAAAATGAAACCTTTCCACGAAAGACATAAATTTTAAATTATAGTCTCAAATTGGGTAGACAATAAACTTAATTTAAGGAATAATTTCTTCTACAAAACATTCTCACTCAATTTATAGTTTTTATTTTTCAAACTCAGTTTCCTTCATTAAAAAAAATCCCACATTATAAATAAAAAAAGATTTATATAGTTGAAACAGTTTAAATGTCACTAGTGCCGCATACAAACTAGTAGTGAAGATTTTTCTCCAAGCATCATTAAATTACACAGACCCTTCATCAAATACTTTTTCCATGCTGTAATTTTAATGCTCACATGTGAGACTTCTGATAAATGTGATTGTTAACTAAATGTTGCATGCCAGAAAAATTTTCAGTCAGTTCAGATGTTGTAGCTTGCTGACACTATGATGTCAAATTTTTAACTTCGAAAATACATAAATTTGATCGAAACGGCTATTAAATATAATGAGAAAATTTGTAAATAATGGATGGATTATAATGTAATTTTCAGGTAAATTATATAGTTTCAAATGCAAAAGCTTTAATTGCTTTTTATAAAAAATGTGCAAAATCTTGCAACAAAAAGTTGCTTTAGGGCGAATTTTTCGCCTAACTCACAACGGAGTATATTTCATGCAAGAGCAAATTTTCTTCTCAACTGTGGTTGCTGGTGTATTTATTCGCAATTAGAAATTATCAGTTGGTTTAATAAACATATTCAAAAAATAGTTGGGTACTATATTCATTGTCAGCAATTGTAATAGATCTTTTGTTTGATGGCAAAAGTTTTACATAGGGGTATTTTTGCCTGAAACATTGTTTTTCAAAAAAGACATTGGGTTTTTTTCAAGTGTTCAATGTATTTAGTTGTTTGTAAAATGAAGTTGTAAATTTAAGCTTTCAAAAATTTATAGAAGTTTTGTATTTAAAATTGATTTATGGATTTTAAAATTGCTATAAAAAAATTATTCAAAGATAGATATTAACAAAAATAAAAAAAATGGACTTATCGCAAAATTCTCTATGAAAAGATTTCTTAATACAAGTCAGGTTTTTATTAAAATTATTTTTAAAGAAACTTTCAAACAATTTCAAATATTCTTTTTCAAATTATTTGTGTATAAATAGTGAAAATTCATGTAGAAAATTCAATAAGAACTTCAAGTACTAAATGATAAGCCAAAAGCAACTTGAATAATAAATATAAGATCATGTGTATATTAGGTTTAAATTGGAAACTATCGGTTTTTGAGCAAATATTATTGATATCCAAAATGCGTGATGTGTCACATTATCGTATTCTTCAAATAAATTTCAATAAAAAATATTTATTCTAAACAATGCTTGTGAAAAATTCTAAACAATTTTCATCCAAAATAGAACTTTTGACAAAATCATTTATCACAAATCTTAGAGAGAATTGATGAAAAACTTTTTCAATTTAAAAATTCAAAATTGAAATAACTGTTGAGCTTATTGATTGATTGCAGCTGGACAAGAAAACAAAAACAATGTGCCGGGTCGATTAGATTCGGCTGGCCATTATTCACACCAAGCTCAAATGAGTTGGTAACTTTGTTTTATTGAAGCATCAAAGGTGTTCGAAAATATTCATGCAATAATACCTTTGGAGATTATTTTGAACAATAAGTTTAACGACTAATTATTTTTAGAATAATAAGTTTCATATTGAAAAAAATAACCTTCATTCAATTTATATTTTTGTGCATTTCCCATACTCTTTTCTCTTTCCCATACTCTTTTCTCTTTATACTTCTCCTATTAGCGAGATCATACAGAAGCACGACGTTCTATATCATCAGTTTGCTGATGATATTACCCTCTTTACAGGCGCTTCTTACCTTGATCCTCATCCCAGCCTCACTAAGATATCTGAATGCATCACTGAGCTCAATCTTTGGTTTTCTAACAATCACCTCATGTTGAATCCTAACAAAAGCGAAGTGATGTTTGTCGGCAGTCCCATACTCCTTTCCAAATCCAATCTTCCCACTGAAGTAATCTTTGACAGCACTACTCTTTCCGTAACGTCCAAACTGAAGATACTAGGTGTAACTCTTGATTCTAGACTCAACTTTACACACTTTGTCTCTCAGATCATACAATCATCCAACTTTCATCTCCATGCGATCAGACAGGCACGCAAGTTCCTACCCTTTGACACTGCCGTTGCTCTGATCATCTCTTTAGTTCTTTCAAGGATTGATTACTGTAACTCTCTTCTTTGTCGACTCCCGAACTGTCTTATTTCTAAGTTGCAATCTCTCCAAAATCGCGCTGCTAAAACCGCTCTTCAAGCCGACTACTATTCTTCATCTCACACCTGTCTCGATCGCCTCCATTGGCTGCCGGTCGTACTAAGAGCCCAGTTCAAGTTGCTATGGCTCACGGCTAACATCTTATACTTTAATCAGCCAGCTTATTTATATGACCGTCTTTCCATCAGACAGACTTCTGAGTCTCTCAGGTCTTCCAACACTGGTTTATGCCTACATCAGCCTGTCTCTTCTAAACCTTTCTTACATCGCTCCTTCTCGCATATCGCCCCTCACTTATGGAACTCTCTTCCACTTAATGTCCGTCTTTCACCTTCTCTTAAAATTTTTCGCAAGCGTTTAAAAACGCATCTTTATAGCCAAATTTCTTTCTCATAGCCCTTCTGATTAGAACAGCGCCTCTGCAGCAAACCTAGTTTGCAAACTGCGCGCCCTACAAATACAAATACAAATACAAATACATTTTAAGGCTTCTCTATGTTTAAAATACCAAATTGAATTTCTAAGTATTTATACATATGTGTGGGTATTCGAAAAATTTTTTAATAGTTCCGAAAACCAAACTGAAAAAAAATTCTGCATTAAAAAGACAATCTTTAATCAAAAAATTTGCAAAAAAAATCTAAAAAAATAATTTTTTGAAAGCAAATCTAATTATTGTGGGCAGCTTTGAGCTTGAAGAAAAATTCAAAATTTCTTTGTTACATCTTGAAGTTGTTTAATAATAACACTTATTTTTCTTTTTTTCTAAAAAAATTCAATTATTTTTTCTAATATTGTAAAATTTTATTTCAATTATAGGAAGATTTATATTCAACTAATGAAGCATGTTTTAAAAAAACATTAAAATTCCAATAAATTAAAATGAATTAAAAACCTGTTAAACTGAGAAATTTGTTTGATGTTTGCAATAAAAACGTAAAAATTCATTTCAATAAATTCAACAATTGAATGTAAATTTTCAACTATTTTTCGTAGCATTTAGAGATTTAGTGGACAGGGGTAAATGCGATTAGAAGCGTAATAATATATTTGAGAAGCGGTTAAAAAAAGAAATTTATATATTCCTGATTTTGAAAATAAAACACTGCATATTGATGCTGATGAAGAAACCTTGAAAAATTAAATAAAACAAACTTAATTTGTTTCTTCAAACTTTTTTCAAAAATTTATTGTCAAAATTCGTATATTTAAAAATTTTCAAAACTCTTGCAAGAAAAATAAAAATTAATGCTGTTAAACATTTCAACTTTTTGTTTTTTTGTCGAAAATTTCTTAGAAATTTTTTGCTGAAAGAAGGCACAACCTTGATAAAAATGGCTTTTTGAATAGTTGTGAGTAAAAGGATGTTTTGAAGTGAATTCCGATAAATTGCTTCATTAAACATGTCTTTTCAAGTCATTTATAAGAATTTTACTAACCTTCAACATTTAAATTGAATTGATTATCCATTTTACTCAGTTGGACAACTATTTTTTTCGATTATTTTTTATTTTCATTCATACAAGTTATCCAAATAAAACTGAACAGTTGTTTCTGGATTTGAACGATAATGTTATTCTGTTACAATAAAAATCCTTTTTTCGAACAGATTTTTTTATCAAATATTAACCATTTTTTTAGTATTCACCAAATAATTCAACATAAAAAACTTTCATCAATAAAGAACTTTTTTTTTGACCAAACCTCTGAACATAATGCTCATCAGCCATAAGATTCCAAAAATGGCTTAAAACACATTTGATCATACATTGAACTAATGAGAAATTTAAAAAATTCATTATTAAAATGTTATAAGTGACATTGAAAAAATCCGATCAACTAACCCAGAATCCTTATATCATTTAGAAGCCTCTTCTAAATACTAAAAAAATCAAATATAATTTAAAAAAGCAATTCAAGAAAAATACTGACGATTTTCATCAATGTTGTAGCCAAAAATTAAACTCAAAAATACTTTTAAAAAATTTTTAATAGAATGAAAAATTTAAAAGTTGAGATAGCGGTAGAGTTTTTGATGTGAAAGGAAGGCATGTGAAGGTAAGACATCATATAATAATCCCACTTAAAAAGAATCTTTTTGCTCTAATGACTTAAAAATGTTTTCTTTCATTACTGTAAAAAACTACTTCATAACATCTTCAATCGAAACGTTTTACAAATTTTTTGACGCAGTTTTTCTTTCCTAATACGTGTCACAATTAATTTCAGCTAAGGCTGGAGCAAAACCATGCTTACAAAGTTAGATTAAACTTTGCGTGAAAAATAATCCCATAAAGCTTATAGTAAAAAATGAAATTGTAGATTTTCAATAATCATTGCATTGAAATCATGAAGTTATTAAAAGTGTTCTGCAAATCCCATAGTGCTGTCACATTCATGTGGTTAAAGTCTTAAAAATTAGTTACAGGATATCTGAACTTATAATTTTTGCCGTCTGATAAACTTCAGACTTGGATTATTATCAATTAGTTTAAAACATAGTTAAAATATAATGATTGGGTTATAATATCCATCCATCAGTTTCTTTAATCGATTTTTTGTGTTTTACAGACACACATAGATAAACAAAATCACAAATGATAAGTTCAAAACTTACCACTCCACACCTTGCTTATGAAGCTTGTGTGTGTTATACTTAAAAGTTTTGCAATGCTTATTGTAGTGTAATTGGAATTACTGTGTGCTAAAATGGTTCAATACAAAGATTACAGTGCGAATTTTGGGATTTTGACAACGTATATTAGTTTTGAAAGATATTCTAGTTTTGTAATGGAAGCTTTTGTGGCAAGGTTTATAATTTCAAAATTCTAAAATGTGTTTTAAAAATTCCTAAACGCAGTAATTTGAAAAAATATTTGAATAAATTGATTTTAATCATGAATTTCTCAACAGATGAAACAAAGTACTTAATTTTAATGAAGAATTCTAAGCGGGTCTTTTATTTTCATATTTCCAAGTCATTTAAATAATGATACAAATTTTTGAGCAAAGGTTATAAACAATCAAAAACGATTAGAGTTACCATAATAAAGTATGCAAACAGACACTAATTTTAAAAGAAAATTCTATTGAAAAAGTATTATTAGGATATACATTCATTTATTGCATGCTTCTGAATGGCTCACAGGCGTGTTTTTGACATTTTCAAACAGTATTCAGTTGTATACTAGGCTGTTTCTAGAAAAAACAACTTTTTGCGATTGTTTGGTGGAAGGTTTAGTTATAAAGTACAATAAAACCAATGCAAAAAAAACAATTAAAACATACAAAAAACAAAGAATCAAATTTAATATTATGTTTATAAACTAGTTTTATTCTTGATTTAAAACATTCCTAATGACTAGTTTAAACTACGAAGTTTATGTTTGGTATAAATCATGAATATAAATTACATCATGACTATTAGATTAAATGCATAAGTCTAACTATTGCGCGAAGAAAGGTTGCATGTTTTTGATTCTCATATTTTAAACCTAGATATTCTCAAATTTTCCATGTCAAGTTTCAAAAAGATACTGGTTCACAATTTTTGTAAGTTATTATGAATATATTTTAAAATATTTTTTTTACAATTTACAATTTTTAATTTTAAAACCCAAGCAATTTTTTTGTATTTATCAAGTTTTATCATGAATGAACTTTTTTATATACTGAAATTCAACATAAAAATTCAATATAAAAAAATTAGAGTATCATTTTCATTCAAATCTTTTATATAGTCTCCTATACCAAGTCTTCTGGTTTCACGCATAGTTTCGGAAAGGGTTGAAAACGTATCTTTTTAGCAGCTCTTATGAAGTATAAACACATCATTGTTTATGCGTTTGCTGCATCGCTCTTGGTACCAAAAAATAAATCTCAGAAGAACTGACTGCTACATGAAAGCTGGCAAGCCCATGCTCAGTGCGTGTTGTCTTCTGAGATAACTTGATTGAATCCATCAGGGTAAGAAACGTGAGGGATGCTTTGTAGAGTCTGGATAATAATCTAGATAATATTTGATTGAGTAATTTTATTATTGTAACACGTTGCCCACATAATTGGTTCATTTATTGTGTTGTCGTTCTTAATCAGGAATTGAACTTAATGCTTTGTGTTCGATGTCTGACGCTTCTTACCACTACGCTAACTGGACCGAAGAATAACATTTTAGTATTTATGATAATTATGTTCATATAATTACTATTTTTATTCATATTTTTATAACTACGATGCCACTATAATCATACTTGTCATTGCATTGTGGGATAATAATAATAATAATGAAGATTTATTTTTAACTCGAAGTTTTTACTAATAAATGTCTGAACGTGGCAAAAAAATCTTAAATTATTTAAATTCAAGCAATATCGGTTCCAATCTTGCACGTGCTTTCAAAGAAAAAAAATGTTAATTGAATTTAACTTTGAAATCTTAGATTCAAAAAATTATTATATAAGTATATTCCTCATTTTTTCTAATTTTTGGCACTATTATGCCTTGAAGTTAAATTTTTTTGTTAAAATGTTTTTTTTGGAAAGGAAATTAGAAAGTTACATCAAGTTTCAAACGTCAGATAGCATTAGGATTTAAATTATTAAATTATTTTATTCCATGTGTATCATGAATTAAAATAAGAATATTTAAAAATAAATATTTTTCTTCAAATAATAACTTGGAAAACCCTTGAAGTTTCTTCCAAGTATATCAAAAGCTTATATAAAACTCGTGTGCATTTCAACCACTGCGAGCAAACGTTGAGAGGTTTGAAAAAGTTGAATTTTGAAAAACCAAGTGATGTTTAAAATAGCGTATATTTTTTTATCCTTTGCTAAAATTTAAATTTATACCAAACTACTGTGAAACAGATGCTACCAATTTAAAATTGGCTTTGGCCTACAACAAATCTTGAATAAAACAGCTTCCAATATGTGCACAACAGAGAATGTACGAATGAAATAAATGATGTGAATTAAATATGTGACTATGAAAAGTGGGTATAAAAAATTGGAAGACTTCAAGTTTATATGATCTGCTATCCAGTGTGCAATTGATATTGATAAAAATAATTACTGGCTTGATAAAAACAAATGACAGAAGAAGGTCTTGGAAAGTGGGGTGCAATGAATTCATCAGCAATAGTTCAAAAAATTTTAAAAACAGTAAGAAGATCAGCAATGTGATACAAGTTTGAGACAATGTCGCTGTTAAGAGCAAGGCACAGAACTCGAGGTAGCAGTAATTAAAATGCTTCTTGCTGCTTGAGACAAGCTTAATTGGGAATGTGGATAGGTTTAAAAAAAATATTTTTGAAGAAACACTTAGAATTTTTTATTCAATGTACAAATCTTTTTAAAGACAAACTAGTATAAAATTTTTAAAATAAAGTTTGAAATACTCTAAGCTAAGTCACTGAATGTTATTCATAATTTTTAATTTTCAAATTTCTTTCCAACAAAGATATAAATTTAAAAATTAATAAGCAGTAACTGTCTCAAAATTTAAGCTTATATGTAATTTAATGCGGCATTAGGGGATATTTGCTAAGTTCGAAGATGTTGGTCAAGTGAATTCGTTATTTATTTTCTACATATCGCATTTATTCAACGCTATAGTTTTGAAGTCTTTTACGTATCATTATCATTTGAAAAAATAAAATTATGTGAATTAAAAAAAAAAATAACTTTCAAAAATTAAAAAAAAGCTTAATAATCAAATGTGCCATTACATGTAAGGAGGTTGCGGTGTGGAATATGACATCGAGAAAAAGAAGCGAAATGGCCAGTTTTAAGAAATTTATTCCAAAAAAGAGCGGTAGAAAAATCAAATATGCCAAAAGACCGATATTTGTGAGAAAAGATCGACTATACTGGCCGGGTAGAGTGACCTTCACAAAGTCACCATGTATTGAAATGGGTGGCATTTGAAAGTACATTGAATTTTAACACAATTCATTCATCTTTAGACTTTTTCATTCTAATTGTTTTTAGAAATTTAAAAATTTTGATTTTTTAGACATATTTTTAAAATTTTTTCATTTTTTCAAACGATTAAAATTATTTATTTTGAGTAAATTGACTTGTTTTGGTAGACTAAGTTTTGTTGATTTTTGAATCGAATGAAGAAAAATTACTTAAATAATTCTAAAATTTTATCACTCTGTCTATCAAAAATTCATTTATTAAGTTGCAAATAATAAGATGAATAAATTTTGAGAGTTTTAAGTATTTAACAAAAGGAAGTAAAAACTTTATAATTCAAACTTTTTGCTAGTTTTGCAAAAAATGCGAAAAATTGATGATTTGTTATTTTACTTTTGTCGGTGAAGAAAAGTAGTTAGAAAAAAGTTTCTTTGCCTTTTTCAACATTGATAAAGAAACTATTTTATTTATGAATAAACAATTGCTACTTCATAATTTATCTATCAAACTGGTAAAAATGGCTTGTTTCACTTCATGTTACGCTTTCAAGGTGAAAGTAAAATTTATTTTAAATTCTGATGAATTTTTTCATTTTGATTTGTAAATCTATTTAGACTTTATTTTGAAAAATTAATTTTTTTTAATTAAAAACATACTTTTCACCTAAAAACCTGACGGTTCAAATTTTTCTAAATGAACTCACTTGAAACAACTTATTTTCAAAGAGGTCTATGCAAACTTTGACTACCAATTTTGTATGTAAGTGAGGTTTAGTGTTCTAGACTAAATGAGCTGAACATGTGCAAGAACCTGAACAACTATGACGAAAAAGATGCGGAGGTTAAGTGATGAGGTTCAAGTGGATATTTTGTGATTTAATGAAACTACGTTAGCTAAAGCTAATGAAGTTGAAGGTTATCAAACGAAGAGCGATGAGAAAAACGTATTGAAAAAGGCTTTATGTTTTAGAGTAAATTTCAAAAGTTGACTGAAGTTTAAATGAAAAATGTCTACAGCATTTGAAATAGTGAAGTGGTTTGAAAAGAAGAAATCCATTTGTTATATTCAAATCCTCATACAAAACGCTTGACGCACGTTGAACGCCGCACGAAACTCGGTTAAAATAGTAATTTATTTAACAAGTCCAGCCTCCTAGTGACAATGCATACAAGTTGATCTTCAGAAACGAAATACAGAAGAAATAATTAAACCATACATAAATGTAATTATCACTATTATCTTCATTAACTTTATTAGTTATACATAATATTATCACTAACTGTTAATATCTTTAACGATAGTTCTATTATTAATTATGTTTAATTTTATTATTACTAAAAAATATTGCCGTTAACCTTATATTATAATAATATTATCACTATACTAACATTTGGATGTTTGAAATTCAATGAACATCACAGATTGATAGAAGAAAAACAAAATTAACCAATTAAAATGATTTAAAAAAAGTACTATCTGCAAAAGAAGCAAATCCATAACAAGAAAAAATAGCGACAACATAAATAGTTAAATGAATGCATGATACATTAAAGTAGATGATAAGAATTCTCAACATTATTAGGCATTAAAATCCTATTCGTAGCTTGGCATTACAAACGAAATAAAGCCTAAAATGAGCATAATTTTGAAATAATTCTATTTTGGAGCAGAATTTCTATAAACCCAAGTTTTAACCTTATAAATGTTTATATAAACTTATATAGACATAAGATTGTAGCAAAATTCCTTATGAATATCAGCAAGGTCAATATAGCATTAATAATAATATTTTATCACTACAGATGAGAGTTCAACATTACAAGGTATTTTTCATATAGGAACAGAGGTTTAGGAGTAGAGTACAGTTTTTAATAACATGCAAACATGAAACACGCTAGGTTCAAACTACTTTAAATAATTGCATCAGTTTATATACATTTAAATTAAAATTCAACCATGGTTTTCTAGCTTCAAAATAAACATGTCTACTTATGTGTATGAAATCTATTTGAATAATTTTAGCAAACTATAGAACACAAATTTAATCTACCACAGCTGCTAACTTTGTCTAAGCAAAAATAACTGATTGATGGATAAAAACGGGCTTTGAAAAAGTTTCCAATGATTAACTTCACTGATTAAACTTACTAAAAAAACAAAAATGTATATTTGATGTTGAAATAATTAAAAATAAAAAATTAAAGTGATTGAATTTTGAATCGCATTTATTTTAAATACAGTTTAAAAAAGCAAATGTACAAAAGTCAAACCAAAAAATACTTGTAGCATAAAAATTTTGCTGATGCCTATGAATATTTGTTGAAACACATTTATAAGCTACCTGGATTAACTAAACTTAAGTGTTTGAAAAGATTCGTAGATCAGGTTAAAACCAGAATTCCCGTAAAATCCCACCTCACCATAAACCAAGTTGATCTCAGCAAAAAGTTGTGCTTTAAACTAAGACCACCTAATACCTTATCTAAAATCTTAAGACATTTTACCATAAATGTTACATAGAACATAACATAACCAGTGATAGAAATTGTATAAAATTCATACAAAGTTATTCAAAAATTTTAAAAACATCGATAGAAACCCGTCATTAAAAATGATTATGAATTAACTTAAAATCAGTATATTATAAATGATTCAGGAATATGAATATACATAACTGACAGAAGTTCGTAATGATAATACTATTAAAAGTTGTTGGTTCTCTTGATGCCAGCTAACAACTTCGATCCGAGGTATCTACATTTATACAAACAGTGATGTAATGACGATGGTGCATGATACAATTGTTGTGAAATTTAGTTATGAGTCGTATTGGTTTGATTTTGGAGTTTATAAAAAATGTTTGAACCAAAATAATCTTGAGTAGAAACATAAGAGAAAAACATTTTTTTCGGTTTTAAACTGAAGAGATGGGAAATGCTGTTGAACTAAGTTGACAGTCACTAACTAAAACACAACCTCAAAATATAAGTTGAATGGATAAAAGATGAATAAATCAAAAGAACGAAAAACTCGTAATAAAATGAAAAAATCATGAACAAAATAAAACAAAAAGTAAAAAACGAAAATGATATACAAGTGTCTAGGGGAACAAAGGGAAAGGTAGAGGGAAGAAAAGATCTACCAGTTTCTAGCAGACAAGCCAGGTCGATTGAGTGACATGAAATATATCTGGGAGGGAGACCCTGTTTTGTCTGATGAGAAAAACACCTGCAATCCATTATTTATGGCTTTTATCTTGACTATACTATTATATTCCATATGATTAAAACTTTCACTGTTAATTCAAAAATTATCGAATTTCCTTAGAAGTTCACGTTAACCTTATTTTATTATCCCATAAGATAATAGCAAATAAAGCAAAAATATTGGTAGTTTATATGCAGATTATAGTGTGCTGTTGTGTTGATCAAAAGGTAATTCAGTAGTTCATAATATGCTAACAAATCAATGACAAAACCCCTCAAACCTTATCATTCCTTTCACACAAGTACTTGAGTCTCTGTTCTTTTTTGTGCATGAAGACTCCGTCCAGATGCCCTGTCTCTGCAGACCTTATCTCTATTGCTTTGTTCCCCCACCCCATGATCTGACCTGTGCCTATGTAGGCTGGTGCGTTTTTGTAGGAAAATAGGTATCAATTTATGATTTCACATAACCGTATATTCTTTAAGTTATTGTCCTTATTATTTTACAAACTTGAAATATTAATTTAAAACAAATCTTGAGTGCCTTAGAACCAACTGAGCGTCATAAATGTGACAAACAACATGAGCAAACACCCCCAGACACAATCAACACAGTCCTCCACAAAAGCACCCCCTCACCTACCTACTGAAGTAGGTTCTTCTCCCCATTGTAGAATCACATTCTTCGAAACTCTACCATTCGAATTCACATACACCCCCTCGTCTTTATTGATACATTAAATATTTAATGAAACGTTATGTCGTATTAAAGCGATGGTATGTTGTATGAAGTATTAAAAAGTAATAGTACGATGCTAACTGTTGTAGCACAGTAAGAGTTGTGTTCCGTTGGAGTTGGGCAAGAGGACTATGGCTTGGGGAATCATGGGTCCAAATGATTGTAACTGCAGTATATTATATGAATGAGTTTCAGTTATCAATGGAAAATGTATTCGCTTTAATTACAAAGATTGAAGTATGTTTACTTTCGATAAATATGATAAAATTCAAACTTACTATAAGTAGTTGAAAAAATTAAAGGTTAATATTATATTGATTTGTAATTAAATAACTTGCAATTTTTTAAAAATAAAATGATAATTGATCTCAATGAAGGGATGAATCATAATATTGAAAATCTTTATGGGAGATAATTAACAATGGAAGCTATAAATAAACTGCTGTTAACGAAACGAAATTCTACTATATTTTATATGTTAACAATTTAAACTAAAAAGATTCAAAACTCAAAAAAACGTTTGAATGCCATTGAAATAACAAAAGAACTGTTGAAGGGTTCAATGAAACTAACTATGTATTAATATGTAACTGATAACAACTTTAACTAATGTTTAATGATAAAATCAGTCGTTCAACTAAATATAACAAATTTATGATGATTAATGAAATCAACTGGTTAATAGAACAATCAAAGTAGATAGCGTGGATTAAGATTGGTTATGTTAGTTCCCATTGATATTACCTGAGCTCGGTACTGAAGCAGGAAATAAAGTTTTAATATATTTAATATTGATTCATGAATAACTTATTCATTGACATGAAGGTAAGGGATTTATTCCACGACGAATTAATTATATAATCAAATCAATAAAAATGTGATTAGCTATTAGAGAGCCACCCCTAGACACTAATTTCGGTTGTTTTATACACAACCTCTCATACAACAGTGAAAACGCATAGAAAGCTTTAGGTTTGTACGGTGTAAATTTTAAAAGTTCTTTTCAACGAACCTAAGCATAAAATAGAGTTTTAAACTTAAAATATGAAAAAAACCAATTTAGAGCAAAAATTTAAAAATATACTTTTAAACTGAAATTATAACTAGGTGGCTATAAATGTTCCTACTATGGGAACATTAATTTAATGAATTAACTCAGCAAGACATAATAGCACAAATGACGATAAAACACACACAATCAAGATAATAAAAGAGACCACTTTGACGAAAACAATGCGACCAACGCTATAATTTAATAAAAACTGCATTTCTAGTGGCATTCATAAACTTTAACTTAATATGCCCAACATAGGAAATTTAGATATTTCAATCAAAACGACTCAAAGGAGCACGTGCGTTTGATGCGGTGCTATTCGAACGCCTCATAACATCCTCGCATCGTCTTTTTAGTACGTTCCCTTCAAGACCAATTTGATGCCATTAAAAAAAGTGGCATTGAAAAAAACGCATATTTGCTCATCATTTTTGAAGGAAACGATAAAAACAAAATATACTTAAATGATAATGAAATTGATGTTAATTCTGTTATAAAAAATAAAATTTAACAACATTATAACACCTATTGTGAATTATAATAGCCTGAAGCTAAATTGTTAAGAAACAAAAACTAGGCTTTCACTGACAACAATTACGAATCGTTTTTACGCAAAGCTCTTTCAATTATTCAAAGTACTATCAGAAGACAACAATAACAATATTCTATATACATGAGAGGTAAAAAAGTTAAGCGTTACTATTTTGGTCTCAAAGCCGCAAAATCAACACAACACCGATAGCATTGTATATTTCATAATACACCTAAAACCACTGATAAATCTTGTTTTAGTTCACGAAGCTGTCATTAGTCAATGTCATTCAAAGTATTATGATTCATAGCTGCCAACATCGTGCTACTATTTCTGTTAGGCCAATGCCACATACCATCAACCTACCATAACAGAATCTTAAGCCATTGCATTAATCCAACATTGTCATAATAAATTAGCTCAATAATTCGATGGAGCAAATCTAAGTCTCTTGCAACAATATAAACCTATAACCGCTTATGCTCGCCATTTTAGCACATCGGCAGTGTAAATATTATCAAAAAGATTATAAAACATGCATCTTAACAAAAACAATTGAGACTCACATGAGATGGAATGTACAGGTCGAAGTTGGCAGAAGTGTCGAGGTCGATACCGTGAAAACCTCTGTTTGATGCATACAATATCTTGATCTTCTGACTCTCCTCCACTATCAGGTCCACCATCACTGGCTTGTCGGGGATGTTTGTGAACATCTGGTCGGGTTGTATGTGTTATTTCAGTGCTTCAAGTTGTATGAACGTGGTACAAGTTCTTGATACGTGTTTCGTTTTTACAATGAGCTTTTATAATAAGCTGAATAAATGGTTTGTAGATTTGTGTTGTTCAAATCACTCTGATGCTTAATTCCATTAATATATCTTAAAAATTATGTATGTTTCAACTATTCCTGTTGTCGTATTTTAGTATGTTATATTTAAGAATGAATTAACATCGTTAAAAATATTAGTGAAAATTTCTTTTCATTGTCTTAAAACGATGAATATATCCTAAATCACATAAAATAAAAAGTTTACTCATATCCCGTGAATCTCATTTTAATTCATGAAAAAATTTTAATCACGATGATCGAACTGAAAGCCCCACATCACGATATTTTTATACATTTCAATAACACCTATATACTTATATATAACGCCATATAATTGACCATATTAGCACTACAAGCACCTTGAACAGCATGAACTTGCAGTAGGGTTTAGGTGCCCATGCGTATATCTCGATGCGGTCTTTTAGTCCCATCACCAGGAACCAGATCCGTTCGTAATGTACTGTTGGATTCGATCAATTTTAATGCATAGTAAGAGAAGACGAGAAAATATAAAAATATCATTAATTTTAAATTAAATGAGTCATCACATTTTGAAATGTTCAAATATAAATTTAGAATTTAAAAACTTTTCATTTCTTAATAGTTCTATCGATCGATAGCGTGCACAAAAAGCACGAAAAAAAAACAAAGATGAACATCATCACAAACACCCACCGATCTTGAAGTGGATGCAGTTCTCTATCTCACCTACTGTCACCCACCCTCCTTGCTTCTCCCCCTTCATTTATCAAAACAGATTATAATAAGGATTAATTGCATTGTAGATTAATAATAAATACCGTGGTGGCACTTACGTCATCACTTCTCATGATCTTGCTCTGCAAGTAGTTGAGGTTGTACACTCGGATTTTGTTTTTCTTGCCTATAAGTAATATGCATCAAGTATAAGCAGCTAATTACTATCTTTTGAGGATTCAGCCTAGGGCTTGATTATGAAAAAGTAAACTGTTGGATAACTGAAATTAACACAAATATACACATATACTACAGCTTGATATATTATAAGAGAGCGCTACCGGAGTTGGTGACGAGAATGTTGCACTTCATGATCAACTCCATCTGTACAAACCTTCTTCTGTTTATCAATGGGTACACTGCAGAGAAGGAGAACGAATAATAATAATGACCAGAGACGCCACACGGTTGGTTTTTGAAACATAGTTCTATTGAAAAATATCTTTAAAGATTTATAAAAGTTTTATTTTTTCAATAACTAATATATTTATGCATTGCAACCTTTTCCAGCACCACTTCTGTCCAACAACATCAGACCATTCTCGGTACCCACTAATAAATTGACACCTGTTATGCGTTGGTATTTGTTAAAATTTAAATTTTAATCAATCTACTTTTTTGTGATAACTCCAATCTGTGATATATGAAAGTAATTAACCGTTTAAACACTGAGTACTGAACAAACCCCATAGAGTGGCACATAAAATGGTGGTGTTAAACTTCTTCTTGTACTTTCTGATTTCAGGGGGCTCACAATCAGGCCCGGCTGCTGGAGGTACAGACACATTGATCCGAGGATCTTTCCTGCTTGCATTCCCACTGGGAGACCCACTGCTGCCAGCACCATTGTCTCGTGAGCCAGGATGCGGTGTGGTTCCAAAGCCAAAAGGAATAAAGGAGTTATCACTACCTCCACCGTTGTAATTCTTTCCTCTCAATCCCTCCAAGTTCAAACCACGCATTTGCTCGTCAAGCATGGCAGGTACCACGTCAGGTCGATGAGCTGGTGGTTTCTAATAGGTTAATAAAAATTATATTAAATACTAAGACTGTGATTAAAAAAATTATGATTAAATGATATTAGAAAATAAGAATGTTTGGAAAGAATCGAGAGACAAAAGCATCCCAAAACGCCTCAGTTGGCTGCTTGGTTTTATGTAGATTAACGTTATGATTTTCATGACTCACCGATAATTTATCAGCTCTGGGTTGTCTGGGAGGTAACACAGGCACAGCTTCTGGGAATAAGATAATGCTTTAAACTGTCATAAAATTATCAAAAATTCTACTTCAAGGTTTATTTTGTGTTTGAATAAATAAAAAAACTTAATATAAATGGTAAGAAATTGAATATGAATGAAAATCAATCATAACTTGATTGGATGTGCTATAAATCAATATAAAACCTTTGTTGCCTCGATCTCTGCAAACATTCAACATTTATATTACTTGATATATAATGAATGATGATCCTCAACAAAAAATAATCATCAACAAGCAACCATTCACAAACACCAACATACCACAAGACACCTAAACACAAAACATGCGGCACTTACAGAGGCCTGGGAGGGACGGATACAATAAGGGTTCCATCAGGGGCTGGCTGGTCTTCATCAGACTCATCTTCCACCAGGTTATCAGGGGTGCTGGCTTGCGACTGTTGCTGCATCTGCTGCTGCCTCTGAGACTCCATTTTCTGTCATTATGTCCAGGTTTTTTCGAGTTAATATATTGATTTAATATTGGCTTAATGGACTATTTTATTTTACTTAATTTTGAGTTAGTTTAGAATATATTTAAAACTAGACAAGTTGTCGACAGAATCATGATCAATAAATGAAAAACACTCCATCAAATGTAGAGACTTATTGAAACTAACATTTCTGACTTGATCGGATCGAGGGAAGTATGATGGCGGACCTGTGGTGCAGTATTATTATAGTTATTAGTAAAATGAAAATTCTGCCAACATAATTAAATATAATAAACCAACTTAACCAGAAATAAATTATTCAAACCAAACACTTTCGATTATTAATTAACTGAAAAAACGAATTTCTCGACATTTACCAGATATAATAATTAATACAAGCATGATGAACATTAAGATAAAGGTCTTTTATTCAATGATGAAATCTATTGAATGCCAAAATGCATGATATATTAAGTTAGCAAATCTTCGAAGTTTTTTTTAGAGAGCTAAATATGTTTAACATATGATCTGTGCTATGCTGAATAATGAAGCTACTGGCAAATTTAAAAATGCGTTCATGTTTTCAATTAATCTATCATTTGGTTGATGAATGAGGAAATTATAACTCTCGATCCTAAAACGATAAAAACCGACATAAAAATTAGCAAATTTAAAAAAAAATTATAATAGCATTTTTTAAATAAGGATAAATAAATATGATAGAAAATAATGAATGATTTAAAGTATAGAAACCATTGGCTTTCTGGGGCATGTGGTTTTTAAGGAATTGCTGTGGAGAGACGTGGTGGCCCTGTATGTTGTGAAGTCCTTGAGGTCTGCCTGGAGATGCCTGTCAGCCATTGTGTATATATCTATTTATCTATCTATCTATCTATTTATCTATCTATCTATCTATCTATCTATCTATCTATCTATCTATCTATCTATCTATCTATCTATTTATCTATCTATCTATCTATCTATCTATCTATCTATCTATCTATCTATCTATCTATCTATCTATCTATCTATCTATCTATCTATCTATCTATCTATCTATCTATCTATCTATCTATCTATCTATCTATCTATCTATCTATCTATCTATCTATCTATCTATCTATCTATCTATCTATCTATCTATCTATCTATCTATCTATCTATCTATCTATCTATCTATCTATCTATCTATCTATCTATCTATCTATCTATCTATCTATCTATCTATCTATCTATCTATCTATCTATCTATCTATCTATCTATCTATCTATCTATCTATCTATCTATTTATCTATCTCTTCATTTAATTAAATTAACCAGTGTCAACCTGATGAAGGCCATTGGGAGGTAGAGAAGGCTGACTGAAGGGCAAATCGATGGATGAATGTTGTGGAAGCTGGTACTTCTCGTTGTTCTGTATGTTCTGGAAAGTCTTCTTCAGCGTCGACTCGTGTCTCGCCATTATTGAACTACTGCAGATCAATGGTTAAATTTGGTAACTTATTGTTGAACTTGCTAATTAATGTTTACCTCGCTAATTACTCTCTAACAAACAAATTTCAAGAAACATTTAATTACTTAAATTTCATATTACATTGGAAACTTTAATGCATTTAATCCACAATAAATTCAAAAATTCTTATTAATGACACAGCATGTAGGGAAGTCCAAACCCATTCTCATTGTCGATGAAGTCATCCTCTACATCATTCTCGTAGTTGTAGTTCATGCCCTCATCTGCATCAAGCATCAATAATAACAGCATACATTATCAACACTTGGAACAGCCAATACTTATGGCCTTTTAATGGGTTTTATACGTTTAAAAAACTTTTTGAAATTTATTGATCTTTTATATTTATAAGTATTTCAAACATGAGTCATTTATAGCAATATCATTATGTTATTATATTTAAATTAAACTATGAAAAACTTATATGAATTATTTTAAAATGAGTTACAAAGATATGAGTACATAAATGTCACAAACAACGTTATTTCCACATTTTGGTCATCACAACCTCAACCCTTAGATGTCAAGGTAAGTGTTATTGTTGAAATTCTCAATCAGTGAGCATGAACCCAAAAGAGACAAGCGCATATTATTTTTTAAATAAATTTATTTAAAATAACTTGAATTCACACTACTTCATTTTATTAAAAAACATGGACAGAAATAATTGTCGATAAGCTCTTTTCGCCACCATACAACCTCAATACAAACTCAAACCTCTTTTGGTGCGAGCATGCTTGTCGATATGTTCTCTGATTTCTCTTAATATTTGTTTTTCATGCTGGATGTTAGCGATGAATGGGTGGCTGGCTAGTTGTTCTGTGCTGGGTCTTCTGGTGTGGTCTTTGGTTAGTGATACGTCGATAAAATTCTGGAAGTTTTTTGACCTTGGGTGTGAATTAATGTGTTTCGAATAAATCATTTGAGCTTAAGTAAAATTCTTGTATAAATTTAGTATTAAAATATTTTATCACTTTTTATAATGAACTAAAAAATCGTTTTTAAAATATAAGTTATAAATCATTACACCCAAAAATGTTGTTAATAATTCAAGTTTAAACCCGCGAAAAACTTAAATCCGTTCCATCAATCATACCCGATTTACACTGTACAACCCCCTTCCTCCTACAACCACTAATCATTCAACCACTCTCTTAACTCCCTAACATCCAAATCCCTATGTATAAGCTTTACGCCGTTAAAACCTCACCATTTTTTCGACTTGAGTTTCGGAGCAGCATCTCTAGGGATGACGAAGAGAGCCCTCATGGGGTGCAATTCACATAACGCTGTGATGTTTCAATTGATGCCAAAGTTGTTTGTGAATGCATTTATCGAGTATATATAGTTGACGTACTAATTTGAATGAATGGGGATGGATTAATGTCTGATTGATTGATCAGAAAACATTTTTTATGATTAATATTTGAAACATCAAAAAGATGTTTTTCATATCAAATAAAGTAATATATGTTTGAGTAACATGTTCAGTATAGTTTTAAAATTGGTGATTACGTGGTTTTCCTTCTGCCATCTCGATAGCAGTGATTCCCAACGACCACAAGTCACTCTGTATATAATGAAAAATAATGATTTCAAACATTAAACCCAACATACATCCATAATACTTAAGCGTCAATGGGGGATGAGAGCCGATGATGAATAGAGGTAAGTTCATGTTAGTTTATTTGATTGGGAATTATACAAGCTAAACAAAGTAATCCTCGAAAATCGACAAAATTTTTCAAAATAAAATAAAAACAGATAAAAAGATATAAATAAAGTTTTATGACAAGGCTACACTTATTCAAAATTGCATTTTTTTTTCAAAATGCATTCAAAAACTTCTCAAATTTTGGAGTTTAGTTAAGATATATTAGAAAAAAATACATACAATGTCTCTGAAAAGTTACGTAAATATTTCAGAGTAGTAACATCCGTTATTTATAAAAGCACAAAGCATGAAATCCAAGTGGCATTCAAGCCTGCAATGACAAGTTGCAGACATTCCAGTCGTCACATTGACGTTATAAAGAGATAGGTAATAATAATGATGGAAGGCACACAACCTTGTAATCATATGTCTTCCTGGGATCCTCATCACAGGCTATCACTTCTGGTGCCATCCTAGTTTGAATAATTATTTGATTTGTTTTAATAGAGTGTTTGTCGTTATTAAATAGATGGAGTAGTTTTAATTTCAAAAAATCATGAAAGTTGTAGAGAATATGTATATTCAGAGCAATAACAATAAAAATTTTTGTCAATATTGTCCTGAGTATGACGTTTAATTGCATCCAACTTAACACCTGATTTTACAGACTTTGGTTAAGACTGGATAAAAGTAGACTTAGGTGCACTTATAGACCGACTAATATTTCAATACCGTTGGTATTTGGCGTAGCTAATGATTCCCGTAGACAACAACAAAAAAATTGCTAAACTATGAAAACGACAGTTTGGACTCCGGTAATTTTCAAGTTCAATGTTAGCTGGATTGAGAGTTTTATTAAAAATAGTCTCCAATATCATGAATTAATTCTACTTCCAATCAGTGAAATAAAATCTTCCAAGTGATGAAATAATAGCTGACTGCCTCAGTGAATGGCAAACGGGCAAATGTTTAATTTGATACGGATAATGATGATGAATGAAACATCTCTCTCAAAAACACATAATCGACATATATAAAACATATCACCGATATTAGAAATATAACTACATACACAATATATTTCAATGGAAACTTATCACAAAATCTTTGAGAATACAAATGACGTTACCAGTATGGGGTCCCAATGAAGGTATTTCTCCTGCCCATTGTTTTGTCCAGCTGGGCACTCACTCCAAAGTCGACTGCAACATGAGTTAATGGGTTAAGATGGTGATAATAACCATTATTTTTAGCAGACTTATTATTACCCTTATCACTTTTATTTTTCGAAATTCATAAAAAATTAATTGATAATAATACTAATTGTGTTTTAATGATTTCAACCAGAAGTACGTTAAATTTATGTAGTTTGGAAATTTCGTCCTGAAGAATTTTTAAGTTTTCTGTGCATTTTAGAAAAAAAAACTTTATTGCATGCACGATAAAAGAGATAATCTATAAATTTTGTTTTTTGAGTTGCTTTTAATAAAAGGTTACTATTGATTTTAAAATGATCAAAATTAGAATCAAACCTTCAAAAATGAATAAAATCGATGAAGTTAATGAATAAACAATAGAAGATTTACGATTTTACTCAGTGTTTTAACATTTTCAGACATAAAAGATATTCTCATACCCCTTCAGCTAACTATTGTAACATGCTTTGATTTAACCGTTACTAATATTATTCCATATATATCAGTAGACGTTAAGTAAAATTATTTTAACAATTGAATAATAATAGTTAAGCAAATAATTTTCGAAATTTTCATTTTTTTTAATTCTGTAAGCCATATTAAATCCATAGACAATCTTATCAATCACAATATGTGATTCAATAATTAATATTTTCCTGAATCAACAATAAAGATTCATGAGTTTGTCTATTATCGGAATGTTTAACAAAAGCCTATTTATAAATATTGAAATTTCCCATGTAATTAATCAGACGGAATTTTAATTCACAGCTTGATATTGATGTTATTTCATTTACTATTTGTATTATTATCAAAATTACTATTTTATTTTGATATTCAACTGTATATTAATTATTTTGATATTATGAAAGTTTTATTTATTTACCATTATTATTATAAGTTATTTATTTTCATTTCAATAAAGATGCAATCTATATATGAAAAAACGTTTGAATCAGATAATCATGTTTAGAAATTTTATTCTCTGAACCTATTTAACTACCTTTCGTTATCAAATGTTAGATTGAACAGTTCTTAAATATAAAGTTTTAGCTATATTTTAGAGTTTGGTATTTAGGTTATACACTAAAATACAGTGAAAAAGTAAGTCAAAATTACTGCCATGAAAACGTAAGCAATTTGAAAATTTTTAGAGTTATTACACTAAGATTTTATCATAAGTGTGAACTTGTCGAAAAGTATAGTTCACTCAAAAATAACAGATTTCTGATAAAACATTCTATAATTCAAAATCTGGAGAAAAATGCACAAAAAAAACAGAAGTTTTAGTAACTTCTATGAAAAAATTTTCACAAATCTTTAAGAGCGATTTTTTTTTACTTTTTTCTAAAAAACAAAGAAAATACTGAAGGCCAACGGTGTTGTATGATAATAGGTAGTACGATAGACTAATATGATATATTTGTTGTTTAACTACTGCTCTAACGAAGCAATGTTCGAGGCCTCCTATTTATTAACGTTAGAACATCAATATAATCAAGTTTCTCAATGCTGTATCTTTTTCAGTGTTCTAAATAGTTTTAGTATGGTTTGCTTTAGTTTACATTTACAGAGAAGATATGAAAATTATATGACTGGCAAAAATTGAATTATGTTGAAAATAATTCATAATGTACTACAAGAATCTCGTCGGAAGCAGTTCTGAAAGTGAAAAAATTTTTTTTATATATTCTGCTCTTTAATAATTGAGCTGCATTTTAAAGTTTGTAAGTTAAGAAACACGAGAAAAAACACTTGAACAATAAAAAATAATAATTTTAAAGCTGAATAACATTGAATTCGAAAACTAAAAAACGATTAAAATATAGAAGATATATTATTTTTCGATACAACTCAATTTAACTTCAATCAAATTCAATAAGAACAAAAACAGATACAACTAATAACTATAGAAACATTATGTTCAAAAAAGATTGAAATAAAATCTGAATTTCTGAATGCGGTCTTTGGTATGAATGCCTAGAAGCTTATTGAATATATGCGCGGAATCATCACTATTTCATGAACTACAGCGTTTGCTTATTGATTTAAATATTAATTTGATACGTATCGAAATACTGATAAAAATAAATGAAATAGGATACTGAAGATAAAAATATAAATATGAATAATCAAGTAAAAATAAATACCATGACACAGATACGTCTATTAACGTCGAGGTAATTGCACGATAGAATTGTTATCAATTGTATATTGCTATCCATTAATGCACAGGTTTTAAGCTAACGTTTTTGTTTTGAAAGTTTAAAAACATCTTTATAATAAGATTCAATTGATACGATGGTTTCAGAGAATTATACACAAGCATACGAATCTTTATAAAGAAATTTTATTAAACAGAAGCCTGCAAATGATAAAGGAGTGAAAATCCATTGAAATTTTATAAACATCGAGATAAAATATACCTTTAAAAGTATATTTGATAAAAAAAATTCAATTAGCCAATCTAGCTTTGAATCAGTCTAAATCGCTCGAACAAACGTTATCAAAACAAGTAGAGTACTTCTTAAATCGTTGTATTGAATTAATTCAAAGAATTTTTTTTCAGTGATTTTTTAATTTCTTATGAAAAAGCATGTTGAAGGCAACGTATTATTTAAAAATTATGTGAAAATAGCAAAATTTAGATAAAAACAACTGTATAATACGATCTCACAATGATGTATGGTTTTTTAATACAGATATTTATTAATAATTTATTGTTTGATATATGAAGTATGGATATTTTTATTGCTTTATAATCCGTCAAAATACGTACCAAGTAACACATAACACCCCATGTTCCCCACACCACTTTGTTAGAGAATTAGATTAGTTATTGCTTAAAACCATTAGTTCCTTGCACAAATGTATTAACTATAACTATTTATATAGCGCCAAGGCAAGCAACTGAGGCAAATCAGTTCATTAGTTTGTAAGCGTTACTTTCCTGTTCAATTGCTCAAAAACTTTACAGAATATGTTAATAATGAATAAAAGTGGAACTGATCAGAAAAATGTGTACACTCAGTGAATTTTATTTATCGGTAAAATCCATCGTGAAAACAACAATGATACATACCCAATTTGACTTCTGGTTTTGTTGTTAAAAGAACATTTTGTCCTTTAATATCCCGATGAATCACCTGAAAAAAATACGTAAATACAATGAAGTAGACCGATTTGAAATTAGAAAAGAAAAGTTCCAATAATATTTGCAAAGCATTGGGGATTTCAGAAATTTCAATGAAATCTATTTGACTGGTTTTTTTTATAAAACTAACTTTCAAACTTTAATCTTTTATACATACAAAGTATACAGATAAAAAAATCTTGAAAGCAGCGCAGTATAGGATTTTATTTTGAATTGCCGACCTCATGAAAGAAAGGTTATAAATCACAAACGTTAAAATTTATTTAGCTTCTTTCTTCATGGGAGTATCAAATTCTGAAGGAGTTCACTGATAAGAAAATAGGCCATTTACTTATCACGGGCCGTAATCTCAACAGTAATATTAATTGAAGAATTTTTTTTAATTTTTTCTGAGTTTATTTCAGCGGTTTAATGAAAAAATATCAATAAATACCATCTTTTATATGATAACAAAAACGACACAAAAAACTCACATATAACGCATACTCATCACAACCCACAGAGATAAAACACATGAGATAAAAAAATTTATAGAAATGCTTCAAAATAGAAAACCTTATTTTTATGTAAATGAGCGAGTCCCATTAGAATCTCCCTAGATATGAGAGCTATCCAATCTTCACTTAGTGAATTTCCTTTGACAGTCTTGATAAGTTCTGTGATGGAACCAGCCCCACAATACTCCATCACCAACCACAGCTGGTCATCCTTGCGGTTGAGACTCTGTTTGATGAATGCTCCAAAGTATGCAGCTATGTTGCGATGGTGCGAGTACTGTGGTGAGGGAAGGTTGATATCCATGTAACATCTAGTAATTGGATGTTTCAAATTATAACAATTTAACATCTTTTATTTTCGTATCAAGTTATGTTAAGTTTTTGAGACTTTTGGTTTTTATAAAAGAAAAATAATTTATAGCCATTTTAGATGAATCTCTTCATATTCATACTTATTTATTATCTGATATTTGAGTAATTTTAGGTCTTAATTAATTGTTAATATATACCATTAAAAACACGAATAAGTCAAAAATGAATGTCAAATGAATTACTCAATATTTCAAGCCACCATATAACCATGATTTGCAAACACAAAAATCTAAATACAAAAATGTTAATGGTGGGTTTGTTTTGGTGTTGTGATCCAACACGGTATTTTAATTGAAAAACAATAATCAGCGCCATAGTGAAAATGATAGACCAACATACAATACTATACATTACTCATATATAAACTTTTTTATACAAATATCCTATTTTATTTCACTATTTCGCTAATGAATTATGATAAGATTTCACTTTTTAAAAATTTCGGGTAATTTTTTGAATAAACGTGTTTTTTAAAAACTCCTTATTGTTTGAATATTAAATTCAATTTATTCAAAAACATACGATATCTCTAAAAAAGTTATTTTACTCATATATGCATTTTTATAATATAAATTTATTATATATGCTTTTGAAGTATGCTTTCTAATATTGAATAGTTGATAAAAAATCACAAATAATTAACGCCAAAATGCTTGTATTTCGACTTCAAAGCCTTAAATAAGAACTAGTATACAGGTTTTAAATACCTATAAGACACAAAAAAAACAATGATTTAAATTCATTTGAAAGAACAAATAAAAGGATGACATATAAGCAGCTCGTAGCGAATGTTTGATCAAGCTATTCCATAATTCATGAGAAATCTGTATTAATCTTTGTTGTATTGTGCTTGGCTTCTAAATGAAATATCCAATCGAAACCATCCAAAAAAGCATAACATTCACTAATAACCAAACATTTCATATGGCATTCAAACAGATACTACACTAAAATGTACTCATATTCAGGTGATTAATAATGATATAAAACTAAGCATTGAAAATATCAAGGTTAAGAGTTTCAACATAATTTTTTAATATTTGTACAAATTTTTGAATATCTAATAATGTCATGCTGAAAACTAAATCACTAACTCTTTTCAGCACATTTATTTCCAATTTTATATCCTCTTCTTCTTCCTGCAAAGTAAAAAATTATCACTTAAAAATCTTATCTACATTATATGTTCATAATTATATGTTCACAATTTTGTTGTTTGAAGCATTTTTTTCAATTTATTTATAGAAAATAATTAGCTTTATATTGTAAATACATTGAAAACTTAAAAATCTAGTGTCAAAAAATGTCCAATATATTTCCTTCAATCTAAAACAGTGTAAAATTTATAAAAATTGCAACTAAAAATTAAGAATTATTAGAATGATGAAAAGGAAGCTTTTTTGTTACTTTGAAGTGCATATGTAGCTTCATGAAGAATATTTAGCAAAAAATGAATATCTAAAGAGAGTATTTTTCAGATTTGAAATTCAAAATTCACAACTTATTAAATAATTACTTATTGAAAAACTAAAATATTTAATAAATTCAGCTTTTAAAAGAGTATAGTTCTTACAAATATAATGTATTCAAAACTCTCATTTGAAGTTGAAAACTTAAAAAAAATTAAACAATAAAATACATAAGGTGTCTTTAAAATATAACTTAAATGATAAGAATATAAAAAATAAATAAAACATAAATTCACATTTAAATTCAAACAGCCAACAATGGACAAATTAACTAAAAATAAAGCAACTGCTTAAAAAACAAAAAAACTATCAATAACAAAATGTCAAAAACACACTTCTGTAACTTTCATGACTTTGATGGCAGCCAATTGCCCTGTCCTGATGTGCCTACCCTGGGTATAATCAACAAGCATTTCTTAGCCATCCTCTTATTCATTATGATTGTATCTATCAATATATAGTTGTCTTCAAGAAAATTTTGTCTTTATTATTTCATCAAGTATGTTTTGTGATGTTTTTGAACCTTTTGTGAACAATTTTAACTTTTTATTTGCTAAATGGCATTATTTCTAAAATGTAAATGATTTGGCATAAAATGTTTTTATAAATAACTTATTTTTATTTTTTATAAACACAGTTTTTAAGTAAAAATTGTAATCAATTAAAGAGTTGCTCCAAAGATGAAAATGTATGTTTATGAATATTTAAACTAAGTGCTAAAGTTTTCTTGGATATAATAAACTAATTTTTTTTAATGAAAACTTTTTAAACATAAGTTTCTTGAATGATACTTAAAGTTGAAGTTATTGAAATTTTAAAATATTTCATCACAAACTTTCTTTGAAATTTCAAAATAAATAATGTTATTAATGAAGTTATAATTCGAAACCATTGGTAAAACAATGGCGAAGAAATTAAGACTATAATTTGACAAACCTTGTAAACTTGTCCATAAGTTCCATTTCCAACTACTTCGATGAGTTCAAAATATCCGGATGGATCCTTCGGAGTGTGGTAATTTATTAGTAAGACGCGTGAAAATAGAAGATGGGAATTTCATTTTTTACATATCATTAATTAAAAATTATAATAAGTTATAATAAACCTTCAAATTTGCTAAATCTATGTCGTTTAAGCTGTCTGTGTTGGCCATGGTTGTGATATTAATAGGCCGATGCAAAAACCGGTGAGATATATTAAAACTATACTCTCAAAACCTTTTTGATTTTACATTAAAAAAATTTTTCAAATCCGAAGCAGATAAATGTTAAATTGGGTTTATAGTAGAGTTTTCAAGTAGAAGCCTATTCGTAATAAGAGCAATACAATAGGCGGAAGCTTTATTGTTTTGAGAATTTCAACGAATTGAAGTCTTTAAATTTACGATGAAGCGCCTCAAAAACTATTGGAAGTCAACCAACTTTTTTGAAAATTTTTTAAATATACTTTATTTCATTTTTTTTTTGAAATATTTTTTTGACTCAAAAATTTTAACACTTTCTTTTTATAAATCCATGTTAATCAATTTAGTCATCGTTTAAAATAAAATTTCAAATGTGAAAAGTTCAGATACATTTATTTCAGAAAAAGCTATGATTGTAGCTTTATTGTAAGACTTCAATAATAAGTAATCAATTAATCAAATATCAATTTTCTGTTGTAGGCCTTTAATTAGACTAATTATCTAAAGTTACCGCGTTCAATCCCGCGTGGGCCGGCAATTAGCACCTGTTCCACAGTGTGTTTTCGTTACATTAAATTTGTAGCAAGCGCTTTGATCTATAAGGAAAGGCGCTTTATAAATACCGCATTACATTCTGTAATGTCTGAATACTAAAACGTTTTACTTACTAAGTACGAAGCTTTCCTTACTAGTGTAATTCAGTATGTACTGATAATATTACATTCTGTAAAAAAAAGCTTTGTAATTAATGAATAAAATTTTTTTAAATTCATTAATTTTTTGAACATGAAATTGGTTTCGAGATTACAAGTATCAATCGATTTCCAAGAAAAAAATATATTCTCGAATAAAAGCAATAGATGAAAACGGTTTTGAATTTTACAAATATTTGGAAGAAATATTTTCATAATTTTAGATTAAATATACAAAATAAATACAAACAGATGAACTAATGCAAGACTCAAACAGTTGTTTCATATGGGTCTGGTGCAGTTTTTTGATGTGAAATAAAGTTTGCACGAGGTTGTTGGTAAAATCTTTCACCAGAGCCGATGGTGGGACTTGGAGTGAAAGAGTGGAAAGTTGGTGGAAGAGGAAATTCAGAAACGTTGTGGAAGGTAAATCTATCCTCTAAGCCTGTGAATGAAATGTGAAATTTCAGTCTAGTTTTTTAGTCTACATAAAATGTAAAGCATATTATATTGGCGAGAATTATTTCGTGAATGAATTTAACATATTTACATTTAAAATTTTCATTTACTGAGTATATAATTATTCTTAAAAAGAAAGTTTCGAACGTATATTTGAAAAAATTAAAGACTCACTCTTGAATGCTAAGAAGGCGTTATTAGATAATACTTGATTAGGGGGAGGTGGTGGTGGAAAGTTTGGTGGAAGTGGTGGTGGGCATTTTGGGCGTTTCAAAGGCACTTTACCCACCCCTGCACTTCTAGTTTTAAGCAATGCTCTTTCCTTTGTCGTGTTCACTTCATTAACTTTTGTTTGACTTTCGCTTATGTTTATTTTAGATGCGTTTGTAGTAAAGTATTCATTTTTTACATCCCTATTAGAATCGTCTTTGCTTAAGAATCGGTTTAAAAACCTATTGGAAGTGTTGATTTCAAAAAAGGTTTCTTCATTTTGGTTGTTTGAAAGTTTATTCTTCTTTGTACTTGTTAGTGTAGTATTATTGTGAGTGTCAGGTTCTTGGCTCGACGAATGAAAACGTTCGAGAAATTTTTTCGCGCTAGCAAACTTACTTTTAATGTTTTTAGAAGGCATTTTATTGTTGTTTTGATGATCATTAATCTGTTTAGAAAGACGATATCTTACTTGAGTGGCAATTGTTTGGCTACTTAAGCTGGAACTTTCTGTTTCCGTGTCTTCATCTTCTGTTTCATCATCGTCCAAGTTTGTGACATGTTTTGTTTGATATTTGAGATTCTTATTTATATTACTAACACTACTTATACGTTCAAATCGATTATCAGAAAGATCTTTACCGATTTTGTCAATGCTTTTACTGCTTTTACTGACTCGATCATTGACTTGAAGATTTTCAAAATCCTCACTATCGGCTGACAAAAGTTTTGAAAGAACTTTTTTGCTGTTTTGAAATACAGATGCTGCAGGCTCAATTGATGATATGTTTACATTGCTTTGAACTTTTCGATTAATTTCATTCTTTTTTCTTGGATTTTTTTGTTTATCCATTTTTTCACTTTTTTCACCAAAATATTCAAAATCGTCGATTAAGATGTTATCAGTCAGTTCAACTTTCTCGACTTTGAAACGATGTATTTTCATTTCTAATTTTTTGTTAAAGTCACGCTGTTTCCCAAAATTTCTGAGAGATCCAAACTTTTTATCATTTTTTACAGTGTCTTTGAGATTGAGGTTGGAACTGAATTTTGGTTTAGGAGGTAAAGGCGGTCGAATTTCTGCATGAGGTTTCATTTTTGACGGAGAATCTTCAGAGCTACTTTGGTCTCTTTCATTATGTGAATATTCTTTTTCTGTGAAATATTACAAAAATTTGAAAATTCAAAATTTTTTTTTGAGTTTTATAAAAACCTTCAATAATTTTCATTTTTTTTTTTAGTTCAGCTGCTAGATTCAAAGGAGAACATTTCTTGTTGTCTTTTGGTATATCTCTTCTCAAGATATCTGAAAGCATTAATATTTTTTCAAGAAAATATTTAGATCTAATTATAGCTCGATGAAGTTTTTCAAATTAATGGAAAGTGTTTCTGAAAAATTTAATACTTAAAATTTTTCTTTTTCATCTTTATAAATGAAAGTATATGATGTTTAAAACTAACTGGGCTCGCCTGGCAAACGAGATGCCCGACTATCGTCTGATCTGTTTGAAACCTTTTGTTTAACTTGAAAACAATCGATTAAAGGTTAAAAATTCCCATAAATCTTCAAAAAATCAATTAAAATGCAACTATTTATAACATTAATATTTTTTGAATAAAGTATTTTTGTCTTTTTGCCAAGCTAGCTTATTACTTTTAATCATAAACTCATGTTTACCATTTCCAATGTTTGGACCACTCTTATCCACCATTAAATGCTTGGTAGATTTGAGCTTCATTCCTTGATGGATTTGATTCAACAGCATGCATCTGTCATTTTCATCATTTTCCACCTTGATTGGTGATTTCTTTTTTCTTGTTTGGTTCTTTTCACTTTTCGATCTTGCTGAAAGCTTCTCATAATGCACATCAAAATCGTTTTTTAAATTCACTTGAGAATAACTACCTTGTGCTTTGTTTTTTCTTACAGACTTTTTGAAACTGTTGTTACGACGCTTCTCCACGGGAGGTCTATCCACTTTTTTACTGTTCAACTCAGAATCAATATTCTTGAAACAATTTTGAACTTCTAAATTATCTGTGAATTTTTTTGATCTGCTTACCGGTTTTTGTTCAATAATTTCTTCGCCGTCTCTTTTTTCCACGCCATTACTTTTTAATTTTTTTCGGGAAGTTCGTCTAACAGGCTTAGGTTTTTCATCATCCATTTTTTATAAATTTTGATTTTATTTAAGGCATCATTAATTATTTCTTTGAAGTTTCACCTAAATACTTGAAAACACAAAATAGATATTTCTAATAACCAAACGCACAATCCAGGTGAGAATTTTAAAAATAAATCATATAGCGAAGACTTTGGAGCATTTTATTTGAAACTAACATATCAATACCTTTCTTCATCATTAATAAGTGTTAAAAATATTTTAAACAGTTATATAACACATTTATATTAAAATAACCAATCGCTATTTTAAAATTCACGACGGTGATATTTGTCGGAATCGAAGTAAGAAGTGACCACCACTCTATTAGCAAATTTACGTCCTGCCAACTTCATTTGTGCTTTCTGAGAGTCTTCAGTCGAGAAAAACTCAACGAAAATCTGATATTAAATAATTTTAGATAAACATTTTTGAAATCGTAACATGAACTAGTAAAACCAAGCATTAAACTTTTTTGCCTTATTTTTTTTTACTAAAGAAGGCTTTGACATTGAAACCGAAATTATTTTTAATTTTCAAAAAAAATTTATCATTATCATGGTACAAATCCAAATAGGCTTACCTTGCCTACACCAGGCACTTCAATCCCTTTAATGGGTCTAGGAATCTCAATACTCTTTACTTTGCCAAACTTCTCACATTCGCCTTTTATATCCTCGACAATGTCTGTAAGCATAATGGTTAAAAAATGAATAACTTTTATCAAATAATAACACTGTTTATTATATAAAACTATTAAATGTGAAGCAAGAATGTACTCAAAATACTGAGTTTTTTTATCATTATCATCATCATCGTTTTGTGTCCTTTTCCATGCTAGCATAGGTTGGACGAGGTCTCATAATGGCTCTTATACTAATTCTTTAGTCTTGGGCAAGTTCAGGGTTGGTTTTCATTTTTCTAAAGTCATTTCTTACAAACTGGGACCATGTTTTTCTTGGTCTACCTTGTTCTCGCTTACCTTCTACCTCGACATGTCTGCAAGCACTTGCTGGGTTACCAGCATCCATCCTCATTACATGCCCAAACCATCTCAGTCTATTTCTGTGTAGCAAATCAGTGATGTCTGAAATTCCCAGTCTGTCCCTTAATTCATCTGATGATCTGCCATCCTCTAAGCTTACATTGCATTTTAATTCATCAAAAAGTTGTTAATAGAAAAAAGTATTAGTGTAATTTTTGAATAAGAAACCTTCGTATTCTTCCTCATCCTCCAAATCTTCAGTAACGACCATATTCATGAGGCATAGCACTTCAGTAACTGCAGTCGTCACTTGGTCCACACCTCCCTCACCCAGGTTCAAGCCTGGGATCTGCAGATTCACTGGCAGATGCGGCAACTGTGAATGATAGTACAAAATAATGAAATTATTAAATGAGATTATATAGGCCTATGAATTTTATTATTTGTGCAAATTGATCAATGCAAAAAGTTGACCGAAAAAAAACTTCATAATATCCAATTATAAAATTTGACTTAATTGCATGAGACAACTAAATCCAAATAGGAAACTCACAGCAGCCCCCTTAGAGCCCACCACAGCCCTCTGCACCACTAACTCCTTGTCTCCCAGCTTCATACCATTCAAACCTGCACATGCCTGTATAAAGATTGAAGTCTCGTTAAATAGTTAAAAAAGAATTACAGAATTTTTTTAACAAATAAAGATTATGTGGAAATGAAAAACCTAGATTTTTTTAATAATAAAGTATGATCAGAAAATTGTAATAACATTCATATTGTGCAAAAAATGTTTTTTAATGGAAGAAACTTGGCTGTCTTCGGTATAAAGATTATTAAGAGATTTGAGACCATGAAATTTATCTATTTACAAGGATAATGCAAATGTGGTTAAGCAATAATGGTCTAACCTTATAGACAACAATTGTCAGTTATGTTTAATTATAAAAACTTTGAGTAGACATTTTAAAATGAATTAGCTTTATTATAGACCATTATTATAGATTGCGCTGAAAATAATAATTATAAAAATTTCAACTTATATATGAATGTATGGATACATAAACATACTGCATCAGTTGCAGTGTAGTCTTGGTATTCAGTGAAGGCATATCCCTTGGAAAGATTAGTGTTGGGATCCTTAACAAGGTTGAAGGATTTCAGAGGTCCAAATGAACTTAACAGTTCCTTCACCTAATAAAATGTTGTAATGTTGTAGACTGTGGTCATGTTTACATAATATTCATATATTTTTAGATATGGTTTTAACTATATTAATATTTATATCATTTGCATTGTGAAAAATGCTGAGTTTCAACTTATATGGAAAAACTTTTTAAGACACCTGATCATCATCTAGGAAACTGGGTATCCCTCCAACAAATATTTTGTATGGTGTCTCATTGACTGCAGATGAAACCGCGCCTACAAAAAATAACCTATTGTGATATTTGATCAAGAGGAAAGCTTAGTTATGGTGAAAAAATAAAATTTTATTGAATTTATTCTTATAACCAACCATTCATACATTAAATGATTAATACATTATAAGAGTAAAAGATAATACAAAAACTTGAACATAAATTAATCATATAAAAAATATAACACTAAAATATTAAAATCAAAAAAATAAAACACCTAAGCCCCAAAGTCTTACTGGAAGCACTTCAAAATGGAAACAATAATAGCTAAAAAATACCAAGTGGCATCATGGTGGCAGAGCCAAGAGAGTTGGCAGCAATGGGAGTTTCAGAGATGCCAGTAAGATTGGTGTAATCTCTGGGGCGACGAACCTTCAATGCTTGTCCTTGGAAGTTCATGCCATCGAATGATAATGCATGGGTGCAATCATCGGCTGTTCTGAACTATTGGGTGATGATGGTGATGGGCTATCATTGTTCCAATATTGATGATGATGGATGTATGCAGAAGGTCAACATATAAAAGCAAGTTTTTATATAAATTTTTAAAAAATTATTATAAGGTAAAAAAAACTTACTTCTAAGAAAGCAAAATTTTTGTCTAGGTTCACTTGGCATGCAATCACTGGATTGCCTTCACCAGTATTCAGACCAGTCATCTTCATTTGCTCATAAAAGAAATCTGACATCATCTCTTCAGTGATTCCAAATGGTATGTTTCCAATGTAAAGTCTCCTAGCTTGCCTACCAAGAGCAGAGTTGGTGGATGAAGTGGCAATGCTAAGAGGCAAAGTCATTGATGAAGGTGGCAGTTGTCCAGTTGCTATAATTAAATTATTTTATAATTGATAAAATTTATATATTTTTAAAATTTTATCTCTAACCTTGTAAAGCCTTATATTCTTGGACTGTTTTGTTTTCAAAGCCTACTGGAGGCACATCCCAAAACTTGTAAGGTTTTTTAACCCGAGGCTTGGGTGCAGGACTACAAATTTCAATCAAAAGATATAAAAATTGAGCAAATATATGAATAAATAAACAAATAATAATACCTTCGATCTTTTGATTTGGATCTTCTCCTGGAATGGCTAAAAAAAATATTGAAAAAGTAAATTTCAGAAAACTAAAATAAATAATTAATAAAACCTTCTTTTATGACTTCGACTTCTTTTTCTCTTTCTATCTCGACTGTGACTTGACCTCCTCTCTTTACTTCTACTTTTTTTATGTTCTCTACTCCTTCTTCTGTCTCTGCTTCTACTACGCTTCCTATTTCTACTCCTGCTTCTTTTTTTACTTGACTTTTTATCATCCTTGTGTCTATCTTTTGATTTGTCTCTTTTCTTATCCTTTTCTTTTTCTTTATCACCAGCTTTATCTTTCTTTTTAGATTTATCTGAATCTTTTTTATTTTCATCTTTAGTTTTGCTTGTATCTTTTGAATTTTTATCTTCATGGTTTTCATTATTTAAATTTTCATCTGATTTATTTTTTTCATCATGTGTTTTTGTTTTTTTGCTTGAATTTTCTTCAGAGATACTTTTATCCTGATGACTTTCTTCATTTTTATTCGAACTTCCATGATTTTCTTTTTTATTGTGTTGGGAGCCATCATCGTTGGACTTTCTTTTATCCTTTTTTTCTTTCTCATCACCAGCTTTATGTTTTTTATCCGATCTATCACTTTTTGATTTTTTGCTACTTTTATTTAAACTTAAATCGTCTGAAGTCATTTTTGTATCAATCGAGTTTTTTTGAAGTTCTTCTTTCATGGCAACATCGTCCTCACCGCCATTTCTTTCTTTCAAAAATTCTTGATCGCCTCTTTCGACTTCATTCGCTTCCATTTTAAATAAATTAACAACCTATAAAATTTTTATGCAAAAAAACTTTATACTCTTTATTTCTTGAAATAATTCTTAAAAAATCGACAAACTGTATTATCGTTCATAAGAGTAATGACAAACAACGAAAACCTTTTGTTTAATTTTTAAAAGTATCAAAAATGAACAATATTTAAAGTTATTTTTATTTTTGAAAAAGTTTTTTTGCATTGTCTTTTTCAAAAAAATGTATGTTAGTTTCACATCGAACAATTATATTTAATCATTTATTTAGTTTTCATTTAATACATTTTTTTATATTTATTTCAGACCAGTGAAACCGTTGTAGTTGATTCAATAGTTAGTTTTTCGTTCGCCGAAGCACGGCTTTCCTCCAACTTCCACGATTTCCTGTCTTTTGCAAGTTCGATTGCCTCTTCTATTGATAGAGAATGACGTTTCAAGTCATCTTTGATGGTGGTAAGTAGGCTGGTATATGGTCTTCCTCGTTTTTTTTGGTTTTAATGGCATCAATGGTTGCTTTTTTTGCCGAAACATGGTCTTTCATACGCAAAATGTGGCCTAGCATCTGCAGCGTCGTTTTTTCACTTCACATGTTGGTGGTTCAATGAGAACGTTTACTTCTGTGTAGACATGCGTGTCTCACCATTCTTCTGTTAAAGCTGTCTATTGATCTTTCCATTTCTTTGTTCATCGACCAAGTGCTGCAGCCGAAAAGCATAATTGATTAGACATATGCTTTATAGATTCTTACCTTTTTCGGTCTTGCTATGCTTGACGTCCATATTTTGTTCATTTTTCGCATGGCTACCATTGTTAGATTTTCCCTTCTTTTCCATTCTTCTTTAAAGTCAAGAAGCATTCATAATTTTTTGCTTTTCTTCCATTCAACATTTTTACCATCAATTGATAGAGTTTCAGTTTTTCCTTTGTTCATTTGTAAGTTAAGCCAGGGTTTTTTCGATAATGTCGAGGTCTATACCATCTTTACTTATGAAGTCTACGTCATCAGCATACGCTTTTTCTTTTGAGAGCACTAAATTCCTAATGTCTTTCATAGCTGCTTCTAAATACGTTGTAGAGGACTGGACTGAGCCCGTCACCCTGTGGGACACCTATGTTTGTTGCAAATATGGAGCCTTCTTCGTTCGTTCTGACTCTTAGTTTAGTGTCTTTCAAAAGAAAGTTCACTAGTTTTGAGTCTTCAGGTAAACAAATGCGGTCTATAACTTTCATAAGTTTTCCACGATCCACTGTATCAAAAGCAGATGACAGATCTATGCCTTGAATGTTCAGTGTTTTTCCTAAGGTTAAGGTACTGGCAATTTTCATCTTGTAGGTCCAGACAACATCTTCTATTGATCTCCCTTTTCTGTAGACTACTTGGTTGTGAGAGATAAATTTTTTAATTGATGGTGAAATTCTAGCAAGAGTTATATTTGAAATTGTTTTTCTTATTATTGAAGTAGTATTATGAGTCTAGTATTTTTTAAGTTTTTTGTTTTGTTTGGTTTATGTATAGGAATTAATATACCTAGTCCTAATTTATGGGGTAGATCATTGTTGATGGTTGAGTTTATAACATGAGTGAATTTTTCAATAGTTTTTATATGTAAAAGTTTTATTAATTCAGCTTGAATTTTATCATATCCAGGGGATCTATTGTTTCTAAGTTTCATGATTGAGTCTTTGACTTCTTTGAGATTTAGTACAACTTTGATATTTTTGTAATGATTATGTTGTATTGTTGTGGGTGTGCTGGAAAATTTCTTCATGTAGTGGTTGGTTAAATCCTGGTTGTTGATAGAGTAGGTGGAGGTGTTTTGTTGATATAGTTATTGATTTTGAGAAATTTTATAGCTTTGTTCATTTTTGTGTTGTAGTTGGAGTTCTCAATTTCTTTGAGTAGTTCTTCAAATCAAATCAAATACGAGTATGATTATAGTGGCATTAACTTCAGGACTTTCTAGACCACTGAGTATTAAGAACTTTGAATGCAATGTAAGCTTTCTTAGATATGACAATTTAAAAAATAACTATGCAAGTATAACTATATAAACAAAACAGTTAACTAAGATTATATGAAAAAAAGGTCTGTTGTTTGAAACAAAAGCAATCATAATAATACTTATATAAATGACATTTAGAAAACTGAGTTAATTTTATGAATGTAGAAAAATAATTAAATCTGTGATGATAAAAAAAAAATATATATGAGGAAAACTTTGAATAAAAAGTTTGAGCAATAAAATGTCAATTTTAGACAAAATTTGAACAACATCATTGTCATCTTTTTTTTTCGATGGGCCTTCCACATCATCACAATTGAAACCAGAAATTGCTTATCTTTTTCTTCATTGTTACATTTTTTGATATTAATTAAATGATGATATTTTTTTTAATCTTTTATAGAATTTTCATCCAAGTAATGCCAGTCTTTATACTCCCAAAACACCATGAAGCGTTTATCTTTGTAATTTTTGTTGTTGCATAAGATGAAATTGGTGATGGTCACAATTTATCTTCTTTCTATGGAAAGCAAAAAATCCGAAATCATCCCAAAAGAAGTAGTTCTTGTATGTTATTGTACTTAAGTTATCGACTTTTGAAAAAAAAATTGTGAAATTATTTTAAATAATAATATTTTGACATTTTCAACTGAATTATGCAGTTTTTAAGTATAAAAATCAACTATTCGAGTCGCCATTATAACTTCGACAGCCCATTTTTGATTGGCGCCAAAAAATAAAAAAAACTATAATGTTATAATTTGTTATAATATGTTATAATTTTATAATTGTTATAATTTGGTTGTTTTAAGATACCTTTTGTTGATTTGTTTTTGTAAGTCGTGCTTTTCTTTATTTAGTTTGATTTTTGTTGATTTATTTATTTTACAATTATTCAGTTTTTCCCAATTCTGTTGAATTTGTTTTTGAGTGTTTTGGTGTCTGAGTCTTCATCTAGTGTAGGATTGTTTTCTAGTTTTTTGAAGGATTTCAGGGCAGATTTGAGCGCAGTATTTTGGAAGGTTTCAATGTTTGAGAATTTGTTGGAAGCAAGGTTTGGAAAGTTGTTTATTGGGTTCAGTCGTCTTGTTTTGCCGGGGGTTTGTTTCAATATTTGATGGGTTTTGGTTATTGTGAGTTTCATTTTAACAAGCCTATGATCTGTTGATGTAGTTATGCCTGAACAGCTTTTAGAGTCTATTATGAATCTTTTCATTCTATTGTACGATAAAATGTAGTCCATGGTGTTGTGAATTGTTTTATCTTTTAGCTTCTCTTGCCATGTTGTTAGGTGTTTAAACAATGTATTTGTTGCTATAAAGTTGTTTGTGACCATAAATTCATTCAGAAGACTACCATTATTGCTTTCACATCCTTTTGCTGAAACTCCTTTATGTTGTACTTTTCGAAAACATCTGCCAATTCTTGCATTAAAGTCTCCTTGAATAATTAATATTTGTCTATTTTTTGTCTTGATGCTAGTCTTTAGCTGCTGCAGGAAGGTCTCATATATGTCTTTGTGCTTATTAGCTAACATTTGAGTGGGACCATATACTTCAAAAAAATTTTATAATTAGCTATGTAATTATGTTATCTTGCAAACATTTTTAAACTGTAGTGCCTAGAGACACAAGCTGAATTTTTTTAATATCTTCAACAACTTTGAGCTAATCCTTTAAAACAAACGAATTGAACCTTCAGAATGGAGCTAATCAACGTTTAAACATACAAGACAAAAGCTTGCTCTACACTGCGCTAAAAGTTTATTGGATACCGAAAATGGCAAAATCTCAACGATGAAAATCAAATTGAATAAACTTTTATACATCATATTGAAAATAAAATTTAACCATCACAACACTAATTAACCATAGAAAGCATTAATTGTAGTTAACTACATTTGAATAAAAAAACATCCCATCACTAGTATTTAAGTCATTACGCCGAGATCTCAAGTGTAAATTATGGAGACACACTAAATTAGAATTATTCACATAATCGTTCAGGTAGCAAATATATTAAATATTTTCATATGCTATTCTAAAACTCTGATAAGGAGATTAATATATGAAAGCTTATGACTTGACCAAAGTTAACTTCTACAAAAAAATGTGAAGTAGCTATTGATTCATAACTTTTTAATTGATAGATACCAATTGCAAACGTATCAATCCAGTAATTTTGTCTAATTATAAAGTTTTATGTAAAATAAAATAGTGAAAAAGTGACTAAAACTTACGCTACGATACAAATCATACAAGTAAGTAATGGAACTCTAAGTTATAGATCCGTTTTAATTAAGCTATAAAAAATTTTTAAGTTATATCAATCAAGCTTGATTAAATGGGTCAAAACTATGAACATATATAATAAAAGATTAAATCTAACTCAAACATTAATTTAAATATTCAAAGTACCATGGTTCCATTAATATAAGCCTCACTAGCAATCATGCACATAATTTAAGCTACTAGAAGCATGTAACGTATTTGTTAAATAATCATTAGAAAAAACTAATGTACTCAAACCTGGAATCTATATTCTAAAAAAATCTATTGAAATTAGGATATACTATATAAAACATGAGGAAAATGGCTGAATTGAAATATCTTGTTTAAAAAACTCAATCCCTAAATCCTAATTTCAGGCTAAAATATTTACATCATCTTGGTAAAAAGAACGCAAACTCGTCAACTACACTTCAAACATTATATAACGCTAATATAACCAATATAAACCAAACATTGAATCCATTTTCTACAAGCAACTAATAAGATTACAATATATTACATACAATGTAGAAAAAACCTAAACTAAAACAGCCGTATAAAACAACTTAACCCTCAAACACTCTAATGTCATTCTGAAAATATATGCACCCATCACCGATGAAAATGAAATAAAAAACCGCATACTACATTCCTACATTTATAAAATAAACCTTATCTATATTACTTATTTATATTTTGAAATACTTGAAAATATATTTATATTCAAAGTACATATCTAATATATATATATATAACACACAATAGAACATTCAAGCAGAGATTCCTGCTTCATTGGCGAGTGATTTGAAGATGCCGTCAGGGAGGGCAAGAAGTGCCTGTGGTGTGTCAAACTCTTTGATCATCCCGTGGTCCATCACCAAGATCCTGTGCAGTTGTGTTTGTAGCTTATTGTTGAGGTGTTTCTATAGTTTATTGTGGTAATTATTTTTACCTTGGTGCTTATAAAATTATATTTGGAAAGATTTTATTTTTGTTTTTGTGTGTTCATTTTGTGATGTGATTTAATTAGTATGTGGTCTTGTTATTTAAGGCATGTTGAAATATCATAAACGTATGTAGCCTTTGTCCTTTCATGATGATGGGGTGGATTTTTAAAACATTTTAAACTCTTGTGTCTTTCACATTCTATTTTATTTTATTCAGTTACTCGCATAGTCCTTGCTACAAATGTCATATCTATGAAAACTTACATTAAATTGTTTTGCATTTAATTATTTTGCATTCATATTTCATGATACTCAGTGGTCTAGAAACTCCTGAAGTTAATGCTACTATAATCATACTCGTAATTGATTTGATTCTAGAAGATTTATCACCTTAATCATATAAGACCTAACGAAATATTACCTGGAATAGTCCATTATTGTGTTGATGCGGTGAGCAATGGTGAGTGTGGTGCAGTCTTTGAACTGGTCTCTGATGGCCATAGTGGGTCAACAAGGTTGATTATAGAAAATCGAAAATAAATTTAATTAAATATAGTTTTTAGGAGATTAAAAATGATTTTTAAGTAAAAAAATACTAAAAAATTTTGAGATATTTCATCTATTATAATAATTGTATCTAAACTGCCTAGCTTTAAAGTTAAAAAAGCATGTATCATTTATTCTTGTTTTTCAGCTCAAATTTATTTCTTTAAAAAACTATGATTTTCTATAACTACGACCTTTTCTTAGAGCATTAATAAATTGACTGACAATAAAGTTATATTTATTGAAAACTAGTTTTTTTAGAAGAAATTAAGATTTCAACGCTATTATATTAAATTGAAAAATTTTGATGAAAATTATCGGTCTTGTTTAGTTGAAGGTTCTCTGAAAATTTATTAAACCTTTAAATTAAAAGTATGAACTAGTACTATGATATCAGTTGAATTCTATCCTATATATGTGAGTAACAAGATTAGTGATTGAATGCTACATGCTTTACCTTATAGTTGTTTGAATCAGCTGATCAGTTTCAGCATCGACTGCTGCTGTGGCTTCATCCAGTACCAAGATTTTAGATTTGCGCAGTAAAGCCCTTGCCAGGCAAAACAGCTGCCTTTGTCCCAAGCTATTATGGGGTGTATGATTCATGAAAAATTTAAGATATTTTGAAATAAAAAATATTGATGATTAAATCATTTAATGTTATAAAAATTATTTTAAAAATATTATGTTATCTTGATAACAAAACAATATCAAATAATGCTATTGAAGCAGAGTGACGAACCTGAAATTGACTCCACCCTCACCAACGGTGTACTCAAGTTTCTCAGGCAGCTCTTTGACGTAAGTGTCCAACTGAACATACTTCAAACTGTCCCACACTTGCGCATCTGAGTACTTGTTGAAAGGGTCCAAGTTCATGCGTAGACTACCACTGAACAACACAGGGTCCTTTGGAGAGAGGTATGATGTGGTCTTCATAACATTTTTGTGTTTTTAGCTTTCCACATTTGTGAAAACAAAAAAAAATTAATATAATTTATTCGAATTTCAGAGTGCTCTTTTTGATAATTAGAAGAAAAGTTAAAATGAAAAGCGCTATTTGAGTCATAGCCAAGAAGATTATTAAAATGTCCATAAAGACCTGTGGGATGATGGTGAGACGGGACCTGAGGTCATGAAGTCCGATGCTGGTGATGTCGATATCATCGATGATGATGCTGCCTGTGAGAGGCTCAAGGATTCGGAAGAGAGCCAGAGTCATGGAGGACTTGCCAGCCCCTGTACGTCCAACCAGGCCGATCTGTTGAGAAGCGGTGTTTAGTAATACATGTTTTTATACATGAATTTTTATTTATCAATTCAAGTGTTAGAGTGATGTAAAAGTGATAATCATAATAATACAGTATTATAACAAAAAAAATCTAAAAAAAGGTGAAATAAACAAACTCTTTCTCCAGCCTTGAAAAAACATGTGATGCTCTTGAGTACTGCCTCAGCGTTTTTATAAGCAAGAGAGTATTCATTGAAGGATACAGCACCCTGGGCAGGCCAGTCATTGGGGGGCTTCTTGTCGGCAATGACCCACTCTGCTTCAGCAGGCCTGTCCATGTAATCCTTCATCCTCTCCACAGATACAATGTTTGCTTCTACATCACTTGTCATACGTACCAACCAGTTCAATGTCTGTGTTATCTGAAAGAAGAAAGTCACAAAAAATAAATAAAACAAATAGATAAGAAATCAAAAAATAAGCTAACAACTTAATGAAAATCAAACACTGAAATATTCAGCAACTCACAGAAAGAGCGTAAGTGATGCACAGACCCACAATACCAGGACTTATAGTGAGTCTGAAGATAATAGAGAACAATGCCGCAGCCAAAACTAGGCAATTCCCTATTAGTTCCAGCCTTATAGCCAACCATCTATTTGCCGACACAGTGGGATTATAAGAGGCTGTATTCTTATCAATCCTTGACTCAGACTCTTCAATAAATCGGTTGATCTGCTTGAAGGCTCTTATGGTGGCCACACCCTGTATGGTCTCACTGAAGTGGGAAAACACCGGACTCCTTGATACACTCTCAATCCTCTTCAATTGCCTTGATGTTCTGATGTAAAAACGCTGTGAAAAATATAGCTATATCAATGTATGTGTAGTCAAAAGCGTGAAATAAACACTATCATATAAACAGCATTGAGTTTATATTGGAGTATTTCCGAATCAAAATGAGGTTTATATGATTACAAAAGATACAATATTAACTACAAAATACCTGAACAATGTAGTATAAAACTCCCAATGGAAGAATGACTAGTAGAAAGACGGGAATGTTGAAACTTATCACAAATATCATACCTGCAGGAGTTTTTCATAAGTATTTGTTACATTTACCATAATGGAAACGCATCAGATGATTCTTATGGTCAAAAACCAACCCTTGGTAAATGAAAACAGGCTATAGAAGGGATTTGATTAAAATTGAAAGTGAATTTTATGATTTAATTTTTAAGGGAGCATTCCCTAACTGAAAAAAATCACACCTAAAACAAAACAACCTTCGTAAACTCCCTTCCCACCCACCAATCACAGCCATGAAGCACTTGCACCAAACGTCCACACACATGGGTAAGGTCTGGTCTACACTATCAACATCTTTTGAGAAAACATTCAATAAACGACCTACAGGTGTCGCCTCGAAGAAACTCATCGGACACCTGGGTTTAATTATAATAAAACAATGTATAGGAACATTGGTGAAATTCATAAATTTGCTGAAAACAATTCCATATTCAACAAGCGATGCATTAATGTTGACATATAATAGAAGCTACAAAACAGAAGACTGCAACCTGAAGATGCTGTGAAGCACCTGTCTGTGCAGGTGGTCAGTGGCTTTAATAGCCCCCCTCACGAAGACGAATGCCCCCACCAACACTGATAGGCCTGAAGTGCAAATATTCGTGTTTCTTTTATGTCTTATGAATTTCAAAGTATTTTTTAAAAATTATAACTGAACAAATAATAACAAAAGCTGTCTTAAAATTAGCGTTGAAACACTAAAGAACCAACTCTGTCCAAGTCCTAGGAGCCCATAGACTGTCAGTCTCATTGTGGAAGAGTAGCTCCCATGAGACAGCACAGAAGTGATGTTCGAAGTGATGATATTATCGGAAGATTTCTTTATCACAACATTCTGGTTACTCCAGTCACTAAGCCAAAAGTTGCTCCCTACGGAGAAAACAGCCTGGGAAAATTGGAGCAGGGATACTAACAATACAATGGCAATTCCTATAGAACCCAAGTACGACTTGTAAACTGATAACTTGATCTGTGGTGGGTGGTACCAATGTGTTTTATTATATTTCTACAATATTTATCAAAAATCTAAATTCATAAAAAATTCATATTCAACACGAATATGATAATTTGATAGTAAAAATCTCAAGTTCCTACATTTCCTGTCTCCATTTTCTCCTCATCCATTTGCTTTCCCTTCACAGCATCACGGACCAACAGGCCCTTTTCCTCCTTTGACCATTTATTTAATTCACATTAATATCCACTGAATAATCATTGAAAAAAAAGTCAATCGACATGCAAAATTGATCAGTGAATGAAAACATATAAGCTCACATACATTGCCAGTGGTCTCCTCATTAGGCTCCACACGAGGCTCAGTCGACAAATGACTCTCAAGCCTCCTGTTTATCATTATATACAACTAATGTAACGATAATATTTTCATTCATTATTATTAGTATTGTTCGAAACGATAAACAAGAATTTCTTTGATGGATTTTAGACAATAAATAAATATTATGTGAAAACTTTATTTTACAATTGCTCTCTAACTCCGAAACAAAGTTTTTTTTTTTGTGCAACTGCATCTATGGTTTCACAAGAACAATCATAATTTATAATTATCACCATTATTGTTGTGATTCTTGTATACACAATGCATTCAAAACATTTATTAACCCATTACCCACCGCATTGAAGCTATGGAAAAATTTAATATTTTGTCAACTGCCTCATTAGTCTCTACAAAAAATCACAAAAATTTCAGAATTTTGAAATTTTTGAAAAATTAGTAATTTTGAGTCCAATGGTTCCACAAATATGGTAAAAATGAAACTTTCTCTCAAACAACTGAAAAAATTACTTATATATGAATCAGTATTTATTTATCGCGTTCCAAAAAATAGGCTTCTGGCGAGTACTGGGTTAAGTATAATCGAGTGAAGAAGACAGAAGATACAGGTATTAAATCTTTAACTGTTTATATACTAATAGTAAGAATATTCTAGAAAATAGAATATTCTAAAACAATGTAGAAAATGGAACATTAAAGTTATTATTTTTGCAATAGTAAATCTCTGTAATTAAATTAAATTAAATTCCAAAAAAAATCTCTATTATTTTCTCAAATGGCAATGATATTCAACAACACAAACTTGTATTGTCCATTGCTCAACTGCTGAAGTGAATTGATAGAATTATCTGACCTGTTTGTGTCTTTACGTAACCTGCTTATCCTGGAAACAATCATTACATGATGCTCTATGTGAACCATAACTATAAAATTTGTCAATTATTTATATTTAGAAAACTTGGTGTTAAAATTATTAAATTAAAATGAGTTTATATCATGAAACTCCAATCCTGCTAAGGTCGAACCTATTACAAAAGCATCATATAACATTTTCAACATTTCAAAAGCACAGCCATAAGGAGTTAATAAACTTACCTTTGTCGTATAGCCCCTTTGTCTTCAATCAAATGCTGCAGAATCTCTTCCCTCAACATGATGTCTGCAATATTACCGCTTTTATCAACATTTTCATTGTATAACCTTACTAGTCAGGCAGTTTAAGCTTATGGTTTTAACATAATTCGATGTCTTTTAACTTAATATTAAAAAATTTTCATTTTTAGAAAATTACAAAGCTTTTCATTAAAGTAAAAATAAATCATACATTTTGAAAATAAAAACTAACTTAGTATTCAATAATTTCTAAAATACAATGTACTTCACATACCGCTATGGAAGACATTAAGATAAACCCATTTAAACATGATAAAAAAAACAATATAAACCTAATATAAAGACATTTCAAACAAAAAATCTCATAAGACTCACAAACAACAACCCCAACAACCTTCCTCATTCATTTCCACACCACTCTGTTGACTTTCTTCCTCCAGATACTCGCGCAGAAACTCAGCAAAGTGAGAGTTGTTGGCAAGCAATTGGTCGTATGTGCCTACCTCCGAGATCTTGCCTGCACTCAACACCACGATCATGTCAAACTCACGAAGGAACTTAAGGCCATGCGTCACAAATATGCGAGTCTGTGGTGGGTGGGTTGAGTTTATGTCAGTTTAATGGTCAGTTAAGGAGTTATAAATGAATTTTTAAAAAATATAACATCTAATTTTTTAGTTATAAATCCAAAATCATAGAATTTTAATGAATAAAAAACAAAATAAGAAATTAACGCCAAATAAATTAATATTTTTTCACACTCAAATCAACTAAAATAACTAAGACTACTTGAAAATAACGAAACAAAAATGCACGAACCTTATCCTTCAACAACCCCTGCTTCCCGATCACATTCTCAAAGATGTGCTTGCCTACATGGGCATCCACTGCAGACAGAGTATCATCCAGCAGATACAAATCCTTGTCTGCATACACTGCCCTGGCTAATGTCAGTCTCTGCTTCTGTCCTCCACTCAAGGTGATTCCCTGGAGGTGTGTGATGTTGTGAACATAATTATCATCATATTTGTTCACATTCGTTTACATGCTAGCATGGGTTGGACAATATTAAAAAAATCATCAGACTTGAAACATTTGTTAAGTTCTTATTATGATCAATATTACTTAATTCTTGAAAATGACAAAAATATGGACAATTTTAAAAAGATGACGATGAAATCCAACCTGTTCTCCAACTTCAGTGAGGTCTCTGGCAGGCAGCAGCTTGAAGTCAGGCATCAGAGCACATGCTTCCACCACCTAGGTGCATGTATCATAATTGTGGTCTATGCTACCCAGCTTGCCTAGCTTATTTACTAACACCTTTAATGGTGTGTGCTCATGTATATAACTCATAATATATGTCTAATAATAACGATGATGCTAATGTTGAATATCGATAACCTTATTATATTTATTATGATCTTTATCTCCTCCGAAGAGTATATTGCTCTCTATAGTGGCGTTTTGAATCCACGCCTGCTGAGCCACGTAAGCCACACTGCCCTGAGAAAGTTATCTTTATAAAATAGTTTCTTTAAATAATACTAAATTTTCTAAAAATTAAGATTATATGAATGAGTGGGATAAAAAACTGAATAAAAAAATGACGAATAAGTTTGATATTAAACTCATAAGTCACCCCATGCTTATTTTAAAACACATTATAGTGACACAAAAAGAAGTAGGTTACTATGGTCACACCCAAAACACCTTTATAGACACTCATTATCAAAACACTAACATTAACTAAGCAAGACCCTTTAACTTTCTCTGTCTCTCCAAGAATAGCAGACAACAAAGTGGACTTTCCACAGCCCACCTGCCCCACCACTCCCACCAGGGCACCCTTGGGGATCGACAGTGTTAAGCTGTTGGATAGTTTTGTTTAGATATTTTCAGTTATTCATCAACTAAAAGCGGGAAAAAATTGAAAAACAAAATAAAGAAAACACACACCCCTACACCCACCCATACCCGAACACACACACACAACTCACTCTTGAAGTATAGGTCCTCTGGTTGGAATAGCTTCCCACTCGAAGGATGCATCATCAAAGGTGACTGCCATGTTTTCTGCTGTAATTCATGTCAATACTTTTTTGATGTTTATTTATACCTATATTACTTATTGAAATCTTTTGCTTGTATAAATGAAATATTTTTATGTAGTGCTATAAAAGAGAAAAAAACTAAAATTATTTTCATTTATCCCTTCTTTCACAAGCATTATTACCAGGAAGTTTGTTTTCTGTGTATGCAAGTTCTAATTCCTCCCCCATCAAAAACACCTCAATCCTTTTCACAGATACAAAAGCCTGTGGTTCATCGTATTTTTATTAGCTTTTTATAAATCTATCATCACCAACCTTATTTTTATTAGCCATATAACCATCAATACCCCTACTACTTCAAAATTAGTTCCACAACGCAAACGACAAGAAATTAACTATCACTCCCCCAACGTCTAATACCAACAAGCAAACTTTAACCTGTATAAGAGATCCAATGAGCTGAGGGAGCATAGCCATAGGAAACCGCAAAATATTGAATAGTGACAGAGAAACAAAAGCCTTTTGTGGGTCCAAGACATTCTCCTCCGACGCAAGAATGTAAGTGGCAAACGTGGCCAAAGACACCTGTTAATTGGTAGTAATGACGAATCCATATGGAAACCACTAAGAACATACGAATTCAGTGGTTTTCATATGGTATCAATGTGAACACAAGGACTGACCAAGAGAGGTGAGCAGGTCCACAAGAAGGAGGACCCAGCTGCATATATAGACATTTTCTTGAAGACATCCAACTCATCTTGTCTCTTCTCAAGGATCTTCTGTTCGAATGAGGTCTCCCAGGCATACAACTTCAACACCTGTTTTGTTGTTTCATTAACTACTATCATCATTTTTAGTAAAGTTGCTATAAACATTATTTCTATCAAAAATTGCACAGTACTTCCACAGTTTACCATAATGAAGAGAATGATAGAAACCAAAAAAAAAACAAACGAAACGACTTCAAACTCACCTTGATGCCATTGAGAATCTCAGCCATGAGTTTGATTCTGGAGTCTTTGAACTTCATTTGGAGTGCCTACAAATCAAATGAGCATTAAAAAATCACAATATTTTCAATGAAAAGTAGGAATAAAAAATAAAAAGATTTAACAATTAGAATTTTTGATGATCAAGCTAAAATGACGTAGAATAGCCTAAATCAAATAATGAGGGAAACAAACACAAAGTATTTATTGACTTAATTTATAAATCTTTTCGTAAGAACTTATCATCCCTTGATAATGTAAGTCTGCTTTACGAAAAGCTTTGTGAATGAAGTTAATAAATAGTTTGTTTTCAAGCTGAAAATGTTTACTTCGATAACCAAACGATATTTACTCAAAAGGTTATTTACCCAACAAAATTATTTGTCTATAAGTCGCCCCTGATAGAATTTTCAATTGTAATTGAGAGGGCACTACTCTATATGAGCCATGATTATAAAAAAATTAAAAAAAAATAAGAATATCACATGAAACAAATGATAGTGAAAAAATTTATCTCGATTTTCGAATATAAGAGATGAGATTAGAAGAGAGTCTTCAACAAACCACCCCATATAGTAGTTAAGCGAATGAAACAATAATAATGGGACCGTATAAGTGTAAGAAACGTAGTGAAAAGTAATATTTCATGATGACACTTGAACCAAATAATAGGCGACTTAAACTAAATAAAATACGAGTTTATAGAACTAAATGATGTTGTTTGAAATAAGGACAATTATAACAAAGGAGCGAAAACGACATATCTCAATAGTATCAAAGTGGATATTTCAACAAGCTTTAGTAAAAGCACATAATAACTGAACGACAACATATTTCATTTCATTTTAAAAGTAACATTTTCAAGCACGTCACTTCCTTGAATATGTTAGTGCTTGGCACTTTTTGAATGAAACTAGGCATATTTAGTGTTAAGTAATCTTGTGACATAAAAAAATTGAATTTAAAACTGAAATGCTAAAATTTACGCGGTTTCTTCTTTATGATTTTAAGCTAGTAATGCTATTTCCTTTAAAACTTATCATTGTTTAACATCTCCAGAAGAACATGAATTAAGTAACTATTTGTTTTTGTATAGGATAAATTTCATTTAATCAAGGTCAAAGCCATCTGTTTTCAAGGCAAAAAAAGATTGATTCCTTATACATTTTCATGCTACCATGGCATTAAAAAAACTTAGAGACTTATATCGTTATGAGAATTCCTTCAACCAACAAAAATGTTTATTTTGAAAGCTAAACTATTGAAACTGAATTAGAAGATTACTTAGAATAATTTAAAATGCTTCGTACATATTTTCCCTCTAATTTAATTATTAATTTTTAACGACTACTCGAAGCACCATTTTAATGCCCCAAAAAGATAACTATTTTCAAAAAATCTGAGTACAAAACCCCATAAAAATCCTATCATATTTAGAAAACATAGCACCTTATCACATCCATCTTTAAAGTGCCTTTCGAAGATGCAGTGGAAAAATTTATAACAATACAATATTTTGTAACGAAAAACATCAAATAAGAGGAATTTTTAATACATTTATTGAAAATCGGAAGCTATAATTTTCGATAAGTTTAGCCTTATCATAAAATGTTAGGCTAACATAAATGTATTAAAACTTCCTCTTATTTGATGTTTTTCATTACAAAATATTGAAGAAAAATACATACGATGTCTTTGAAAAATAACAATACAACGTTATTCAACATCAAAAAACGCTATTTTCAAAGTTTACTTAATTTTACAAGATTCAATACTTTTAAAATAGTACATTTTATGTTGAATATTTATTTTAGACTTGAAGTCAGTAGTAGTATTATTATTATTATTATTATTATTAATATTGTTGTTAGTGCTCATTTATATGAGCTAAGAAACAACAAGAACTCAACCCCCACAGCACTTACGTTGAAAGACCTCATCTTCTTAGCGACGAATGCATTCAATGGGATGAGAAGCACCATGACCAGGATGCCTGCGAAGATGCTAGGACCAAGGATTTGGTAGAGAAGGGCGATGCTGATGATGATTTGGAGTGGAGCTGACCAAAACATGTGGATGTATCCAGAAAGATCCAGAAACTTCTGGGCGTCTGTCGACATGAGATTCACTATCTCTCCCTGGGTGAACTTTTTGCGAGTCTCGTTGTTCAGTTTTAAAGCCTTTAATGGAGGTTTCATGGTTTCAAATTTAAAAAAGCCTGTTGTTTTCAGTTAACAAGTGTTTCAATTGAATTTCTTTTATACTAGGATAATTTTGTTCATAACAAAATAATCTAAAAATTGAAGAAAACTTCAAAATAATAATACAACAAAAATAGTGAATTAGTAACTCCATCATAATGATCAATAAAAATAAAAGCTAACGTTGAAAATTTGGAATGAAAAACAAACTTTTTTACAAAATAAATGAAAACACGTCTAGGTTATAAAACGAAAAAACTCTTTAGATTTCATATACTCAACCTTAACCCTACTCTAGTGAAAGAAACAATGGACTATAAAAATGATTCGATGATTGAACCATCAAATGAAGTAAAATTCTACCCATAAAACTAACATCACAATGCGCCAACCTTCTTGTATATGGTGGAGGTGAGAGCTGTTCTGGCATTGACTCCAACGTTGAATGTTCTGAGGTGTGTTGGTGTAGATTAGTGTTAAATATATAAATGCAACAAAAATAAAAATTGTACATTAAAGTTATATATTTTATATAAAAACACGCTGAATCAATTCAGTCAAAAAAAAAGCTTTTCAAAACTTTAGGTCTTACTCATGATTTTACAATAGTGTCCTAGAAAAATAATAGAAAAAAATAAATAAATGTCTAATGATAAGAACTGTTTGAGACACTTAAAAAAATAATTTCGTAGCGTATCAATCAAATCCTTTTTATAGCCCGTTTTCCTTTACCAAGGCATAAACAAATGGAAATAATCCTATAGTTTCTCAATCATGTTCAATCACAAAAGCACCTCTGGAAGTATTGATTGATGGCTAGTGATTCAAGGAAGGAGACGATGAAGATGAGAAGAGCATACACGTAGCCATGCCAACTGGGAACATCTGGAGTGGCTATGAACTTCAATATATACCTGTGGTGTTATTTAATTAACTGTGTGAACAATAATGATCACACCTATATTATGTCGTCGGCCCCTATAGCTCAATGGTTGAGCATTAGACTAATTATCTTCAAGTTACCGGGTTCGATCCCGCGTGGGCCGACAATTAGCACCTGTTCCACAGTGTGTTTTTGCTACATTAAATTTGTAGCAAGCGCTTTGATCTATAAGGAAAAGCGCTTTATAAATACCGCATTAAATTACATTACGTTACCTATAAGCCTTATAAGGATTGAGTGTACATGTGAAATTAGCGTTTTTTTTGTTGATTTATTATTTGTCAAATATCAAGAATTTTTGATAATTTGAGTCATTTTTTATTTATTAATGCCTATGTTTTTACTCAAGCTACTCCCAAATTTAAAATCAATATAAAATAAATATTAATTATCTATAGAACAGAAATTTTGAAGATTTTCTTTTTTAAAGCTATTTTTTGAGAGGTAATAAGAATTTTTAAATGTTAGCTTGTTTCAAACTAAAGTTTTGACTTGAAAAAGAACACCAAATGTCTCAAAAATGGAGTAGTTTATCTAAAATAAAACGAATAAAAAAACTTTATTGATTTCATAAAAATTTTTTTAAATAATTTTTACTACCCTTAAAGTCCAGAACAGCTTGTATTGTTAAGCCAAAATTTTGAAACATGGCCTCTGAACCTACCCTTAAAACAAACAACCTTCACCACTTCCCACCCAAACTAACTCAAGCAACTTAGGGTTGAGGAACATGCAGAGATCATGGCAGAGTTTGAGAAAGGCACAAAAAAGCATCTGCCTCCACAGGAACTTGAACATGGCGATCCATAAGGATGGCCTCGAAACTTTCTTGGGTGGGCCTTGTGTAGCAGGTCGATAACTGATGTCAATCTGTTATGGGAGTTTAAGTGTTGATTAACTTTTTGGTTTGAGCACGAGCTGTTTTGGTCAAAGAAAAAAATTTTGAAGTATTTATCGCCGTCAATGACTATCTTAACATTCTGAAAAATATGCATAATAGTTGAAAGAGAATTTAATTGGCTACATCAAATAAAAACTCAATTGGAAGTCATAGAGTATTTCTTAATTCAAACCTATAAGGATTTATCAATTTCAGATAAATCTATTATTTTTTATTGCGACTCAAATTTAAAAAACAAATAAAATAAAAAACAAATTTAATCACTTGGGCAAAAAAAAATTGGTCCTAAAAAATAACTAAAGAAACCAAAAACAATCGAAGCCACAAGAATGGTAACTTAAGCAAACCACATGAAAATAAAACAAATGTCCTTTATAACAGACTCACCTGTGTGTGTGAGACATCTTTTTTTTCTTTAAGCACCATTGTCTCACTCCCTCTCATTGGCACACTGCTCTCACTCATCTCTTGCTTCAAATTCTTGCTGCTCATGAGAATAATAATAATAATTTAAAAAAATAGAAATAATAATAACTATAATAATCTTTTTATTACCACTGATAAAGCCTAGACGTCACTATGATTTTACAATATAATTTTCATCATCACCTCTAACAAGAGAACATATGACTAACTCAAAGTGTTTCTTAGCCATGGACAACCATTGTCTCTCAAAGTTCTTGTTGGCTTCCTTGGCCTTCATCGACTCATCAATGGACCACAAATCATCCGCCTTTATACCCTTCTTGTAGCCTTTGATCAGGAGGCTGTGTATAAAAAAAGCATTTCATTTCGAAGTTTTTATGTATATTGATTATATAATTTTGGGAATCAATGTAAGAAAAAGGATTTTATAGAGGTAGGAGAAACTGTAACAATAGAAAAACTTCATTTTTTTCAGTGTTCACAAGAAACAAAAGATGGTTGTAGTTAACTGATGATATATATAGACATATGAATCAAACAAACATGTTTTGACTTTTATGCCCAGTATCAAAACATGAAAAATTATTTTCAATACCAGCATTAGAATATTAGAAAAATATAATAAAACAATTATTTAAATATAAATTATTCGAAAATGTTAAAAATTATTTAAACAATATTCAAAAATATAAGATTTGATATTCAAAATGAATCGATTAAAAGCTTAAAAAATTTATATATAAAAACCCCTATAAAACCTCATCATAAGACAAGTAAAATAAACAAACTTTGCATCTAGACTCAAAATATGCAGACCCATTCTTCAAAGTCCAAAAACACATAGAAAAACTTGAAAGAATTTCATTAAAAAACCCACACCAAATAAGAAATAGAAACAGACATAAAAACCACTCTTAACACATAACAACAAGTCAAAAAAAAAGCAAACGCTGAAGATAAAATAGATAAAAAACAAGCACTGTACATTAGTACTAAACCACATATGTATGTAAGCCGACCATTAGTTGCTCCAAAATGAGTAGTGCAACTGGTATGACACACAGGTCATTATTATTTATGCTCAAAAAATTTGAAACAAAAAGTAGTAACTAAATAAATCACGTGTTTAAGCATAATTATTCACCTAATAGCTATTTTAAACAATCGTGAAGCTATTTATAAATCAGATAACGCGGTGTTTCTGAGTCATAAAACACATGAAAAATCAAAAATAATTGTCACCTATTAAGCCACCAGTAAGTGAGACGTGAAATGAAACAGGCGTTGAGTTCAGGATTTTCGTACTGTTATATAAGGAATTATGTAATAATGTACTATTCAAGTCTAGGGTCAATTGGTGCATTTTACCATAAAAAAACTCAAGATTATTTAGTTTTTTTCATTTTTATGAATTTTTTTTCTATAATGACGATGTACATAAAAAATGGCAAGTTACTACTTTTAACCTTTTAATTATTGATCTATTGCTATTTGAGTTTTCACTGTTATATAAAAATGGTCTGTTACGTCATTAAAAAAAGATGATACTTTCACTTTACACAATAACCCATTTACGTAATTATCATTGTTAAAATTACAAAAAAATCTTTTGGCAAAAAAATAAAAAAAAACAGACAAACACCAAAGTAACAAAGACTAACACTTTTCTTGCCGTCAACAAACGCTCCAGACAACACCAATTGAATAAATGATAATGCAAACAAAATACTCGTTTGTATCACAAGATGACGGTTATAACTGGTGTCCTGGTAACAAATACAATAGTTCTTAATACCAAACTGCTTTGATAGATTAATTTTGATTAAAACAAAAAAAATAATTATATGCCTGATAATTACTTTTACTGTTTTAAACTTGTATGTTTTAACGTTAATATTGAATAATGCCAAAAAATGAGAACATACATAGGAAATCAATGCATGAACTCTTGGAATCAAGGTCAAAGCTGATGTTACTGTTATCAAGAACCAATATAAGAATAGCACTCCACTAACTGTTTTGCCTATAAACTTTTCTCTTTGTATGAACAGAATAGCTAGAAGCTGGAGTTATTGTTGGGTATTAAAATTTAATTTTAGTTTAGATACATGTATTTTTATAATAAATTTCTAGGTTGAATTTCATATATAAAGATTTAAAATGGAAAAATATAAATGCAATTTTTTGAATTAATGAAATTTAAAAAATTACCATTATTAATAATGTATAAATCTCAATTTTGAGTGACTAAAACAAATAATGGATTAAAATGTATCAATAAAATGAACAAGGCTATTCATTGAATTGATTTTAAGTAAGTAAGTTATATTGTGAAACACAATTGGGTTGTCTCAAAGCAATGATCTAGTTCTTCAAAATTTTGTCTAAAATTAAGTATTTTTATAACACAGAATGATAAAATTCTAAAGGTTGTCAAGTTTGAATATATATTTTCAAAATTAAGTATTACCTTGAAATTTTTTTAATGAAAATAATTGTGATAGTTTATAGAAGTACCAACTAATGAAAGAAGCAGAAGACATGGTGATGAGAGATGGATGAAAGGCCTGATAGAATGATGAGTTTCAAAAGCCCTCACACATAAATCCACAAGACAGACTATAACCATTAACATAGCTAATATCTGAAAATTTCATCATTATAATAAACAATTATTTGATAATTTAGTGAAAAATATATCAAAATAGAATAATATACCGTTTTTGATAAATTGAGAAATGTATTTCCAATATTTGATCTGTCTTTAGGGTTTAAAAAGTAACATATAAAGCAAACTACTATGTACACAAATGGAGGCCATGTTAAAACTGTGTCTTGAAAGCACTCAGAGAATAAACCAAATGAGGTTGTGTTTGTAAAAACCTTTAAAAATGAATAATTTTATTTAAACAAAATTACTTTGTCTAAAATTTCACTTTCGAATTTTAGAAAGCATGGACCAGTTTGAAATCAAGGTTTAGAATGTTATATAATGTTACATTTTTTTAAATCGAGCTTTTATAAAACGTTGATAAGCAATTCTTTCGGTTTTCGGAGTAAAGTGAAACAAAAACCAATATATTAGTAAATAATTGGAAGAAAATAAAATAAAATTCTGCTTACGACAAACGGTTCTTTACAAATAGATTCTGAAACCATTTTCAAAAAGCAACCTCTCAGACATAGGAAAAAAAATTTCCCCTTATATAACACTCGCAGAGATAATTCTTCACAGAAGGATTTCCAAAACGCGTTACATTACAAGATTATATAAACCAGTGAAAATGTTTTTTTTTAAGATTAAGTAAAGGTAATATAAAGAATGAAGTTATTTTATTCCCAAAAGTTGAAAAACAGAATTTTTTGAATATTTTATTTCTAATATAAAATTTTGCCGCTAAATAAAAATAAAAGTGAACCAATTCTTTAATCAGAGCGCACTTTTCGAAAAATATTCTTTATTCATATATACTGATCTGAATTAGAATATTTTGAATTTCTGTAGTCTTGTCAATTGAAACCAAGAAATCATGTCAACTTCTGTATCTAAAGTGAGAATTTTACAAAATAATTTTTTATACGTTTTTTAATAAATTTTCAAATTTCAAACTAGGGAGTTTTTTTGTACAAAGGTAAAAAGCTTAAAGCCAAAAAAGGTACTATTGACATCATAGTTTAATTTTTAAAGCTCAAATACTATTATGATTTTGCAGATATTTTACCTAGTATTTCTCATAGCATGGATAATAAAGACTTACTCCATAGTCGCATAAAGCTTCATGACAAGTTTATCCATTCTGTTCAAGAAAATGTAGATGTTAGTTAAGTTTAATATTAAATTTATCAGTTAAAAAAACAGCTTTTTTTATATAATATACAATTCTAAATATTGTATCTTTTTCCAGGTTATACAAAAAGAAATAAACTTCAAGCTGTTCAATGATGTCATAAAGTATCTGTCAAATTCACATGAGACATTCAAAAATTCTCAAGAAAATATGCAAACAAGCAATATAATGGTTTCAAACACTCAAAGTATATCTTCAAATAGTGTTACATATACAAACCAATTACTCAAAAATTCATCAACTGAAATCCCTACTGCTGCTTTGGTCTTAGGTGATGAATATTATGGATACTAAAGCTTCAATATTAATATTATCATAAAATATTGAAAGGCTCAGTATTTTCCAGTTAATAAGAAGTTTTTGATGTAGTTTCCTTCAATTTAGGCTAATTTAAATTTTATTAATACCCTATTGTTACATTTTGCTATTAATTTCATTATCATGAACATATATGATATAAACCAAAGGAATAAACAAGCAAGACCATGATCTGATTTTCATTGACCTATTAAAGAACATTATCCAAACACTCACAACTCATGTAGTTTCATTGAAGTCTGTCAAATGCAATAGCTTGAAGTCTCTCATTAATACTCTCATCATTCAACTCACTCAACAACAGTCCATGGTTCATTATCTAGAGTCATTATTGATAATGAAAAACATTATTAGAAAATATCTAATTATGGTTCATTTTTTGAAAAAAGTATAAATGTAAAGCTGGTTAAGCTTATATGAAGACAACTTAAGTCATTTAGGCTTTATTACATTGCTATGTTTAAATATTATATTTTTATAGCTTCCCTTTCACACTCATTTAGTTGACTCTTGCAATTCAAAATTCTCTTAACTTGAAGTCATCATTAACACACCAGGATGACAGTGATATTGAGGATGAAGAGGTGAATGTTGTGTTGAACAGGTCGGTGAGCAGAAAGAGGCCTAAGAGAATGGCAAATATGTCGGTTGTTATGGAGTGGTATGACTCTCTCAAAACATCAGCTTATGTAATTATTTATTTTCATGTTGTCATTTGCATTCTCCCATGGAGTTGTAGAAGAGATTTAATGAGCAACAGAAACCCTAATTAGAAGTTGCCTAGTGGTTGACTTAATACATGTAAAAGCCCAATGATAAAAATTTTCATCGTAATATGCTATAATAGAAAACTTTTGAATTATATATCATATTATGATCATTTTAATCACCTGGTCAAAAATCCTTCAAACACAAAATTTGAAGGATTAATTAAAATCCATCATTCCAATATAATTCAATAAATATGTATAAACATTAATGATTTTCTTTCAACTTATTTTTTCTCATAGCATGAAATTTAATGGTTACTTGAATTATTTAAAATTGAAAAATTATTAATATAAAATACAATATTTATTGTTGTATTGCAGCCATCTCCCAGCAAAGCCTTATCAGCATTCAATGATCTATCTATTATAACTCCTCAAAAAAAGTCTTCAGATGTTGCATACAAGACTGATGAAACAAAAATTTCTGATAACAAACAACACTCCTTTGCAGCCCTTAAAGCCAGGAGGTCACCGAGGAAATTGGACACTTCTCTGAAAAATAATTCACTTGAATCTCACAACAATGTTGTTAATGATTTATCCAAAAAAGAAAATTTTAAGAACTCTTTAAACATTGGTAAGGAAAATGAAGTGATGTCTACACCTTTAAAAAAACGTGATCTCAATGTGGATTCGATAAAAAAGTCATCAAAAAAGTTTTTCACTCCTGTTAAAACTCCAGTTTTATCCCCTCCAAAGTCTGCTAGAAGATCTGCGAGATTATCTACCGCTAAATCTAGAGTGCAAAACTATTCATTGTATTTCAAAGATGGCTTCAGTGATGCAGATAGTGATAATAATGATGATGATGATAATAGTGTTATAGATGAAGATTATCTAACAAGGAGTAATAAAGTAGAAGAAGAAAATGATGATGAAAGTTCTAGTGATTCTGATATAGATTCTATCAGCGATAGTTCTGAGGGTGGGAATGAAGGTTTGGTTGAAAGCAACCATGAAAAATTAAAGTTGAAAAGCTCAAAAGATTATGGCTTGTTGGGTGTTGAAGAGGTGATAAGCTTGAAGAAAGCTCATCAAAATAGATATGAAGATGCTCCAATAGTGATAATCTTCGAGGACCTTGAGAGCTTCAGCACAACAGTCCTACAGGACTTCATTTGTATTTTGAGGTGGTTTTGTGACTATTATATCTATTTTATTTCATGTTCACATTATTTTTTTCTATATATTACTACATAAATTTTTTTCATAAAATAGATCACATTGGGGATGTTATACACCTCAATACATATAATTTCTATTAATAATTTAACCCGACAGTAACTACCGTCAACAACTACCAATATGTCTTATCTTTGGTATTTCAACAAACATTTCCTACATCCATTCATCTCTTTCAAGATCATCAATAGCTCTCTTGTCTCTTCAGCCTTTGTTCTCCTTACCATCCTCCCAACATCTTTCTATCCTAGTAGATAAGGTTTCGTTTAGATTCAATTCTTGTATGATTTTTAACTAATTTTTTAATTGTTTTTAACAAATTTCAGTTTGTATTATAAGTCTTATTTATTCATTCACCAACCTACCTCAATAACAGCTTTGCTTGGATGCAAAAAGTCCATTCAGACTTGGTTCACGAGAGTACAACTTCCTTTTAGATTGTTTTTTATACAACGACTTTTCTATACAAAACTTTGTTAAATCTTATAAGGTAGTTTTTTTGGTGTTATTCCATGGTTTTTGCAGTGTTTCCAATCTTTTTATGTTGTAAAATTCAATTTTTTATTAGTGAATGGATTTTTAAGCTAGGAGTTTAATTATTTGTTTTATATCAGATAGGACTTTAAGTAAAGGCCTAATTTTTTTTTTAAATATTCATTTTGAATGATGAATAACAAAACTAAACCATTTCAGTTATCTCTCCTTCACCACTTTCTGTCGAACCCAGCTTCTATACTATTACAATGCCAAGGAGCAACTTTGTCTCTCGATGGCATTTCTGATAGTCACCTGGATGCCATTAGATCAGTTCCTTCTTTCAGAAAGTGAACCTTATTGTTTGATTGATTGACCAATGATGATGTTGTTTTAGTTCATCTAAGAGCTTCGTGGATTAATAACTGAATTGTTTTTCCATATAACTTAGCTAGTAGAGCCTAAGAATAATTAGTTATGGCGTTTGATACTGTGTGAGCCAACTATTAGCACCTGTTTCGCAGTGTGTTTTCACTACATTAAATTTTTTGCTAGAGCTTTGATCTATATGCAAAAGCGCTTTATAAATACTGCATTACATAAACCATTTTGTGTAGTTATACCATATGGTTAACCAATACTGGAGATACATTTGTGAAGCATGATTAAATGGTTTAGAAGTAACGTTATGGAAGTAAAATGTAATAATTGTGTGTTAATTGTGGTATTGTTACATTGAAGCATTATTCAATCAATGATTATATATGTTTGAAAGAATTGTTTTCAAGAAAGCCCTACCATCTACTGAGGAAAATGGCTTCCAAAAAGAAAGATGATGATTTGTCTGATATAACCTATTTGAACTATTTTTAATATAAACCATTACTTTGATTTTTGTTTAGGTTTACAATAATTAGTATATAACTATGATCTTTCAATCATTGTCTTCTTCAATGTAGTTTTCTTATTTTTCTTTTTTAGCTACCAATCATTGCGAAAAACCAATCTATAAGGTATGTAGAGACAGCAAAGCCTGCAGACCAGATCAAACTGCTTGAGGACAATCAGTACACCAAGGTTCAAATGCAGTTTACATTATCAATATGGCTTAAAAAAATGTTAAATCAGTTGTATGTATAATTAATTATAATTTAAAGTTTTGTGGGAAAATCTTCGATTATTGAGTATGTTTTTGTTAATTTTTTTATTGAATATTTCACAACTTTTTTGGTATAAATTATATATTATGCCACTTCAATAAAATAGGACTATAATATCGGCTCCATTAATATTCATATAATTCATAAAGTTACTCAAAAAATTATTAGTAACGTGACGTCAAAGATTATTCATTTTGAGCACTCACAATCTCATGCTACCATAGAAAGTGATAGAAAGAATGTTGCAACGGTTGATTTCATACCACTCCAAATTCTTCCTCCTTTTCCACTGTCTCCACTCTCTCACTTCGTCTATGACTTCGTTCCCTTTAGGAAAATTGGTTCAGTTTTTTCATTTTCATATAAATTAATAGTTTTGTTAAACACACGATAGGAATGTAGGAAAGGTATGTAAAAACGATAATGATGATGATGAGTCTTATATCCATAATCATATTTATCATCGTATCAAGTTTTTTCCACACTTTATTAATACAACTAACCATCATCCTTAAACACCAGCCCAGGGAGCTGTATGGCATGTGCTTACAAAACAGCATATATAAGACTCAGGCATACAGCAGGGCATTCACTATTTTTAGGTCGTTAAAGCTTATTTATGCTTTAGCGTTTCATTCATAATATTAAAAAGTTACGCTAACTTTTTATGGTTGAATTTGAAGCTTTTATCGCTTTGACGAATTTATGAAAAACTTAGTTTCAACACAATTTGAAATAAGATTATTTTAAAATCCTGATGAATCCAGTATTTTTTCAAGTTTTTAAAATTATATTTTGTTTTTTTGTTTTTTTTTCTTTTTTATATTATTGTTACTTTTGGTTGTATAATTATTTCAATCAATAAATACAGCATGTTTCAACAGTAATTTTCAATCCACTTATCAGGAGTATGTCAAAGGTCGAGTTGACTTCGTCTCTGAATAAGATGCTCTATGCATTGGAACTACACAATATCAATACAAATGATAAGATTGGAAATCATAATTACAACGATAGTTCAAGTGATGATGAGACAGTAAAGTTCAAAGAGGAGGTGAAGGTAACGATAAGACGCCTTATAAAAGAATTGAACTTGTATGATGGTGGGTGGGGTTATTTATTTGCTTGTTTTTTGATACTTATGTGGATTTTAGATGCTTTTATAAAATTTCAATTATGTCTGATATTACACACATTTTAGCCTATCAATTCATATTATTACTTACTGAAATTTTCAATATGCTCATATCTTTGTTAATTTTTTTAACAAAACACATATTTATTTTTCAGAATAGTGACAAATAGTTAATATTATTATAAAAGAATCGACTAGGACGGAGGCTAGAACTGAAGGCAAGGGTACAGACTTGAAGGAACGATTCAAACGCAGGATGAGTATGTCTGCATTGAAACAAGTGAGTGAATTTTATGCTTTTAATTGGTTTGACTGCAACACTGAGTTATATACTGTTGTACCATATGCTTATGTAGATAAGTTCGTTATGAAGTGAATCGATCGTTAAATGTTTAACGGGACATGCGGTTGATAGCCCACTTTGATGTTACCATACATAAATCATTATTATCAATCAAATCCTTTTTATAGCCCGTTTTCCTTTACCAAGGGTTGGGCTTTTTGAAAGTTCTATCTCGAAGTCGGCCTTTCCATTCAGAGCGATCGAGTGGATCCGCACAAACCATGTCTAGCTTTCTTTTATCATTCAATATGAGCTCATTCCAAGTCTTTTTGGGCCTACCAGGCTTCTTGCAAGTATCTAAATCCAACTTTCGCATCTGAGAAATCCAACTTTCGCATCTGAGAAATCCAATCCACGCTACGCTCTACATGTCCAAACCACCTCATCCTGCTTGTATGAAGAACTACCTCAACATCCCGAATGCCAAGTTTTGAAAGGAGTGAGAGCAAACGTTATCATTCGTTTTGATGTTACACATCCAGCGAATCATGGCAAGGTCATTTCGTCTAAGGCGGTTCAATGTGGAAACTGTTACAGGCCATGTTTCAGCAGCATGTAACATAGCTCTTCTGACACAGATTGAATAGACACGGCCTCTGGTCAATAATGATAAATGACGATTAGCAAGGAGTGGAAGAAGTTGGCGAAGTTTAGCCCAGGCACACTTACAACGTGTTATTGAAGCAAGCTCACATCCACCACCTGCAGATAACACATCTCCAAGATAGCAGAACTCTGGGAAAACTTCCAGTTTTTCATCACCAATCATCACTTCCTTTACTAATCTCCCATCAACAGGCCATGCTGTACCAAGGCAACGAGCGCATCGGAAGTTAAGATCCGAAGTTAGAGGGCCTTTTATGTCGCTGCATTTCTTGTGTACCTATTGCCTGCAGCCTCCACACTGAATAGCATTTCTACCCACACCTGCTTGGCATACACCACAAGGATACTTCCCAGATTTTCTCAACACATCAAGGTTCGAACCAGAAACCATTAGCTTTGTCTTACCCATATTCACCCTCAACCCCTTTTTCTCCATCTCCGATCTCCAGGTTCTCAACTTCACTAATAGTTCATCCATGGACTGAGCACTTACCATTAAGTCGTCAGCATACAAGATCTCTCAAGGGCAATCTGTACGTAACTCCAGAGATAAAGTTTCCAGCACAATAACAAAAAGTAATGGACTAAGAACAGAACTTTGATGGACACCTACCCGAACATCAAACGAGTTGCTATACTCATCACCAACTCTCACCCTACTTCTCACTTCCTTGTACATGGATTGTACAATTCTCACAAGCCATTCATCAATTTTCATTTTACGCATATTCCACCAAATCACTTCTCGTGGCACTCTGTCAAAGGTTTTCTCCAAATCAATGAATGCTAAGTAGAGGGGCTTACCAGCAACCAGATGCTTTTCCTGTAACTGACGGAGGATAAATATGGCATCAGTTGTACCCCGACCTTGCATATAACCACATTGCATATCATTAATCACCACTCTGTCTGATAAAACCTTCCACTATGCGCTCCAAAACCTTCATAACCTGATCAATTAATTTCAAACTCCTATAGTTAGACCTGTTTAAAGCATCACTTTTACCCTTATATACACTGACTACCATACATAAATTTTGACCATAAATCATTAAGCACTTTTATTAGTTACTAATGTTATAAGTAGTATTTTTTAAAGGAAATATTTTCTCATTATTTATGTTTTTCAAATATAAATTTTAATTTTAAAAAATTTGTAATCATTTAATTACCAAACTTTCAATCTCTGCATTCATCATGAAATTAAGAGTAAACATATTTTTACTAGTCAATCATGATTGACACAACAAATTTTCTTGAACGAAGGCATTGAAAGAGGACAGTGAAGTTGTCAGTAGTGGCTACACCTCATTAAGGAACGTCATAGTGCAACAAATAGACTCCCTCTTCAGGTTTCCATTTTAATCTTCTACTATGTTATTGGTTTTCACAATGCTTTTAATCAGAATACCATATTGTTTTTCGTGATTTTTTTAAAATAATGAAAATGAAAAAGTTATATAAATATATGAACGCTATTTTTTGGGTCAAACAGCTCATTTTGATACTTATGTAAAATTCATTAAATTATTCTTCTTTTCAACCTGAATCAAACTTCAACATCCAACATTGATGTTCAAAATATAATAATCATGTGCTTACTCTCACTACAGCTCGCATATGCATCACTACAAAGAACTACCCTTGCATGAAGTGATGTACTCTGACAACCTCTCGCTCTTTAAATCCTCAGTTCTACCTGCCCCTGGAGTCTGTGTGCACAGAGCCCTCAACAAGCCCTCATACTATCTCGATGTTGGTGTTTTGATTGATAGTTAAGTATAATGAAGTAAGGATTGTTTCAATGGCAGCAGTAATTGTGTCTATAAGCACACTAAGCGTTTCAGTTGAGGTCTTAACAATAACTGAAACAAATTAAATTTATAAGTTTCAAATAATACTTTGTTGAGACAAAATTTAATTTTCAATTAAAACATCTCACATTATTTTCATGTTAATTAAAAAAAAACAAAAATTAAAATTCAGTTTTTGATTTATTTTTATCGAATAGCAATCCCATTGATCTTCACTAGCATCATCATTGAATAACATTGCCAGATGATGGTGTTTAGGAAATATAAAGATGCCTAATATTGAAAACTCATACTGTGTTATCCCAAATTATATATTTGAGCTTAGTAATTGTCATGTTGTTCACAATCAACTTCCACCATTGAAGATTCCAGAACAGTCGAATATTGAGAGCATTTCAAGCGATTTTCCAGACTTATCCATTGTGTACAAGTTGCACCTTGAGTGTGGCAAATTCATCAATCTCTATGATTGGATGCAGGTTGTCACGTCAATATTTTTTGTGACTAGTTATGTTTAAAAGCAATATAAGCTGTTATTTTGTGGCATAAGATTTTTATTGATATCACCGATGTATGTTTCGCCTAACCAACTGTTAAAAAATCTGGGCTATAAACAGAATCAGGATGTCGTTTTGCAAATTAGTTGTTTCATCTTTAGTGGTTAATTACAGCCAGCTTTTGTGTTATTCAGTTCATTTACCCAAGTATAAAATACCTCTTTATTGTTTAATATAAAACTAATTGATGTATAATTAATGGTTAATTCATAAACATTAGGCATTTTCTAGCATAGTCAATGGTGGAGATGAAGATGATAGCACAGGGAACAGTGTTGATAAGTTGACCAAGTTTGTGTGTTTCAAAACTATTTTTTTGAAAATTCAGAGTTTAAGCGTACGATAAATAGTTTTAAAATAAATTCATTTCGTTTTGCAACAAAAAACATCAAATAAGAGAAATTTTTGATACATGTATTGAGAATCAAAAGCTCCAATTTTCGATTAGTTTAGCCTTATTATAAAACGTTAGCCAAAAAATTAAATCGTAATTATAAAAAATCAAAGACTTATGGTTCACTAGTTAACTATTTGTGAAAAGATGTTACTTTAATTCCAATGCTATTATTCCAAGTAATTAATTTTTTAAGATAGAACTTGGAAAAATTTTTTTAAACGTATGTATGTTACTCTTACAAAAAGCTTCGTGTATTAAGCTTATCAATAAATCTTAGTGTTTGTTCCTATTATAATTTTTTAAACGATGTAAAATTTTATCAAGAGAACTTAATCTCTATGTCCACTTTCGGTCATTATCCCGTTCAATTCTTATCAATTTTTTCAGTATTGGATCCCAGGCATTGGTATTAACTATATTAATTGGTATTAATAGTTGTAGGTCATTATAGCCGTTGAATACAGAATTAGATTTTTTTTGTTTCAAGGCTTTTTCTTATTGTTTTTTAGTGAGAAATTGTTTTTTCTCTTTCTCACTTTGCAAATTCTCAGGTGTTTCCCAGTTAATTTTTCCATGGGCACAATGGCGAGCATTTTTGCTATTCCCTATCTTTTCGAGTCAGTCTTTTTTGATTCAACATCAGACCTGGTTTTTTATACTCACCTTTGTTTGGCCAATATATGATTTATTCTCATCACAAGAGCATGTTAATTTTTATACTTTTTTTTGTTTTTTGTGCTTTGGTTTATTCATTGATCATATTATATCTCCTAATTTAGGCCTTAAGGAGCTATAGAAGGAAATATTCTTTTTTATGGAGGAAAATATTGTTTTGTATGGGATGAGAAAACATGATTTTCATTAAATGTATTAAAAATTTCTCTTATCTGATGTTTTTTGTTGCAAAATATTATGGAAAAATACATACGATGTCTCTGGAAAATTTGATTTATTTAGTAAATTATTTTATACCATATAATAGAAACAAGCACTAAGGTTCATTGAGAAACTTAATAAACGAAGCTTTTCGTAAGAGTATCTTACATTATCTAGTGTCAAACTAGATACTCTTACAAAAAGCTTCGTGTATTAAGTTTCTCAATAAACCTTAGTGTTTGTTTCTATTATATTGATTTTCGGCTGTTTTACGTCAACAATTTTATACCATGTTATTCTTATCATTGTTCACGTGATATATATAATTAGTATTACCAAAAAAACATAAATTTGTGTTTTTTTTATATAATAAATTAATGAATATTTTTTCATAGTTGATCAATATTTAAAAGCATTCATCAAAATTCTATTGCCGGCATTATATTTTACATATATCTATAATATTATATTTAAAAGGAAGAGCATTTATGGTCGTGGCCATTTGTAATTTACTAAAATATCTCATGAACAGTGCAAGATTTGTGAGAGCTGTATCAGAATTGCAGTTTCTGGGTCTCATTAAAGCTACCAATAAAAAATTTGATCACGTAACCAGGCTTACTTGGTCGGTCTACTGATGGTTGTGGACATCTTTCATCTCACGTTTATATGCTGTTTGCTGTCTAAATTGGTTTTAGTCACTGACTTATGAGAAAATTTAGTTTATTTTATTTTTAATTAACTAAACTAGTCTATAAACAAAAAACGATTTTATCTCTTTTATTAACTGAATAATAACACGAAGCTTTTGGTAAGTTGAACTCACATTGTCAAGTATACAAACTAGAAGAGGTTACTAGCTGCCATGGCAACATCATCAAAAAAAAATTCTTAACAGCTCAAAATGAATAAAGAAAATGCAAATCTAAATCTAAATTACTGAAAAGACAATAGAATTATTGTTAATTATGGGGTGAGATAATAATATGAAAAGAGAATTAAAGCTTATAAATACTCAGCCATAAGGTAATACCAAAGCGAAACAAAGTTAGTGACTTTAAGTCAGTTGATCATTTAACGTGGGTCACTGTGCTTTGATGTGGTACGCTTCTAAGATCTTCCTCTTCCTTGCATTGTTGAGGGCTCTGTCCAAGATGGTCCATGTGAACCAATGAGTAGGATTTTCATTAAGATGTTTGGCGGGTTTAGAACTACCTTTATCCGTGCTCCGTCCATCTAATATTGGAGTTCCTCATAGTTTCACCAATATAAATACTCTTGCAAGAGCATTCCGCTTCATAGATGACGTGGTGGTGATGTGTCAGTTTATCCTTTATTGGGAAAAGTGCGAATTTTAGTGGTGAGCTACAAATACGAAATCTTGATGCTGTTTCGTAAATGACTCCACTTTATCAAAGATTTTTCTGATCACGCTTTCATTTTTTGGGCATAAAGGTATCTTAATATGTACATTTGATCTCTTCAAAAAATCCTGGTGGGATCAGAAGTTCCTCTTTGAGCACTGCGAACTTGTTAAACTGATACATCATGAATCTAAGGGAGTAGCCAGCACAGTAGAACTTCGACTTTATTCTATTCATTTTGAAGTCGAAATCAAAGCCGATAGCTTTCGCTTTGTGCAACTCACCCATAATGACACTTCTTTTGTATTGGAGCGGTGTCTGTGATGAAAAATGAATAGTCCCGAGAGAGGCAGGCCTACACGTGGTCGGGATGTGTCCTCAAGAGGACCAAATCTGCCTCAACACCCCCCGTCTTCTTCAAAAGAAGAACCTCAAATCATGCCATATTTTTTATAGGCTGCCCCCACCAAGACCCGGACTGATGGAAAAGGGCTCAGCTGCTTCTCGCAGTAGATGGGGAAAGCAACCCGATACCCATGGGTACTGTGCTATATGTACACATAAAATAACTTCATATCAAACCTCCATCCAATGCAATCATACCACCCCTCACTAGATTCACCTCAAATGCTCACACATCAAACTCAAATACTACTCACCCTCGTTCATATGTCACACACATCAAATCCCTACCCCAAAAACTTCTTTCCACATACACAATCTAACACAAAAAACCCTCCACACACATCAACAAACCAAACCAACCAACTCCCCCTTTAACAACACCAAACAACATCAACATAATGCAGCTCAACATCAACTCAATCACCAAGAAAACAACTGAACTCACCCACCTAATACACAAACAAAAATTACACATTATCACACTACAAGAATCCAACCTTAACAGCAAACAAGTGGATATCTGCTAACCTACTCACAAATCCCCACTCTCACAAACCTGATCACAAACAACATCGAACTCATCACAACAAAAATACGTTTCAAACACACCAATCTACACATTTTAAACGTCTACATCCCATCCAACAACATAGACAACTCAATCTCCAACCTCTTCATCCACCTCACAAGTTTTCCCAATTTAATAATCGCGGGTGACTAACGCCCACTCACAAAAATGGCAATCCCCTTTCACGGACCACAGAGGCAACTCAAAACCTCACTCATCCTCAATTCAAACCACATCATTTTCAACCAAAACACTCTCACCCGACTACCATTCGACCCACCTCCCCCGACATCACCATAGCAGACACTACAATATCATCCAACCTCACTTGGCAAACACTTAAAGCCTTGAACTCCGACCATCTTCCCATCCTCATCACATTCACAAGCAAATACAAAATACCCACAACTAAACCCCTCAGAACTCTCACTAACTACAAGAAAGCCAACTGGCCCCAATTCACCAAACACATAGAACACACTCTCAAAAACATTTCTCCACGAAGACCCCCACACAGCTAACAAAAAGCCTCCCACCCCACTCATCCCCTACACCCACTCACCACACAAGAAGCCCACCCCAGATACAAAAAACAATCCACATTCAACAACAACATCAACTACACCCTAAACATTCCCTCCTCCACCCAGTCCACCTCTCACACACAAATAAAAACAACATGAAAACCATACATACAAAAATAGTACACGACTACATATCATCCACTCACAACAAAATCCTCAGCAGGAAACCCTCCACCCTAGACCACCGCACTCCCGCCCAACTCAGATCAAATAAATCACCTTTCATCCTCTCATGCCTCAACAAAATCTCACCCTCATCTCATCCCTCACCTTCATGCCCACTCTGCCAAACACACATTCACGACACCTCACCTCTTCATCTGCCCCAAAATAAATACCACACTGGGTTCCGAGAGTCTGTGGACCAACCCCGCGAGAGCGGCTGAGCTTTTCGACCACTGAACTTTCTTGATGGGAACATGAGGAGCACCCAACAAGACTAGAGTCCTCTGGGTAAAAAAAAAATAAATAAAAAAGTAGTTTACTGGACTTATTTACGACCTTAAAGCTATAGGAACCATCTTTGTTGTTTAGCAGTAGTGTATCCAAGAATTTTGAAAGGTTTTCTACAATTGTCAGTTTGATGTTGGGATGAAACGCATTCAAAGCCTTGAAGGGTTTGTCTTCCTCATTTTTCTCTCTGCTGACGAATGTGTCATCTACATACCTAATGTAAAAGATTGCGAGGCTGGTGTTACCAACTGCTCTTCCATGTCATTTAGGAAACCCCCAGAAAAGACTACCGGCAAAGGACTTCCCATTGCGAAACCATCTATTTGTTTGTATAGGCGTTCGTTAGCTGAAAAGATACTTCCTTTATTGACTTTTTTCAGCAATTTAACAAAAATTGTTTTGCTGCACATAGGGGCTAGTTTCTTGTTAACATAGAGCTGCTTACAGATGTAATCAATGGTTTCATCAATAGGCACATTTTTGAAGAGTAATTCCACATCGTAGCTGACATTTTCCTCGTCTGGAAATCTAGGCGGGATGCTACTTAAGATTTTCGTAAACAACTGAGTGTTATTCAAAGTATACTTATTGCCCGCTAATGGTTGAAACTATCTAGCCAACACCTTACCCGCATTATAATAACAAGTGTTGGTCTGATCAATTATAGGCCTCAATTTCAAATTTTCAGAGGTAGTTTCATGGAATGAGGGCGCTTTGTGTGTTTTGACTGTAACAAAGAACCTTCCAGGTTTTTTGAATGACGGACGCATTGCTTCATAATTTGGGTGGTTCTTAAAATGACGTGTGAGAAAGGATTGAAAAGACTCCAGATCTTTAATGATAGTGTCAACAGAGATGGTATATTCACCTGACAATATACTCTCGTCTATCATATCTTGAGCCTTATTGACGTAATTCTTTTTGTTCATGATGACCACTGTCGAGTCTTTGTCTCTCGCCAATATCGTGATGTTTTTGTTATTTCTGAGTGCCTTGAAAGCATCATCCTTGGCATGGAAAACATTTAATGAGAGATCGCAAGTCATTTTTCTTAGCAGTTCATGATCTTTCTCTTTGTCTTCGTCTGAAACCAGCTAGCAACGTCTTTAAGTTTGTATACTTGATAATCTGAGTTCAACTTACAAAAAGCTTATTCAGTTAATAAAAGTTTTTGATTAAATCTTTTTTTATTCTATTTGTTCACCATAAAATCGTTTTGTAAAAATAAATCAAGTTTTGGTAATATTATTTTGAAGCAAAAGGCGTATAATAAAAAACGTCATCAAAATTAAAAAACGACACAAATCTATGTTGAGACGAAATAAGGTATATTTATAAAGTGAAACCCACTAGTTTCTTAATTTCGACCATGTTTTTTGTAGCTATTTCAGAGGCTTTTTCAGCTCCTTTGATTAATATAGACATCAAATGTTGAGGGTCGTTTTTGTATAAAGCAATTTTATGTCTTATCGGCTTTAAGGCTTCTATTATAACTTCTGCAGTACGTTCTTTAAATTGTACTGTGTTCATATGCATGCATTCTGCATAGATTCTGTCTGGCGTAGTGTTAGCGAAAGAAGCGTGTATGTCGATAATGTTCGAAATACCAGGTCTACCATACTCATCATAGCCTATCATCCCTCCTGTTCCCATGTCAGTCACTGCTTTTTTCAATTTCTCTCTAATTTCATCTGCTGAATCTGTTAACTCAATGCGGCCTCTTTTATCTTTTTCCGATTTGCTCATTTTTTTAACTGGATCTCTTAAACTTTTTACTCTAACATTTTCACCTGTATGGGTAATTTATAACAATATTAATTGTTCAAAGTACTTTTTACTCTATTCTCATTTACCTGTAATGGAAATAGGTTCAGGAAAAAAAGGTGCAAATTTTCTATTGAAACTCTTTGCTAGAAACCTCACCAGCTCCATGTGCTTAAACTGATCCTCTCCCACTGGAACATGCGTGCCTCTGGAAGCAGGTGTATGGTTTTGAAAATTACCTAAAGATACTTATGATGTCACACATTTGATAAGTTAAATTCAGGGTTTATAAAAAAAAAATTGTGGCTTATATACTTGTAAATAAGAATATCTGCAGCCTGGAGTACAGGATAAGAATATAAGCCTAAAGGAACATTCTCTTTACCAGACCATTTTTCCTATTGATTTAATTAAATAATTTATTTTCTTAATGTAATTATTATAAAATAGATTTCAATTTATATAAAAATTATTAAGTAGCTTACCTTCCATTGAGGCAAATGATCTAACTTATTGAGTGTTGTAAGAGTTCCTAAAAGCCATGATAATTCTGAATGTTGAGGAATCTGCAATAATTTACGTGATAAAAAAATCATATCTAAATAAATTTTTAAAAATTAAAGCATACCGAAGACTGTTGAAATAATATTGTGTCTGGGTGGTCAAGTCCACAAGCTAAAAGAGAACAAGCATTGTTGAAGATATTTCTCCTTTCAATTAAAAATTTAAATATCAAAATCAAAATTAGTTCTGAAACAAATAACTGAATCAACTTTAAACTTTCAGGATTTTGAGGTACAGAAACACTGTGCAAATCTACTATAGATAGAACAACTTTTTTGTAATTTCCTGAATTTTGCATTTTTACAGTTTGTTTGATGGCACCCAAGTAATTTCCTATATGAAGAACACCAGTTGGTTGAACGCCAGTCATCAAAACCGGCTCAAATTTTTGTTTTTCATTCTGTGTAAAATGCATTAAAAAAATTTATTTTTTAGATTAATCGCCATATAAGGATAATTAATAAAATTAAGAATGCAAGAATTGCCAACTTGTGTGCTAGTACTTTTTGTATCACTTACAAAGTTTTTAATTAAATATCGGGTTTTCTTTCTTACCAAATTCAAATACATACTTTCCAACATCAATTTCATTTTTAGACTTGCAAGATCAAATTTAAAAGCGAACTCAAGCTTTAAATTACAATATTTTTTTTAAAACTGAATTTGATTTTTATAATACTTTTCAAACAAATAATTGTATCAAATACTAAAACAGTTCAATATAAAGAAATATTGAATGCTCGTCCAGCCTTTTTAAAAATTATGATTTCATAAATTATCAACATTATATATATTTAAAAATATTTTTTTGCAAATGCTTTGCTTACAAGATGGATTTTTTTAATAATTTGAATATTGAATAGTTTATCAAAATGACAAAACATGCTCAAAAAGAAGACGTTTGTGAAAAGTATATTGATCCTTTTGAAAAATGTACTATCAACTGTACATATCAAGGTAAAGATTTTTCAGAATATGAAAATATTGTAAAAATTTGGGCATTTTTTTAATATTTATTAAAACTAATTTCAAGGTGCTTTAATGAAAAAACTAACGAAACATACAACGTGTATGCATAAAGTACCCAACGTCTATCATGAGCCATTTGTTATCAGAGGATATCGAAAGATTGGCCGATCATGGTTGTACTATTTCAAGAGCATTTTCCAGTTGCATAATGAATCAGTAAATGTTTGGTCTCATTTGGTGGCAGCAGCTCTTATTTGTAAAAAGATGAAAGATTACTCTGAAACTCTTGATTTTATGAATGATGCATATACTTGGCCTCTGCTCAATGGCATTATAGCAATTATTTTAATGTTCATTCTCAGTGCATTTGCTCACTGTTTTCAATCAAAATCTGAAATAGCTCACTATGTAGTATTTATGTTTGACTATATGGGTGTAAGTTTTTATAGTCTTTATAGTGCATTCATGTTTTTAGAATACACCAGTGATAATGAATTGTATAATGCAACAACACTGATTCTTTATTACATATCTATTTTTCTCTCATGTGGAGTTTCTTTGGGTTGCATAGTATCTAAGACTATGTTTGCAAAGCCATATCCATTTACAAGGACTATCTGGCAGATACTACCCATAGCAACCATGTATGTCATCATCATAACTCCTCTTTTCCAAAAGCTCTATTATTGCATCTACCACAGTGAATGCATTCATTCTCTTGAACTTCATTCTCAACACATGTTTTGGTTTATTCTCAGTGCTTTTTTCTTCACTAATAACTTCCCTGAATGTTGTGCCCCTATTGGTTTATGTGATCATTTTGCAGTGAGTCATCAACTCTTCCACATATGTATCACCATTACAAGTTGTGTACAACTTGACAGTGTTTACACTGATTTTAAAATTTTTGAAAATCAGATCCGCAGTAGGCCACAACCCACATTCTTGTATTCATCTGGTCCCATACTTTTTTTGTGGTTTTTCAATTTGTTGTGCATATTCTTCTTTTATTTATACATGAAAAAAAAGATAAAAAATGAGTTTCCAAAGAAAACCGAGTAAATCAAAAATTTCTAGTCAATTTTGATGACTTTTTCTCAATTTCACTTTGTTTTATCTAGCTAGTTGTACATTTTACTGCAGTATTTATTCTCAATATGTAGGGATGAATTTCAGCCATATTTTATTGTTAAATGCAATTACTTGTTTAGGATAAATTGTATTCACTTTCACTTTTTATTACACAAAAATTTTTATATTCGAAAGAAATTATATATATATATCAATGTTATTGTTTAGCTTATTGATCTTGCCAATTTAACAACCATTTTTCATCTTTGATATTATAACCTAAATTATATTAATTTCTCAAGTTTGCATAACTGCTAATATAAATTTGATCATTAAGCTTGGCTATTTCAGTTTTTTCTACGCTGTTTGAATCCATAGTCAAACCAAGCCTCACTATAAAAGCCAAGGCTGCCAGTTGAAGACCCATCGTCAGGCATTTTGAGGGGCTTCTATCTGTTGTGATGAAATAAATCATGTTTTGATGCCATCTATCATGAAATCATGAGAACAATGAATGAAACTTTAGTTTAATTAATTTTTTTCTCAAAATTTTGATATTTGTTTTTTAAGAGATTTAGGTTTAACCCTGCATTTTATTTTTCACTGTTCAATTAAAATACCATCTTGATATTTGATCCCATGATGAAATGCAACTCTGAGATTAAAGTGATATTAATGGCAATAGTTTTAGGTAATTTCCTCTTGCATTCGTTTTGTGGCTAGATATTCCATTTTAAATAGCATTCCATTTTGTATTTCTTATTGACTTAATTTGATACATCATTTAAATTTTTTAGTCTTTTCTCATGCTAAATGTTCAAAAGTTTTAAATTTTTGCTCATAGAATTTTCAATTTATAACCTATTTAATATAAACTTTTAAAATACTCTTTCTTATGGGTATATTTAGATATTTTAACATTCAAATAGATTTATTCCTTGAAAAAAAAATTAATTTTAAAATAAAGTTTGATCTTGAAAAATTCTTAAATAACTTCATAAATCTTGAAAAAATCTAGAAATAAACAACATTCATAGAAAGAAGTTAAATTTTAATTCGATGGTAAAAAAAAAGATGAACTCACATTTAGATCCATACACAATCCCACCAAGAAATCCACCTATAGCTGCATTTGTATGTGCCTTGTTTTTTCCTCTCCAGTCATCCATTAGAGAAGTAGTTGAAGCAAATACAGCAGCAGTCGCACCTTTTTAATTAATTATTTTATTTTGCTTTTACATGAAATGATTTATGCAAAAATTGTTTTAGAAATAAGTATACCGAAAGGCAAAGCATATCTTCCAAACATTATGCCCATAGAATTAAGCAAAGGTCTCGACGTAAAATTATTATTCAATGTATAGAGCGATGTCACCACTCCTGGAAATTATTTATTAATATCGTTTTGAAAACATCGTTCAAACCTAATGCTATATATCTAAAAATAAATTCACCTGCTAAAAATCCCTTTGTACCCAACTTCAAAGTATTTTCCATTAATGTCTTATCAGTTTCGACCAAAAAAGAATCATCTTTGATACACAATAACATTTTTTACCGATAAAACAAAATATTTAACGGTGAAAAGTGAAGTTAGTTTGAAGGTCAAATTTTCGAATGTTTATTTAAAAAACAAAAATATTCAAACTTCAACTAAAAACTTTACAGAAAATTTTTGCAAATTGTTTTTTAACTTTTTTTATAAATAAAAATCCTTGCACAAATATTGGTTTTCGACTGGTCAATACAGCATAAAGCACAAATATCATAAGCACCGAGAGGATTCCGAGAATCAATCCTCCATAAAAGGAAAATGGGTTCCAGAATCTGTTACATGTGATGGAACCTGTTTTAATGGTTTTTTAATGAAAAATTAGATCAACTGACTAATAAAAGTTGTTTTATAAACAAATTTTTCTTTTTTGAGAAACTAGAAAAAAATTTTACGCCTAGATCATCATTAAAGTTTTGCAGAAAAAAATAGCTAAAACTAATTAAATTACATTATATGTGGTGTTTTATTTTTCACTTTAACTTCTATTCAGTATTGCTGAATAAAATGTAAAGTATAGTAAAAATCATTCCAACTATTCTAAGAAGCATTTAACCAACCTTCTCAAAGTTCGCAAACCTCATTACCAATTAGTTCGAAAAGTTGAGGCCTAAATTTCCTTTATACCCGTTCTAACATTAGACTTAATTTTTGTTCCAACTTCTATGCTAAAATAGAAGTAGACGTAAAACTATCAATATAATAAAAAGAATTCAGTTTTTCCATGTAAAGCCTCGTGCTTTTAATAAGCACTGCTTTTTCATTGATGAAATTAATACGAGCTATGCAATCAATTCAATTTTTCCCTTTATTTATAATTATGAAAAACTAAGTTAGTTTTATACGAAAACGATTCAAATCAAAAAAATTTATCTAATTAAATATACATAGCTTTTCGTAAATTAAACTTACATTATCAACTCAAAGTTTGTATACTTGATAATGCAAGTTTAAAAAAGTATATATTATTCAGTTTATTTCTTTGTCTTACGGAAGTTTTTGAAAACAGTTTTGCTATGCAAATTTTTCGAGAAAACTCACATAGGAAAACTTCTCAAGTTCCAAATAATGGTGAATGATCCGATAACTAAACGACCACTATATATAATTTCAAATAATGTTCCAAAATCAAACTTAGGCACCATATACTTTACGAGCGATCATATTAAAAATTTTCAAAGCTCAACCTTTCCACGATGCTATATCATTAATACGAGTAGATCACTAACTCGAGTGTGTTGTGGTGAGTGTTGTAAGTTGCATAGTAGCTTGTCACCTGCACGTGACTACGCCTTATGATGAATCTTTGTTTTTTAATAGTTGATTAGCACAATTATTTTCAAAAAAACGAAAACGTAATCAAAATTTTCAGTAGTTAAATAAACGTAAAAACCTTCATGCCCTGCCTGAACTGATTGAATTGTTTTGAACAATTAAGCTTAAGGACGCTAGCATAACAATCAATGTCATTCAACATTAAAATTCCACTTCGCTCCTCCCCAATTTTATAAATAACTCTTGAGAAAATTGATATTTTTTATAAAATATTTATTTAATCTATATTTTATAAAAAATTCAAATATTAAATATTTTAATGAAACTATAGCTAAAAACTTGCATAGCTTTGAACTAATTTTGAGGCATACTCTCTCAGGCACAATTAATGGCGCTTAAGAGGTCTCAAATGCAATAAAAATATTTTTTTCTGAGAAACAATTTCATCAGAAAATCCCGAAGATTTTATTTTTAATTCGTCTGTTTTTTGGATTTCTTTATAAGAGTATTAATTTTTTGTTGCTAAACAATGATGTTGCTTGTTTTGACATGTCTTTTCAAACTTGAGCTTGTTAAAATAAAATTGGTTAATGAACAATTTAATAATACTCTCAAGTACTTTATAACGTTTTGGTTTTTTATCAAAGTCCCTAAGTCGATCTCTTCTTTCACACTAACGCTACTTAATACCATAAGAAACCCTCTTGAACCAACATGCTTATTATAAATTTTTTAATCTTTCCTGAATTATATTTTTAGTACTAATTTTCTTGTCGTTCGAAAAAATTAAATTTTTTTTCGTCAGAATAAATAACTTCAAGAACCGTTACAAACTTTTTCTTGCTACTTTATGGCTACTTTACAACGTGTTTACGGTATATGCAGCAAGTCAGATATAGCAACTATTTAATAGTTGTTGACGATATTCCTCGTTAAAAATATCTCCTTTGATGCGTTTTTTCGACTTTGAATGTTTATAATAATTTATAAAATAAAACATTGCCGATTCGGATCCTTCCAGCTGCTTGGTAATATTTATGTTGCTCCAAACCTTTCATTTTGAACTTCACCTACTTTTTCTCTGACAGTTGCTTTAATTTTTGACAAATTTTTCAAAAAATAACATTTAATGTTTATTGTTTTTGATAATAACCACTGAAATGAAAAAAAGCTGAAAAAGTCTCAATAATTTATTTTCATTGCCACATCTTTTAGATGCGCGAATTATTTTGAGCAGGTTTTGCTCCGGCAAGTTTCAAATAACTTTATAAAGAAACTGTTTTTTGAACGTTATGTTGTTTCAAATTATGAATTTCTTGAAAGCTTTTTAATAAGACCATTTAATAATAAAAGTTTGTTTATGGCCAAAATTTATTTGAAATACTAGAGGTAAACAAGCTTTAATAATCAGCACTATATTATCTCTTATGAGTTTTAATTCATTATACCAAAACCCACATGTAAAAGAATTTTTATTAAAATCAGTTCAGAAAGTGTTTATAAATATTGTGATTGAAACACGAAAATACTGATAACCCTTTTCATTCCAATTGTTGTCAGATTGTTTCTATAGGGATATGAAAAACTATTGGCCTCTTTTTTTTCATGAACTTGACTACAAAAAATATTGAAACTAGGCAAAAGACTGATAAGATCATGCCACCCAAGAATGAGTTGGAATTGAATGCTCTCTCACACGTTGAAATACCTTCAAATCAAATCAAAAGTTTATCTAAACGTTTAGTACCTTTGAAGGATAAGTAATATTTATTATGAACTCATGATTCTGTAAGTCTTACCACAAGCAGAACCTAAAGACAAAATTAAAAATAAGACTGACAGCATTTTGTTATATTAGTGTTTATTTTACTTTTGAATGCTCACCTGTATTTAAAAACACATTATTTGTAAACTTGCTCAATATAGTTATTCAATGTAAGCTAACACACAAGTTGATAATTATAATACTGTATGACTAGCTCTTTGATGGTACTAGTAGAAGTTATATACGTGAATGTATTGAAAAAATTTGAATAAATTAACATTTAATAAAAAATTTTTTTCCGATAAATCATATTTATTTAAAGCAAAAGATTGAAATTTCTTTAAAAAAATTTTAAATGTACTTATAACTTTAAATCCCTATTTGATGTGACGTTCAAAAGTTTATTTATATTATGAATTTTCAGTAGAAATATTTGAGATATTCGATAAAAATTGAAAATGGGTGAGAAATGTCCAACATACATGGGAAATAAAACGTGGATTCAAGACAGAATATTGAAGAGTAAGAAAGACAAAGATGCCGAAAATAACCAGTTCTTAATAAGACACAATATGCGTGAACAAATCGATAAAGAAAAGAAAGTTATTGAAGAGAAGTTGCCGAAGGAGTTCACCAAACTGATGAGTCTTATAAGCAGAGAGGTATTGATTAAGAAGCCTGTAAAAATCTCTTTGTTTATTTCAAACTTCCTCGACTTGCTCCTTGAATGTAGAAACCGCGAAGAAGCAGATTACCATGATAATAACACTGCTATGAGGAAATGTAAATCTTTTGAATTTTATTCAACATAGTAGTGAAAGCGATTAGTTTTTATTAGTTTTCTGTTGAATGAAATCAGACCCTAGCGTTTGTTGTTTTTCACCAGATAGTTTTAAAATACCTAGCAAAACTAACAATACAAATCAAAATTATGAATTTTAGTCCTAAAGAGATTTATGAATAAATTTTTCGTTTTGACAGTGATAAACGAATCAAAACCAAATATAAGCCAAATCAAGTAACGTTTGATACTTTTTCGATGTTTTATAATTTAAAAGTTGAAAAACTCCATGATGAAAACTCAAAATATTGTAACTCAGATTTAAGTTACGGTTTTATCAATGCTAAAAGATGTTCTTGGCATTTGTGTTTTTTCAAAGCTAAGAATATTTGTATATGTTTCTCATATTTCTGAACCTCATTAAAGCTGAAATATATTCAAACCTCATACATCTAATTTTTTCAATTTATTAAGATATAACAACAAATATAAAATCTATCAAACTTATCACACTGAAAATTACTCAAACTTCGCACAAAACCAAACATTCAATGGATGTTTGCAAAGGTTTCGACTTTATATTGAGTAATATAATTATATTATATTAAATATAAGAAAAAATACTATTGGAAAATCATTCATTCTGCAGGAAGTATCTAAATTCAAAGATCAAGTCAAACAAAACAGCTTTTGCCGATTTTTCTGAGTGAGGAATGATATTTGAAGGATGTGCAACATGATGTAGTCTTATTACATTAGAACAAACCTGACTGAGATACGAAGCCTTTCGTTATCAACGTTGATAACGAAAAGCTTCGTATCTTAATAAAATAACTTTTTTTCTGAAATATTACTCATTTTACTGTGGCTTTTGGAACAAATCTGACTTTGTTTCAGTTCAAATGGTTTTAGTAGTTTTCAATACGTCTCAGTTTTTAATTTGTTGTAAATGCTTGAAAATTTCAATCGTTACCAAAAATTGATATGTAATGCTTTTTAAATAAAAGAATGACATTAGAATTGAAAAAAGAATATTAATTAATAATAACTAACCTTTAATGTAAACAAATTAAAAATTTTGAGTGAAAATGAAGGGGAAGTAAAAAAAGAAGTAAAAAGAGAAAAAACTAAACTATTATTTGAAGAAACTCCTAACTCGCTCAAGTGAACTTTTTTTTAGATAAAACTTACAATTTTATATAAACTTTGAAACAAACTTCATTAAGTTATATTGATTCTTTTTTTGAAATCGAAACTTTCAAACTGAAATTCGATGTAGCATAATTTCTCAGCTATTTAATGTCCTACTGACTTATTTGTTTGATTTATGCAGGGAAGATGAAGCTGAAGAGGATGAAAAGTAGGATATCTCGAGAGTTTTTTGTAAATATAGTTATCAACATTTAATATTATCGATTATTTTTTGGATACAAAATAGTGATTTAATTATTTATTAATTTTACATCTATACCTTTCGTAAAAAATTTATTTAATGTGTGTGAACATATGACGATATCTCTTGAATAAGATGCAAATTCTTTGGCGCTTCATTGAAAATGCCCATATTAATGATATTCAATGGAATAACAAAATTATTCCATTGAATATCATTAATATGGTAATGAAAAGAATGAATCCATAAGCCATGGAGATGCAACGAGAAAGGAGAAGTCAGAAAACTTATTTTTATGGTATTTTGTTTTCATGAAAGGTTTCAAAACAGTTTGAAATGTTTATAGGTTTTTTCCTTCAGGTTCTTTAGAATAAAATATTTCGAGACAATAAATTATTTTTAATAAATACTTTTAATGAATATACTTGCAACTTTAAATGATACCTTAGCAGCATTATCGAAGAGGTCGGTAGTTACGATTACACGTTAGTTTTGATGCTTATCAACTTCTTGTTTCATTATGTTTATAATTATGACAAAAAAACTAAAAACTAAGTTTTCTTCCAAACAATTTTATTTTTTTTTCAAGTTTATATTCAACTATTGATTAGATACTAAATCGAACTCAAAAGGAAATTTATAAGTTGAGTTTTAACTTGCAAAGCGTTAAGTGGCTGGAAGGCAATTATATTCTCAGACCAGTTGGCTCAGTTAGCGTAGTGGTTAAAACGTTAAACCTCAAATCCAAGGATACTGAGTACTGCCATGGCCTGCTGAACCAATTTAGTGCGCAAAGAACAAAAATTTAAAAGCAAATCTTCACACAAAATCCAGATTCACAACCAGACTCTACAAAGATGCAAGCCTTCTTTCCGGTTTTTTTTCCTTGAAGACAATTATGCACTGGATCTAGGCTTGTTAGGTTTCAATTTAACAGTCAGTTAAGAAGGATGCAGGAATACCTTTATAACAAGAAGGAAGTTCAGTTTCTTTTAGTTGTGAAAGATTACTTTCAAATTATTTTAGTTTATCACATATTGACGGTATATGGTCATTCAATTGTAGTATGGATGAGGCTGAAGACGAAGAGAATGAGGATGATGATATGAACATTAACGAAAACAAGTAAGACTTTTTTCATGTGTAATCTTTCATGTTTTGTTGCATGATTGCCTAAATTTTTTCGTTACTCTCATTGGCTCTATAAGAATAAAAAATTTGCTATAAACATGTATTAAGTAAAAATTAAAGTGTTACGAGGTGAAATTATATTGGTTCAGCGTTTTATTGTTAAGTTTAATATTTACTTCCTACATAAACCATTTACAGCTTGGTACAAAAACACAAGGTTGCTGAAGGTGATCACAAGTGAGTTTATTGATGTTAATACAAGAAATTTTTGTATAAATTCAGTTTGATATCAATACAACAGTTGTGTTAGAATTATTATCTTTAAAAACTGATGAAACAATTTATTAAACATTTCAAATCCAACACGTCGCCTCGTATAGCTCAGAGATAGAGCTTTAGGCTAATTACCTAAAGTTACTGGGGTTGATTCCGCGTGAGCCGACAATTAGCACCTGTTCCATAGTGTGTTTTTGCTACATTAAATTTGTAGCAAGCATTTTGATCTATAAAGGAAAAGCGTTTTATAAATACCACATTACATTACTCTTACGAGGCTTTTCATAAGTCGAACTCACAGTATAAAAACTTGTGCTTGAAAAAGTGTTTAATTCAAGTGTTTAAGCTCATTTAAGTTAATTTAGTTGATTGAAATTAGATAAAAGTTTTGTTGGCAGTTATTGTATTGTCAATTGCTGTAATTGAATTAAGTGGTATGTATTTTGCAAAGTATTCATAGTATTAACCAACAGTGTGCAGACGAATGAAAAACAAGAAGAATCAATACAAACGTGAGATAACATGAGTTTAACTACCATCAGTCTGGAATTCAATTCCATTAGAAAATTGTTTGGATGCTTGAAAGAAAACCATTAATCTTATCTATTTAACTAAACCTTCTTTCTAGTTTAATTGCTTTTACTTCGTTTACTGCAATTTATAGTGAATTCATGAGAAGTTACTAATTCTAATCATTTTGTAAAAAAATAAATATTTATTATTGACTACATGACACAGATTGAATGACAATGTTGTAAGAAAGGAAGAAAGTATTGGAAAAGAAGCATGTGAAGACGTCAAGTGTTATAGGGGTTTAGAAGAAGAAGATTATGAAGATGAAGAGGCAGAAGAAAAAGAAAGCTATAAAAATGAGAATTTAAATAATGAAAATGAAGAAAAAAATACAAAAGATGCAGAAGATTATAAAGATGAAAGCAAAGACGTTAAAAAAGTAGACGAACAAAATTATGATGAAGATTTTGAAGATGAAGAAACAGATGAGAGAGAAAGTCATAAGAATGAGAATGTGGATAATGGCTATGCAAAAAATAATAAAGAAGATTATGAAAACAAAGAAAAAGATATCGAAAGACTTGATGACCAAAACTATGATGAAGATTATGAAGATGAAGAAAACAAAAGCTTTGAAAGCGACGAAACTGAGGAAGAAAAAGAAAAAGATTCCGATAATAAAGACAATACAGATATAGATGATAATCACGATGAAGATGTGTGTGATGATGATGATGAATATGATGAGGATGATAAAGAAGATAAAGATGATGAAGATGATAAGGAAGATGAAGATGATGAAGATGATAAGGAAGATGAAGATGATGAAGATGATAAGAAGGATAAAGATGATGAAAATGAAAAGGAGGGTAAAGATGATGAAGAAATACAAAATGACAAGTGAGGTTTTTTTTTACTTTTTCAAAAACTTTTTTAATGTCATCTATTTTTATAACCACTCACCATACTATTGTGAAATATAATCGTATACATTAGCATCCCAAAATGCAAAAAAGCAGGTTTTTCCGGATTTTTTAAAAGTTCGGGACATGAAAGTTCCTTTTAACATGAGTATCGCAAATGAAATTATACTGAGTTAATGCTCAATAAACTAAAAATCTTTTTGAACTAATTGAAAAAATAAGAAACAATTTTTTTAAAAACATTTTTTGTATCTTTTTCTAAATATTTTAGATTTTTGCTTCAAAAAGGAAAAACAAAATACTGTTATTTTTTGTAGCTTAATTTGTAATTTTCGATAATTTTGACCTTTTATCTTATTGTTCCATGATAAGGTTGAACTTGTCAAATCATATATATTTTGATTACTTTTTTCTAAACAAAACAAAGTTTTTTAGTTTTGAACTGAATTATATAGAAAATTTATTTGGCTCAAAATTCATTAGCAATTCTTTTTGTTACGAGAACTTTTTAGTACAATTATTTGGTTTCAGAATAAATACGAAAGTTTAAAAATAGTCTCTAAATTTTTTCAACTCAAATTTGACTTCTTCTAATGGTTTATCAAATTGTTGATAATGTAAGTTCTGCTTATGAAAAATTTGTCTAATAAACTTTTGTGTTTGTGTCAAGTATGCAAAAGTTTTAAGATTTTTCAACTTGTAAAATTGAAAAATTGTTCGTGACATTAAGTCCGGATTATTGAAAGATAATTTTCAAAAGAATACACAACAAAAAACTTTTGCTTAATTTTCTAATATTAAAAAACTTGTTCAAGTCTGACAAATTCTTTTGGCCATGCTTCTTCAAACTTCATCATCGACTTTGATAAGTCAATCAATAAAATTTTAATCTTATTTTCCAGATCAAGTGACACTTATGAACATAGTAGTGATTACGAAGATGATTTCGAAAATTAACTCCATTTTGAATTATTTCATTTCTATTTTCTTCATTTTCTAAATAAAAACTAAATATAGTCAAGCTAACAAACACAAAAGTTGAATGAAAAAATATCAAATAATGTATTCAAATTTGAATTGAATAAAATTTTTGATGTTGCTATCAATTTTTAAAAATTTTCAATTAGATAATTAGATGGACGCAAAATAAACAAGCATATAAAACAAACAAAGTCGAATGAGGAGTGCTATAAAGCAAGTTCACGGTTTCAGCTACCTTGGAAATTGTAAAATTTCAACACGGACAAGCGTAAATATTAAAACAGAATAATTAGAGCACTGAAAAAAAATAGAAAAATATGGAAATTAAAACTGCCATGAATTTGAAATAAACTTATATCATAGCTTGAGCGAAATCGGTTCTTTGTCGTCTTGCGAAATTTTAATTTTTAGAGTTGGATGGCGTTTTTAACTACTGTTTCGAGGATGGAGATGAGGGTTATTGTGAATGATTTTTTGTGCCTATGATATGATATGTTGGGTCTATGATATGTTGGGTCTATGATATGTTGGGTCTATGATATGTTGGGTCTATGATATGTTGGGTCTATGATATGTTGGGTCTATGATATGTTGGGTCTATGATATGTTGGGTCTATGATATGTTGGGTCTATGATATGTTGGGTCTATGATATGTTGGGTCTATGATATGTTGGGTTTGAGGAGTGAGATGTGGATGATTTAAAGAATTTAACTTTTTTGCTTTTTGTAGCTCTGCAATAGTAATTCTGTCATCGGGTGTGATTGTTGTGTTAGAGGTTTTTGAGCATAACATGTGAAAAATTAGTTGAGTGATTTGATAGTTGAATAGTCTGTGATTGCTTTTATTTCATTTCTGTAGGGTATGTGAGCTTGGGTGTTCACTAAAGCACCTGAAGACAAATAAACGATATGTATACTCGAACCAGTTTCCAAAATGAGTGCAAGAGCCTTCAACTAAAATATCATTTGTACAAGCAGCTCTATTGAACTATTTTTGATCTTCATCAACTTAAAAATGTTGCTATTAATTTTAGAAAATTATTTCACTAATTTTGATAGATTCTTATTTTTTTATGAAAAAATATTATATTTATTTCAATCAAGTATTTTATTAATTAAATTTTTTTATTGATTTTCGATAAAGTAAGCTGTTTATAAAAAAAGAAACGTTATGAATATGACGCAAGCCATATCATATCATAAAGTTCAGTTTGTTAAACCAATTCTGACTTATTGGTTTGACAATTCCTCAATTAAAAGGTCCGATAAAACAAATATTTGTATCAACCAATAAACCTTCCTTTTGCAAACTTATAAGGCTGTTGAAAGAACGAAATTATCTTCAAATGATAATTCAAAAAGTGCAAGATATACGAATCAACGACTTCAACCAAAACGTTTCTTATGAAAAACTACCCAGTTCACCCAAACCCTATGAGGCATACATTTTTGGAAAGGAGATTTATAAAACGATGATGTTCATCCAATGAACGATACATGCATAAGCAAACGACCGATTCCGAAAGAAAACATCGCGGATCAAAGTTGTTTACCCATCCTGGTTTCAAACCTTTTGAGTACTTTGTTTCCTTCTTTAAATATGGTACTCTCACCCTGTTTATTGCTGTTATTTATCGACCTTCTTTTCTTCATTTATTAATGACTTCTCTGCCTCACTTGAATTTCTATATACTCTTTCCTCTTCTTTTTATTTTATAGGTGACTAGCATTCAATTTAACAACAAAACTAATTTCTACACTAACAAGTTTTTTGAACTTGAACTTTTCAATCTTTCCTTACATTGTCACTTTTCCTCTCATTCCTTTGGCAACACCATTGATCTTTTTATCACATCATCCTTTATCAAACCCATTAGTATTCATCCTCTCCCAGTCTCCTATTACCTTATTCAGATTTTTCCCACTAACCTAAATAAACTCTCCTCCTCTGTCAACGTATCTACTCTTGGTTTCAACTTGATTTTTCCATTTAACTTCTCTCGGCTTTTTCCTTTGGTGTTTTCTCTTTTTGATGTTAATGACTTTTTGCTCTAGACTCTCTTCTCCCTAATACTTTGAACGTGCTTCTGCCCATTAAATCTTTTTCATCCAAACATACTTAACGCAAGCTTGAACGTTTTTATCGTTCCTCTCCCTCTTCTTCCTCCAATGATCTTTTGCTTTCTCACCTATCAACCTATCGCTCACTTCTCTACTCCATCAACTTCGCCTTCTTTTCTTTATCTCGTTAGAAAAATCACTTGTATTCTTTCCAAAAAATTCTCTTCTTCTTTTTCTTAAAGTTTCTATAATTTTTTCTACAACAAAATTCTTTCCTTTAGAACAACTAGCTTATATCACATTTTTCTCCTTTTGTCTCTCTCACTTTTCACCCATCACCTTCACGGACTTCATAACCATTATAAAATCTGTATCCTCATCTTGTTTTCTCGACTTAATTTCTTTCAAAATTGTTAATAATTTTTTTTCTATCCCATCATACTCAATCTTTCTCTAGCTATCTTTAAATTTTCCATCTCTTAAGTCATCTATCGTCACTCCAATACTAAAAAAACCCTTAACAATCATTTTGCCATTTTTACCGTCCTATTTCTAGCTTCTTTTTTCCAAAATTCTTGAAAAACCTTCAACTTTCAGACTTTCTTCTTTCTGGCAATCTTTTTCCCTTTATTCAATTTGGCTTTCGACCCTCTCACTCTACTGGAGCTTTCCTTCTAAAAATCTCTAATGATTCTCTTCTAGCTTCCAACTCTGGTAAGCTTTCTTTTCTCCTGCTTTTGATACTGTTGATTTCTCACTTTTACTTGTACATCTCAACTCTTGGTATTTCTTCTATTTTTTGGTGTTTCTTAAGGATCTTTTCTTTGTTCTTTATACCGCCCGTCTCTTTTCCCTTTCTTTTACTCATGAAAGACTAAGCCTCGGTCTTAATTATATTGCTCGGAGTGACTCCCCTCTTCTCTCCCTCCCATTACGATCTCTTCTGACCCCACTATTCATCTATTCTCCCCTATTCGTAGTATTGGTTTTCTTTTTGATTCTTTCTTTTTTTAAACCTCAAATTCTCTATCTTGCTTCTTCTTGTTTTCACTACTTCCGTCGCATCAGACAGATCTTATCTTACCTAGATGATCCCTTTCAAGATTTTTGTATGCTCGCTTGTTCTGTCCCGTTTTAATTACTGCAACTTTCTATTCCATAATCTTCCTAAATCTACCCTTTTAATAAAGCTTCAAATTCTGCTGCACGTCTGGTCTTTCATACTAAATTTTCTCCTATCTTTGCATCTCTAGCCTACTGCTTCACTTTCTTTCTTTCTTTCTTCAAAATTTGTTTTCTCATGCATAAAATCTCACTCTCATTCACCTTCCTATCTTTTTAATTTTCTACTACCTCCTAAATGTGCTAGCCTTCGGTCCTTTACCCGCTCTTATTCCTACGCTGAAACTGCTTTTTTATTTCCTGGTCCATTTCTCTTAGGCTCTTCTTTTGAATCTCAAATCTTCATTTTATTATTCTTAAAAACCTCAAAACTCACCTCTTTAAGCAGTTCATAACAGAGCGCCTCTGAACGATGCACAGAAAGCGCTATATAAGTTGTTTACAAAGTTATTTGGAAGCCCTCTCTCAAACAAAATTCACAAATGGTCCCCAACTTTCTAATCAACCAACCACGACCACACATGGCCTTTGACTTCTCAGAGAACAATTAACGACTTAATATCCATATTAAAAACATCCCACACCAAAATCCCCCAATCCTACCATTTTAGGTTTAAAATTTGACCAACTACTGCTTCCTCATAATGAAAACTCAAAAAACCCAAAACTTTATAAAACTGCTAACCTCCACACACTGGGCAAAAACAAAAAAATTCTTATCACCATCCACAAAAAACCACTTCCCACCACCATCGATTACGCAAACGATATATGGTCACCCATCATTTTATCCAGCTCGTTAAACAATATTTGATAGTCGAAACTCAGATATGAAAACAATCACATGCCTCACACTCAACATCATCACTCACCTTCAGTCAGAAACAAAAATTTTTTCACTTTTATTCTTCTCTAAAACTACACGTCTTTCAACTTTACCAAAAAGCTTATCGTTCCAGCCATTCACTCACTACATAAGAAGCTAATCCAAATACAAAAAACAATTCATATTTAGCAACTACGCTATAAACATACCCATCAACAATTTTAGCAGCCGTTTTTGCAGTTTGTTTTTGCTATGAACTGCTTTTTCTTTTTTTTACTATAATTAATTTTCAATTTTCTGTTTTAATTAGTTTATTCAATCATTATTTTCTTATAAAACTTTGTTTTTTCTTTCTTAATTCTTCTCCTCCTCCTTCTCGATCGTTAGGCGTTTACATCCTCAATCTCAAATCTTGTTCATCTGTTCTCAATAGTCTCATCATCCACTACTTTTTTTTGCAGTTCTAGACCGCCTCACCCATCTCTCTTCACTTGAAATCTAAATCTTCTCATCCCAAAGCTAAATCATCCAACTCATCTCATAACTGTTCAAAACTTTTTTAATCCATTAATGTCTCTCTTCTTAACATAAGATCTCTTAATAACAAATCTATTCATGTTTTCAAACTTCTCTCTGCCTCCAACCTTGACTTTCTAGTTCTCAGTGAGACCTGCCATCTGCTTCTTCTCCTTCTCTCTTCTCTGCATGTCCTCCTTCCTATTCTTTCTTTGAACTTGTTCGTGCTTCTCGAAATCTTTTTTCTACTTCTATTTTCACCTACGAAAGAATCTGACTTTTTTACAAATCTTCTTTTTCCCCATCCAAGACTTTTCATCCTGGTTTCAAATCTTTTGAATCCTTTGTCTCTTCTTTTAAATATGGTACTCTCACCTGCTTTTATTCATCGATTTCTCTCTCTTTCTTTATTAATGACTTCTCTGCCTTACTTGAGTTTCTATATACTTTTTCTTTTTTTTATATTGTGACTTCAACATTCAATTTAACAACAAAAGTAATTTCTACACTAACAAATTTTTTGAACTTCTTCCATCTTATTCCTCTGGCAACACCATTGATCTTATCATCACATCATCCTTTATCAAACCCATTAGTCTTCATGCTCACCCAGTCTCCTTCTTTGATCACCATCTTATTCAATCTTCTTTCTTTACCAACCCCATTAAACTCTCCTCCAATGTCAAAGTATCTACTACCTCTTGGTCTCAACTTGACAAAAACTTTTTATCCAACTTCTTTCTGCTTTTTCTTTTGACTCTTCTTCTACTGACGTCGATGACTTTGTTCTTGCTCTAAACTTTTTTCTCACTGATACATTGAACGGGCTTCTTCCCATTAAATCTTTTACCTACCGTCTTTCCTCCTTCAAAGCTTTTTGGTTTGATGGTGAATGAGTCCCATCCAAACGTACTTTACGCAAGCTTGAACGTTTTTATTGTTCCTCTTCCTCTTCTTCCTCTCATGATCTTTGGCTTTCTCACCTATCAACCTATCGCTCTCTCCTCCACTCAAAACACTCAAATTTTTTTATCTCTTTCATCAACTCTGCTTCTTCTTCATCTCGTTGGAAAAATCTCAATCATATTCTTTCCAAACAATCTCATCATCCTTTTTCTTTTCAAGATTTTCATAACATATTCCACAACAAGATTCTTTCCATTAGAACTAATTGCTAACCATCTCCCACCTCCAGCCTCTTATCCTAATTCTGTTTCTCTCACTTTTCACCCATCACCTTCACAGATCTCATCACCATCATCGAATCTGTATAATCATTTTCCTTCTCTCTCGACTTTATTTCTCGCAAAATTCTTAAATGAGCTTTCCTCCTTTTATCCAATCAATATTATAAACCTTTCTCTAGCTACTTCTAAAGTTCCCACATCTTTTGAATCATCTATCGTTACTCCAATACTGAAAAAACCTTCTCTCGATCCTTCTTTATCTCCAACTACCGTCTCATTTCTAACCTTTCCTTTCTCTCCAAAATTCTTGAAAAAGCTATTCACCTCCAACTTTCAAACTTTCTTCTTTCTAACAAATTTCTTCCCCCTACTCAATCTGGCTTTCGACTCTCCTCTACTGAAACTTGCCTTCTAAAAATCTTTAATGATGCTCTTTTAGCTTCCGACTGCTAAGTTTTCCCTTTTTCTTTCTTTTGACTTTTCTTCTGCATTTGATACTGTTGACCACTCTCTTTTACTTCAGCGTCTCAACTTCTTTTTTGGCTCTTCTTTTTCCTGGCTTACCTCCTATCTTTCTAAACGTTCTTTTAATGTTTCTATTAAAAACTCTTCTTTTCTCTCTGTTCCTTTTGGTGTTCTTCAGTGATCTGTTCTCGAACCTCTTTTCTTTATTTTTCATACCTTTCACCTCCCTTGTCTTATCGAATCTTTCTCTTTCCAAAGTCAGCTCTTTGCTGATGACACCTACATCTTCTCTTCTTCCCCTCTTTCTTTTATTTTTGAAAAACTTAGCCTTTGTCTTAGTTCTATTTTTTCCTGAAGTGATTCCATGCCTCTTAAACTAAATCTACCACCATTCCATTCTTTGTTCTCATGTCCACTTCACCACACTCCTACCCTGTTTTTCTACAAAACAAAAACACTTCGAAAGTATGTAGACCGACCCCATAAGAACAGCAGAGCTTGATAAATGGAAAGTTTTGATGATAGAAGAAGTATTTATACATGCCTAGAGTGTCTGGAGTATATAAAAAAACAAACGAGCCAGTTTTGAATGGTGTAAATTGATTTGATAACAACTCAACCACTTGAGGCCAAACATACCCAGAAAGCACCAGCGATGAGACAAGCTGCATCAAATTGCAAACACGCCGTTGTTTATGCACTACATTGAACGTTTTATATTTAATAGTCTATTTTTTTGAATTTCGTCTTGAACGATTTAAATTCTTTAACTTATATTTCAATGAAACTGTGTTTTATACTTCAAAAATTTGTCTGTATAAGCAAGTATATCCCAAAATTTTCATTGTATATTAATGATTTATATAATACAAGTATTTTATATTCTAACTATTTTATGATTCAAATTGTTATTTGAGGCAGCAAATTGGTAAAGCTGAGTTTTTTTAGAGCAGAACTTTGTGTTTTTGTTTTAAATTCGATAAGATATTTGTTATCCCGAAAGTGCTGTGTGTAAAGACTAAAAAATACCTCGACAGACTATGCAGCTTCAGTAATGAAAAGATTTGAATGGAATAAATTTGAAATTTGGAAAATTTTTTTATTTTGAGTGAAATTCATAAAACTCATCGTATCAAGACTAATACATTTTGGATATGCGTTGGTGAATTGAGTAAACTCAATAGTAAAGTACACGGTATCAAACTACTAAAACACCAATAATCCATTCAAAAATCCAGGCTCAAATGGTACATTTCATAAATAACTGATGAATCAATATCAGACTACCATCAAAATACATGAAGACTATTAACAGTCAAAACATTGAACCATTAAAAGAGTAATCCATTTACATTAATTGTCCCCTTATCAAAATCAATAAACATTTAAATATATACAATTCAAAAATTCTTGAGTGATCTGTAAAATCATTATATTCTTATTTATATCGTCTTTATGAAGCCCCTATTTCCATGATTAACTTCCTTCTACATTACGAGCTCAGTATTAGTAGACCGGATATTATTAATACTTTTAGATATTAGAGTTTTATTATCAATTATTAAATATTTCCCTCATATATACTTTGAATAGTACTATCATTACTCATCAACATTAGTATACCAAAATACCAACCTACCAATGCTAAAACAGCAACGATAACAAAACCTAGCTTTATCAATATACATTGCTAATGGCAAAAACATTAAATCATGCAAATATAAGCGATCTCAATCTATAGCTCACAATATATCACAAGATATACGAACCATTCAACCTCTGTTTAGGTAGATAAAGAAAGCTAGTTATTTGCGGAAACTGTTCAGTTATATTTTAAATTAATAGCATAAATAAATTATATTTCATATAAATAAACAAAAATTTCATGAAAATAAACCAAGAGTATATATGACATGATACAGATTAAAACAGTGAAAATATACAAAAAAATACATTTGAAAAATAAAAACAAACAAATGAAAGAATTGCACACGGCATTATGTAATTAATTATCTCGATTACTAAAACATTGAAAACACGGGAATGAATGAGAAATTTCTACTTGAAACTCCGTTATGAAGCCAGTCTGTAAGGTGATGACGTGTCCAAACGACGAGTTGTTTCAATGAGGTCATGTTACGGACGCATGCAGAAGTCAAGGGTGAAAAATACAAAATAAAAATGTCACGTGATTGGCTGTTTTCAAAACTTGGTCTAGTCAATGAGAGCGTGTATAAAAATTACATTTTCAATACCATCCATGATATATCGTTCAATTTATTCATCAATTCAACCAGGCATTCAACTAGCTCAATAAATATATGACACAACTACAAGTGACTATGGATATGATCAATAGTTCACAAAGGTGGAAACACGTCATGATTCTAAGATGTATAAAAATAAATAGAAAAACGAGATAGAAACTGATAGATCAACATGAAACTCAATATAGTTACAATATCAAAGGGACCTAAAGGTGGAGTGTAGAAATGCATGGATGAGATGTCAAACCAGGTGAGGTTCAATATTGCTTTCACTAATCGTTTTCTTTTTCGATTGTTTCTCACAGTTTTTCTTGCCTTGTTGACCTAGATTAGGTATTTAACCATAAAGTCAATAACTCACACATCACATCTAACCTCATAAACAATATTCATAACACCGTCCTTATTTATCAAAACACACAATAACTACCTTTTCATCATCCTCAACTATCAAACACCCATCACCCTCAACCATCTTGCTACAAACCCATGGTGACAAGAGCAGATCCGAAGGCGAGGCCTGATTGGCAAGGGAGGGTGTAAGCTTCATCGGCATGGGGCAGTCTTATGATGATGGACATGACTGCTATCTTGGGCGCACTCAAAGGCTCTAGACCCACCGCCACCATCTTCACCTGGTGAGGTTGCAACCATAGTCATAAAATAGAATATTAAAAATTAAAATATGGTCTTCAAAGGTTCCTAAAAATAACGACTGAAAAAATATATAAAACACAATTGAGTAACTTCGAATAACCTCCCGCAAGTTACAAATGCAAGCACACCCAATAAAAAACAAGACATTGGCACCTTCTTGTGCTTGGAGTTGAGCAGCTTGGTCTCCCCCATGGAGTTAAGCACTGCAGTGGCCTGGTGAAAAGTATTCTCATCGATCTGCAACAAGCATGTGCTGCATGGCCTCTTAGCCATCTCCTCCATCTCCTGCAGCTGCCTCTGATCGGGTGTGTTCTCATGGTTATGATGAGGATATCACTTCAATCGATATGATAGTAGAGTAAAACTTGCCTCATTAATGAAGTTCAACAATCGTGAAAAGTATGGAATAATAATATTATTAGTGTATCTTCTTGATATTTTTTCTATGTTCTCATGATCAGATTGAACATAACAACATTATGATCAGTTTAAAGAAAGAATATATCTAAAACCTGACTCCTTTTGAAGTATAAAAATATTATTGTATTTTTTATTATTATTGTTGTAAATGCAGGCAAATATTAATTATTATTGCTATTATTGACAAATATTGAACCTGAGTCCGACGCATGATGTCGATCCGTTGTCTGAACTTCCACAAGATGAACGCTATCAGCAACAACGTGAAAAAGCAACTAATGATTGGATGTTATAAAGGTGTTGAACATAATAACACTATAATTACTGATAAATCATGAGGTTTTGCTAGTGAACATATATGATGAATGGTATATGATAAATATATAAAAGATTATGAATTAAAGCACTAATATAATGACGTTCAACTGATGAACAAACAAACCTGAAAAATGTGACAAAGAACTTGTACAGATCAATGTGGTCTATTTTGTAGTAGGATACCTGATAGGTGCAAAATATATAGCATAATGGTACATCATTCGTCGTGAGCTCAATAAAATGTTTATGAAAAGTTATTATTATTGAAATTATTAAAATTTATCAACTGTGAACAAATTAACCATACCAATACAGTTTTCTTTTTTAAAAAAGTATCTAGATCATTTTATTTTCTCAAGATTTGTCACAATTAAAGTCATGAGTGTCTCAAAAAATGAATGAATAATTTGAATGCTGAGTTTGATCAAAAAAAATAATGATAATTTTTAAGTGAAATTATTGCAGAATTTTTCTTTTTTAATAGAGGGCAGAGGCAGGAAAGGGTGCCAGCTTAAAAGCGGTATTTTTTATATATTTAAATTAGCATGAAAATCAAGCATTGTCTGAAACTATATTCCAAAAAATCATTATTTTTTTTCCATTTTTAAAAAATGACGTTTTAAAAACTACACCAACCACACCATCATAATCACCATTCCTACGAAACCCAACCTTGAGATAGAAAGGCGCGTGGAAATCGGCAACATGTAGAAGTATATGCACTATTTTTGATGATTTTCTGACACCCAGATCATCCTTTGTGAACCTCTGTGTTAAACTCTTTATCATTCTCTTGGGGATCAATGTGAGATTTGCAGAACCTTTAGTGGTTGGGGTGGTAGTGGTGTAAGAGTTGGGATTAATATGTGTAAGAAGAATATATTTGACAGGTTGCCATGAAAGACTGGTAGTGATTTATAAGAGTTAACGAATGTAATTTTTATTGATTTTATATGGTTTAATGATATGAAGATACCTGTCCAGAGTAACATGGAAACATTAGTAGCAGGTATGCACGTTATATTGATCTGTATGTCGCTGTGATGCTGTGGCGGTTTGATCAAATATAATTACTAAAAAGTTTACTTGAGTCATTTATTGAAATATATGTAATAAGAATTTCAGAAGTAGTGAAAAACTTTCGTTATAAAGTACATTCTGGATACATTTTTTGAAGTTAATCAATTTAAAACGTTTTATTTCGGTTTGGAATTCGTTCACAATTTACTAAAGCTAATTAAAAGATAAAAAATGATATTACTATTAATAATAGTACCTTCGATAAACATATCATTATTATTTTTCTTATTAATATAACTAACAAGATCGGTGATATTGAAAACAAGGTTGGCTTTGGTGGTGAATGGGTCTGTGACGTTGAAATGCACCATGTAATCCAAGTACAATATCTCTGTTTTTATTGTTATTTGAACTATCATTCAATCACTATAAATTATTAGTAGTAAGAGTATTATTACTAGTAGAAACATGGTTTTATCTTAACATTAAACTCTTATCATGAATATTATTATTGTTAGTGATTATGTTGTCTTATCAAAACATTATTATTATTATTATTATAAAAGACCCACGGTAACAATCATCATGTATTCTCTTGTGATCATTGTCACACCTGAGGGTGAAGTTGTGAGGGTGGTGAAGTTGTAAGGCTTGCATTATAATTGTCTCCAAAACAAATCATTTCTAACACATTTTTAAAAATAGATAGACCATGTTTTTTTAATATTATGATTGATAACATAGCATTACTCCAAGCAGTCATTAGTGGCTCCCCTAGTTTTACAGTGGCACTTTCCTGTGCGATGGTTGCATGCACTTGTCGACTCCTTGTGGCAAGCACATTCTGGTGTTGCATTCATTTTGGTTATCTCAGCACAGACTGTGTATTCATGGAGATATATAATTCTGCATCAATAGTCACGTACCTTGGCAGTCTAAGGCTAGTGCAGGGTATCCATAATACCAGTCTATGCACTGTTCACATTGCTTTCCTGGGTTATTATTTGTTTGTTTTATGCTAGCACACCAGACGAAATAACATTTTTAAGCATAATCTAGGCTAGGCAAAAAAAAAAAAATGAATTTGATAGCGTTCAAGATTAGCATAAAAATTATCAATTATAACTGGAATAAGTTCTTGGTGTTTGAACTGAGTCCAACTTAGCGTCTATATTCACCGGCTGCTTTTCAGTTATAATAGTAAATTTCGGTGGCAGGCATGAACAGACTGATATTCTGGTATCGTTGTAAAGTGGCTTGGCGGATGATCATTGCTTTCAACATCTAGGCAAACTACCGAAGTGTGGGAACGGCAGTTCTCAAACTCGATAATTTTCGAATTCGATGTTAGTTTTGACTGTCAGTGCTTTAAAATTACGATATGTTACTATAAATAATTTAGACCGAATGCTATATAAACCAGTTATTGAAACGCATACAACAGTATAATCTTATTTGTATAATATAAATGAAGAATGAGCATTGAAGTAGTGAAGCATAAATACCTGTGGTGAAGTTTAGACAGTTGATACAAGTGGCAGTGTTGGGGTAGCAAGTGCTGTAACCATTACATTGGCACACTGTGAATGATGGAAATTATTTTGAAAATAATTATACATTAAATTACATAAACAAAGGGTCTTTGAAAATATAAATATTAAATAATGCTGTACTTGAGATGAGAATTATGCCATTGCGCAATGAATGAAAACTTAATTTTTAAAAAATAAATCAACGGCAGTCTATTTCACAGTGAAAATAATGTAGAAAAACTCAAAACCTACATGGACATCTCATGAAATACCAGTTCTTTTGATCGCATGCAAAAGCCACAGAGTGTTTAGAAGACGGGAGATTCGCAGGGCTTGTGGGGCCGTGAATGGTGCCTAAAGAACACGTGCCTCGACCCGTGTTGCTAGCGTCGTCACAGTAGCCACAAGAGGGACTAGCGATGCACGATGAGCAGGTCTTCATGCGCTCACAATCATGAACTTGAGTGCGGGTGTTTCAACGATGTTATGTATACCATTATTTGGATGGTACATTGCCTTGTATAAAGCTCAATTAAGTTATATTTATTGCTAAATATTGCTACTTTGAAGAATTTATTATTAATTTTCCCAGCTAATTGAAATTTTTAATGAATAAACGATTTAGATTTTATATTGGTAAATGATATTTTGTATTGAAATCTAATAACTCTCAACACATCCTAAAAAACGCACCATGGCAACTGCTCGACTCAGTCAACCACTCAAGACAGCGGCCATAGGGGTACACAGCCAGGTATGCTCTTGAGTCAAGACATGTGTTTGATGAGGAACACCACATGCATTTGTTCATGGTGCAGTTGTAACAATTGTCGTAGGCATAACATTGTTTTTCACATTGGCCTTTATATGTCAGGGTAGATGTCGTTATCTTTTGATTGTTTGGTGTGTTCATCTTCTTTATAAGTGAATCATTTAAAATACCTGAAAATTTTTTTTAACAATCAACTTTTATGCTTTCATGGCAGTCTATAGCCTCATAATGGCTAGAATAGAGAACCCCAAAAAAAGCTCCCCATTAATGATCCCTTGTACAGGGATAATACTTTTAAATAATTAGACATTAATTGAAACTAAAATCACTATGGTTCGAAAAAGATTTTAAAAAAATGAGAAACTATTTTGAGTTATCTAGATATAGATGGTTTGAAGAGAACCAATACTACCAAAAAAACGGACGTAAAACGATGATTG
>OZ038321.1:14073283-14176769 GCA_964035795.1 Pterobdella sp. o SKG-2022 | reverse complement strand
ATCACGTGTAACATATTCACTCCTAATTCATAATACTTAGGAAGCTAGAAACTCCTAAAGTCAATGACAATAGATGAATTGAATTACATGTCTTATGTTGCCAGCGGCAGTTGTGGTCAGTGGAACACATGGGGCATGTGGTGTGATTGAAACACGTTATGTTCATGAAGGTTAAGTCTTCTGCACAGTCACTTTCACTGCTTATGTTCGATTGCTGTTGGAAATGGTTTCTTTCTATCTATCTATCTATCTATCTATCTATCTATCTATCTATCTATCTATCTATCTATCTATCTATCTATCTATCTATCTATCTATCTATCTATCTATCTGTCTATCTATCTATCTACAAAGAACAAAAAATAAAAACCAATAATAATAATTTCAAGCATAATAAACCAGACTCCTTTAATCTCGACAACAAAACAATAGAAAAAATCCAAAATGAAATGAAACACTGTCTACATAAAAGAAAACACAGTAATGTGAATGAGATATGGGATGGTTTCAAATCAACAATAAAAACAACAATAACTCAATTACTTCCGAAAAAAGCAACAAAAGCTGAATAAAGTTGGGTCACAGAAAACTTGAAAACCCTTACAAGAAAAAAGTGACACATTTTCAAATTTTACAATTGCGGCAAAGAGAAGATTTAATCCCAATCAAACTTAGAAATCAATATAATTTGTTAAAAAAAGAAACAAAAAAAGAATGCCGTAGAGCCTTGAACAAATGGTGGGATGAGAAAACCAAAGAAGCGGAAAAATTAGCAGAGATCAATATGAAACTTGGTCGAAGTGGTTCTCTTCTCAAATCACTAAAATCGATAGGCAGATCATGTCATATTCAATATCAAAGTTTATTAAACTCAGATGGTGCAACAAAAATTTCAACACCAAAACAAAAATTGCAAAGATGGCACCAATACTTCACAAAATTAATAAACGTGGATACAAAAATTGACGATGCTACATACGAAGTTCTACTAAAAGGTAATATTCAGTACGATCTTGACCAATTGACAGCTCCTCTACCAGAACAAGAAATAGAAACAGCGCTAAAAAAGGTAAAAAAACAGTGCTCCAGGAATAGATGATATAAGCACTGACATCCTAATTCTGGCCTCTGAAGCGACTGTGAACTGGATTAAAATACTGGCAGATCAAATATGGTTGGAAAAGCGCATCCCTCAAGACTGGAAAAAACAAATAACTATTCAAGTTTTCAAAAAGGGACAAAGATCAGACTGTGACAACTATAGGGGAATTGCACTACTATGCACAGCAAATATTAGCTAAATCGGCTCAACCCAATAATGGACCACCAAATAAACGAAAGTCAATGCGGCTTTCGCTCAAATCGAGGTTGCAATTACCAATTATTTAATTTCCGCATTCTTATGCAACGAGCCAAAGAATACAACACAGCCCTCTACTTATGTTTTGTTGATATATCCAAAGCATATGACTCAGTCAATCGCAATGTCCTATGGAAAGTGCTACGCCGCTCATACAACTTGCCAGTCAAGATCATAAATATATTAAAAGCTTTTCATGAAGGCACCCAAGGAGTAGTTAGATTTAAAGGCCATATGTCTAACGAGTTTTCGATTAGAACAGGAGTAAAACAAGGGGATATACTATCTTCTCTGCTGTTCAACCTATATCTGAATGCTATTACAAATAGCGTATCAGAAACACACAAACATATTGGAGCACAAGTTATGTACAACCTCAATGCTCCTTTAATGAATAGCAAAGATAATATGGATAGATGCACAATAGTTCAAAATCTCTTGTATGCTGACGATATGGTCTTAATCAGTACTAACTATGATGACATAAGCTGCTTAATGGAAACAATAAACAATAGATTGGAAATGTTTGGTTCAAAAATAAATATCGAAAAAAAAAAAAAATGATAATACTTCCAAAACAAAAGGTACTCCCAAAAATCCCTCCCAACAACATTTTACTAGAAAAAATTGAAAAAGTGAAACACTTTAAATATTTGGAAGTCTTTCTCACCAATGAGGTATCGTTAGACACAGAAGTGAATGCCCGGGTTAAAAAAGCGTCAATGGCATTTAGACGCTTGAATAAACTGATATGGTATCAACCAGCAATAAAATGCAGTACTAAATGTAGACTGTTCAAGGCGGTGATACTACCAGTCTTACTGTACGGAAGTGAATCATGGGCGCCACTCAACCACCATCTTCAACGTCTAAATACCTTTGTCAATCAATGCTTGCAAACTATTTTAGGTTTGTCTCTTTTTGATAAAATAAGAAACACTGAAATAAGAAACCGTGCAAACATTGAACGCATAGAAACCTTACTACAGCGTAGACGGCTCAGATGGCTTGGCCACATACAGAGAATGGAAAATTCACGTCTACCAAAACAACTAGTAGTGAGCAAAATCAAAGAAGGTAAAAGGCTACACGGAAAACAGAAACAACGGTGGCATAATGTGGTAAATGCGGATCTTAAAAGTTTAGATATGGTCTCAACATGGAGAACAAAAGCCTTAAACAGGAACCTCTGGAGAAGAGATTAGTTCTAAACTCCATGATTAAAACCATTTCAAGGAAACAGAAGAGAAGGGCAAGAAGGACCGCAAAAAAGAAAATGAAAAATCTGAAACAGATTTAAAATGTCCTACTTGCAACAAAATATGCCTCAATAAAACCGAATTAGCGAACCACATCAGGCTATGGCATACCACTAACTTTCAAAAAACATCCAAATGTCAATTCTGTGGAAAATATTTCAAAAAACAAGGAATGCCAAATCACGTAAAAAAATGCATGAATGCACCATAAGTAATTAAGTATCTATCTATCTACCTATCTATCTATCTATCTATCTATCTATCTATCTATCTATCTATCTATCTATCTATCTATCTATCTATCTATCTATCTATCTATCTATCTATCTATCTATCTATCTATCTATCTACCTCAGCAGTGCATTCATCTAGTGATAACTTGCAAAAACTCCCACACATAACACACCCAACTTGCAAGCAACTTATGCAGTCTGTGTGAAAAGCACAAACCTCCTCTGTTAGGGTCAAAACATGTTATCATTAAAAATCATCAAACTTCATTTGATTAAGCAATGAATCAACTTTGAGGCTAAAAAAAGTATTACTGGGTTGAAATTTAACGGCTCACAATTAGAAGTCAACGTAAATCATTATACATTATCATTTAATTTCCAAATGTTCTGAAAATTTTTCAACAAGTACTATATAAATTAAACAATGTTAATGAAAAAAATTCATAATGGAACCATCCCGCCAACCTCTGATTAATGTCTTATTGCATTGGATCGACATAGTAGCAGTTGATAAGGTCCCCATAATCTTCAGCAGTTCATATTCCCTTATATCTACGCATCTACCATTGATCTCCTCGATGTAAACACATATAATGCCCTTATCAAAACTCTTCAAACATTCCTCTTTGCTCAAGTCCTTACACGATGCTAGGTGTAGGGTGGTCAAATGAATTAATATTACGATATTTAGATTTGTCTAATTCTATACAATGGCAACATAAAAAAAGCTAAATGATGATGATGATAGTGATCTAAAAATTTCAAACCAATACTAAATTCCATTGGAATGCCCCTATAAAAAAGCTAATGGAAGAGGACGTAAGCAAGCGCCCACCAGGAGTGTATGAGATAAGATCATTGAGAATGAAAGTGTTGAAGCCACCATGCACCCACATGCTGCCGTTAAATACCACTGCAGTGTGCCCATGCCTCACATTAAAGGGCTCCATGCCCAACTCTGGCAACATGCTCCACTTATCACAGTCTGTTGAAGTAGCTTGTGATAGTTTATACATAACTTTTGATGGCCAATGATTATAAAGTTAAATTTATCGGAAAAAATTCTTTTCAAATAAAAGAATTACTACACTTCAAAGATTGAAATTTCCATAGACATTTTATACAAACTGATAAGATTATATTGATGGAACCATATGAGAAATAAAATACTTCACCGATATGGTAAGCGATGAGTTCTCCGCACTGGCAAGATGTTCCAATGTTGTATGTAGAGCTGGAGTTGATGCCTCCATATATGTATATACTCCTGCGAGTCAAAGTTGTGTGCCTTTGTATATATTTGTATGCTGTTCTTTGTTTATATTAGCACCCTCATTTATAGGGTTTTTCAATTCAATTCAAAATCTTTGCAATTGCCAACCAAATCTTTGCAAAGATTTTGAATTTAATTGAAAAATCCTAGAAATAATTGTGTTTTATTTTTTTCGACGCTTGTGTCCCATCCATGTCAGTATGGAAACGAACGTAAAAAGGCGATATGTGTATAAATTTTTTTTTAATCATGATGGGCGTAGTGACGTATGTGTGGATGTGTGCATGTAAAATATCATAATCATCATCGTGTATGGAACATTTCTATGCTGAAACAAGCTAGGCTACTTGATTTTGAGTAACATAGATTTCTTCATTTTATCACACAACCATCATCACCAACCTATTTTACTGAACAGAAATTACACATCCCTATTCATACCAATAACATCAATCACTTATAACTATACTATAATGACTATAAAGGTAACAACGATATTTACAGCATAATACAACCTGCCAATGAGCACAGATGAATGTAGATATCTCCCAGCCATCCGCATCTTATGAGCTGTCCTGTGGTACAGTTAATGGTGGTCAATGTACATAGTGAACAGCGTAAATATGGTGAATATATAGAGCATTATAACGAGTGTATTTAATGATATTTACCATAAACCTATCAAGTGTTTGTAAAAATAAAAAGTGATCTCCTTGCACAATGAGAAAAGTTTTTTGTTTATTAACAATTATTTTTTCATCGCACAACACTGAAATCTCTAGTTGCAATAAATTCGTGTGATGGCACAAACCATGGAGATTACTTATAGTTTTTTAAAATCACTTTTTCTATAGCCTACTATGATTTAAATATAAAACCTCATAGGTTATCGAGTATATTTAGGAACACAAATAAATTTTATTGAAATACAAAGCTTTTCGTTAATTAAGTAGCATTTTTATTATCATGGTTCTATGTCTGTTCCAATGCTAGCATGAGCTGGACGATATTAAAAGATTCATTTATTTTAAAATATTTTAAAAGATATTGAAATATCAAAAAAAAATAAAAAAGCTTAAAGACCAGATTAAATGGTTTGGAAAAAGTTATATTGTTTCAATTAAAAATGTGAAATTTAGTAATTATCCAGATTATTAGCTGTCAATCAAAGAAAAAATTTATAACAACTATAAGCCGTTGAAAATTAAAATGAATCGGTATCATAAATAAACAATTTATCACAGTTTTAAAAATTAATTCATGTTGAAAAACAATCAAATGTATTTGAAATGATGAACACATTATCGGTTCAAAATATTAACCTTATAACAATCTTCTTTAGCCAAAGTAAATACTGCAAATGATTTGAACACCAAAAATAATTTTATTAATAAAATCAATTTTGGTGTTCAAATCATTTGCAGTATTAACATCATAAATTTTATTTTTTTTAATCATATTCCAAAGTCCAACAGTGTGGTTCAATAACTTCAATTACTTGCAAATGCACCAATAATCATAAGATTACTGATGCATTCATCCACAAAATTAAAGGTTTATCAACAAACTTGTATGAAGCTAATCTTACCACAAACATACAATATAAAGTACATGATTATGTAGATTGGTCTTTCAAAAAGCTCTGTGCATTTTTATCAATAAATTCTATATAAACTGATATTTGACCACTGTGCTTAAATGCATATGAACAACATACCAGATGAGAGTACGTAGGTTGAGGGAATAAAACTTAGAGGTGACCAGGTAAGTGTAGGTGATTATTTTGGTTCGCAGACCTGTGTGAATAGAATTACAATACACCATCATGATAATCTTCTTTAGCCAAAGTAAATAGCGAAAATTATTTGAACACTAAAGGTAATTTTATTAAGTACAAAGCTTTTCGTTAACAAAGTAACATTATTGGAATTTTAACAAACTTGATAATGTTACTTTGTTAAAGAAAAGCTTTGTACTTAATAAAATTACCATCATGATAACAACAAGAATTTCATAAGACCAATATACAATACCCCTCTGACACAAGCCAGCATCTAAGTGTGGTCAAACCATTAGATACTTTTAAGCACCTGCTTGATGAACTCCAAAGAATCAACAGATGCAGCTAATGCTTTAGTATTAAACAAGGCTAGAAAAGTTTGAACGCATGCAAAAAAATAATTCCATAAAAGTTTTCATACACAATCTTCAAGAAAAATTTTCAATGCCCACTGTGCACTGTTGTATGCACAAAAAGTTGACGATAATAAAACTTAATGAAAAAGACTCAAAATAAAACTATTTAAACGTTTCAAGAGACAAGAAGCTACATGCTACACGTCACAACTGGCCAACCAAAATAGGATGCCTATCAATCCCGCATATTAAACAGAATGGTGATACTGAGACTTGGGCGGCTTGAAAGAATCTAGGTGAGTTACTGGCCAAAAAGGGTAAAATATTTTACAGATTCAAAAAATATCATGGTGCCAATACATTGAAACACAATGGCGTGATTGTAATGGTGTTACATCAAACAGATATGACTGAGTTTAGTTATAAAATGTTCATACAAAATATACAGATATAGGAATAATTTAGAGCTAAATAATAGAAATCAATTAATTATATTAAAATAAAACTAAGCAATAACCATAAATTCAAAAAATGAACTAAACACCTCCAAGAACAAAAACTCGAGCATCTTCTTCTTCTTCTTCCTCCTCATCAGTCTTCACCACAAATGGCCATCTTTTTGTTATCCTTACATAATCTTGTTTCTTGTAGCTCGCAACCAGCACACTGGAGTGCCCAAATATGCCTGGTATCAGCCCTCCTTTCGTTTGCAGTATGGACCAGCTTCTGCTCGCTGTGTTAAAGGTCGTGAGAAGTGCTTGAAACATTTAGTAATTTAACTATTATAACTATAAAAAAAATAAATTTCAGAAAATTTTTATAGGTTAAAATGTTTTTTATTGAAATAAAGTTGTTCCTTATTAATGTCAATAACCATGCTGATGCCAATTATTATACTTATTAGGCGAATGAGTTCTTTTTAATTTTCAATCTAATTAGACAATACTGCTGTAAATGTCCCAGTAACTTGTGTTGAATGCAGTCGGCCTAGATTATTGATAATACAATAAAATGATGTATACAAAAGGTCATTTTATTTGGGGAAAAATTTTCTAGACTGTCAGCCCGAGCTAACGTCCTACTTGAAATTATCTAATTCCAGATACGTCGTTCCCACACTTAGGCAGTCGCCTTGCTGTTGTCTACAAAAAGAAGGTTCATTCGCCAAGTCAAATGAAAACGATACCAGAATGTCAGTCTGTCTATACCTGCTACCGGAGTCTACTGTTATCGAGGCTATAACAGAAGAGCAGTCTCAATTTAGAGACGCTATCTTTGGTGCGGTTTAACGTCATGCCCAGAACCTATGTTTAAAATGCTAATTTTTTCTCTTCCAAGCACGGCCTATTTCAAGTTTACTTAAAACCTTTTCTTCTAACAAACTTTTGAAAAAAAATTATTTCATTCAATGAATATGGTATATGTCAAGCGGTCTAACAATCGATAAGCACAATTGTAAATTTTATAGCGTAAGGGTAAGTTAATGAAAAAAAAATTCAATTGAAGAACGATAGCACTTGAAACGCAATAAGTTCAGGCATGTTAATTTACCTTAGTTTGAACTTGCTTCATTTTGTACTGCATTTGAGAAAGCTGTTTTGTATCACATCTTACACAGATTTCTGAAGCATGAAGCCTCACTTACAAGCTGAGTTTTCATATTTTTGACGCATTGATGATTGTTTAACTATCTGAATAAACAGCTCAAATTCATGGGTCAAGGTGGAGATACATCGTATTTCATCACAACACTCAAAATCCCCATAAAAGGATGCCTTGTGAAACATCAATCACGTGTTACTCTTAGGCTTGAAGATATTTGAGTTTATGTATGACATGAACTCATCATGAATGATTAATTATTTAATAGTAATTATAAATAGTAATTTCGAAAATCTCTATAAGTTTTGAAGTAGTTATTATCATCAATTAATGATAAGTGTGTAATAACCAGTACTATTTTTATATATCTTCTATTGCCAAACTTAAGTTTGGTTATTAATTCTGAGACTCAAACATGAACATAATATAGGCATCAAACAAATCATTTTTTTCAACTTTTAGAAAGAAAAATATTATGAGTAAACTTACATTTTTTGAATTTCGTAAATGAATAAATACTTTTAAATATAATTCAACGTTGATATTATAAAGCTGATTGCACTTTAATGCTATTTTCATTAAAATCGCGTGTTTTCAAGGATCACTATCATGCTTGAAAGAGTTAAACGAAAAATTATCCTTAAACTCTTTTCCATGAAAATATATAGTAAACTGCTAACCAAAGTCGAACTTCTGCACGAAATTCACGAACCCATATGGGTGGTTGAAGCCTAAAAAGACGTACAGAGCATTGTTGTGTGCGTGGCAAGTATGACCTGGTATCAATGGCATTAAATCATCAATACTTAAGTCATAAAAAAATTTAAATGTAAAAATAGCTTTGAACTTTTACTTTATTAGAATTCATAGTACACAAAAAATACTTATGATGAATCAACACAATCTTAGGTGAAAAACATTATTTATATAAATAACATTTTTATGATAATTCAATACTAATATTTATAAAGATCCATATGAAACAACAGCATCAGTCAACCTTGCACAGCGAGCAGTGATGTCTGATCTGATGAGGTGATCAGAGACCATGTGTTGTCACTAAGGTCCAGGCACCACAGTTCATGGGATATGGTATTATTCAGTAGTAGCCCTCCTATCATGTAGATCTTTGACTGTAGGCCGTTTATGTATAAGCTCAAAAATTTTTTTTATTAGTTTTGATTCCTTAGAAGCTTTATGTAGAATAATAAGCTTATCCAATTAATGTCAAAAACCAAGGGTTTAAAACATTTTGATTGAGTTTTATGTGAAAACTAAAGTTGTCAAAAATTATACGTATTTGTTTAGTTATACATTCATTAAACTTTCAAATTGTGTAAAATCAAAAATACATCTAAGAATCAATCAGCACAAAACACGCCATATAACCCCTCATAACCCACCTGATGAACATCAACTGCATGGTTAAATCTGTACTCAGGCACCACTTGAGATGTAGATGTGTCCAGTACTTTCAAACCTTCTTTGAGCCTCTCTAAGTCTAAACTGTAGTTGAATAATCATCTTTCATAAAATGGATAACGAAATTAGAGTGATATATATTATAGCAAATATTAACTGTGAAAACTAATTTAAGCAATAAATCTATTCACAGATCATTAGAGAGCATTACTAAACACCATTTAGTAATAAATAAAAAACCATCACAAAAATTCATGACAAACACTTTCGCATGTCACAAAGCATACACGACACCACCAACCAACTCACACATAGACTTCAAGCTCCTTTTTTTGCTCAAAAGAATATCCACCAATTACATACATCTTATTGTTTACTACCACAGATTTAGCAGATGTTAGATGTGGTTGTGTGGGGACTGTGTGAAGTGTAGAAGGTTTCTGGTCTTTTGAGGTATAAAATCTTAGTCTTTCCAACCAATAACCATTTGTGCTTCTTATGGTGCAATCTTGGCCTGGGAGGTTTTAATTATGAATTTATAAGTGCGCAACTTAGTAATAAGCTTGAGAAATGAAATATAATTGTTTAAATTATTTATTTGTGTTTAAATCTGTGTTTTTCTAAAACATCTTTTCTTTACTACATGACTCATTCATATGAATAAATTATTTCTATTATTTTTTTTAATTTATTAATTATTATTTTTTTCAATTAATAAATTTGAGTTTATTATTTTATATTATATTATGTTGTTTCATTTCATCATTACATTTCTTCTCAATAACTTGAGTTATAATTCTGTAACAATCCCTATAATACCTACCAGAAAGAACTCAAATAGAGTGAAAACACAGCATGGTTTTGCATCAAGTCTACCTTAACTAAAAACCAATAGGCAATTAAAAACCTCATCAACAACAGTATCTATGAAATCACAGTGAAACCAAACTACACAATGAAATATTACAATAAAACAAGCTCTTATTAATGATTAAAACAGAAGACCATATGCTCTGAGGTGAAATAATAAAATGGTTTATGAACTCTTTTTTATTTCTTAAAAATAAAACACAATTTTTATATACCATTATTTTTAGCTCAAAAAATTGTATGGTTAACGAGAATTTGTAAACACTTCATTTAACGCAACATTGACATAACAATCCATCCCTATTAAAATAAAATTTTTCAAAATCAAGCAATTGAAAAAAAAATTTTAACTAACCAACAAATCCATGTGAGCATAAACAGGTCTTGTTAACACAGTTTCCTTGGGGAAATGAGCAATTATTATGGCAGTATGGGTGCTTACAACTAACACCAGTCCAACCCTCTTCACAATCACATTTGCCTTCATTGTTGCATCTTCCATGACCACATGAGATGGGACACTTTGATATGCTGTGTTGGTTTGTGATGGGTGTAGTGTGGTTTGATAGTCTTTAAATGTATTATATAGCATGAATGTTTTATAATTGGCAGGCTCATAATGCTCAGATCAAAATTTTATTGTACTACTAAAATTTTTTTAAAAAGGCTCAAACTGAAGAGTCAAAAAATTTACTTGTATGTTAAAGAAAATCCTGTAAGATTAAAAGCATTATCACTAGAGAAATATAGATAACCAAATCCTGAATTTAAAACTATTTCAGGAAATAACACTATAGACTTGTTTAGAATATGGCCACTGGAATTAATATGAATTTATGATTTAATAAATTTTATTTTATTTTTCATGGTTTTGTAATTACAATAAAAATTACTTTTAAAAATAAATGTTGTTATAATCAAAAATTTCATAGTATAAAATGAAGACTTTTTATTGAAAAAATAATTAAACTAATATCTATATCAAATTTATATTATAATTTTCCTAAAAAATATGAATGTAAAGGATAGTACATAATATATATATATTATTCATAATAGATTATACTGCTACACATTTCCTAGTAACTGAGGTAGACAAAAGATGGCCTGGGTTATTGATACAACTACGATATTAAAATTTTCAAAAATAGTTGATTTTAACTATTTAAAATTGTTATAGACTGCTAATCTAAGCTGAGGTTCAAGTTTTATCTTTTCCACATTGGAGCAATTTTCCTTGACATACTTAACTAAGAACATCTTCCAATCTATACAACAATAACATAATCAATCAGTCAATACATACTAAAAAAATTTTATTGTTATCTAGCTTTTAGCAGAAAAACAGCCTTTAGCTAGAGTTGTTCATTTTATTTAATTTAGCATTAATACCCTAAGACAAATCAATAAAAAACTAAACATATTGAAAATAATGAATTTTTATACTTTAGAACCGCAACAAGAGGAGACTCAAGTGAAGAGCCGTCATGAATATAAAGATTATCCCAACTACACTCTGTTGAAAAGTTATTCAACTTTAACCTTATAGGAATACTCTTATTACCATTGCCAATAAGCCAAGCACACTGAGAGCTGAGTTCATAAGGGACAGAACCTGGTTTTATTTCACCAAATGGTGGTAACAATCTTGACCTGTTTATTATCATTTTGTTTAAATACACATCAATTTTGAAATACTAGAAACATACCTACTACGCCCATAACAAATGAATTTATCACATTTTTCACCATGCCAGTTTACATCACAATGACAGGCAAATTTTTGTTGGACAGTTTTGTTAGTCACAGAAAAAGCATTATGATAATTTTCAAGTGAAACACATTGACCGTGATTTCCACAAAGATCGTTGTTACAAGAGACGTCAGAATATAATACTTTGATATCTTTTAAAACTAGAATTGCATAGACCCAAAAATGATAAAGTATGCTAGTAAATTTCTTAGGCATATCAGCATTTTAAATTCCGCAAAACATTTTACAAAAAAACAATCAGTTTACTGCTTAAATTTTTTTATGTTGGTTTTTCAAAAAACAAAACATATTTGGAATCTCAAACTTTGTAAACACTGTTTCAACATACAAAAATGATAGTATAAAAATCAATTTTATATCGCTCGCCTTAAATAAAAAGTTTATAGTTTACGAAACTAGCGTATTTTTAAATTTTGATTTTATTTTGTAAAATAACTTAATACTAGCTTTTTTTCACTTATGTTTTTTCTGCCAATTTTATATTGTATTCATATTTTTATAAACTTCGAAAGCGGTCTAGAAACTCCTGAAATTAATGCCACTATATACATACTCGTAATTGATTTGATTTGGTTTGGTGTTAATGATTCAATTGTCCAGTAAGCTTTGATTATTTTGAGAAAGCTACCTCGACTAAGTTTCCTATTTAGCTTAGCTTTTTCTTTTGCATCTTTGGGAACATAAGGCTGCAACAACACTCCTCTAACTTATTCGGTTCTGGCTGGTCTTCTTCAGTTCAGCCCATGTCATTTTTGTAACCTTAGTCTCTGCCTCGATGCTTCTCTGCCAAGGTCTGCTTAAAACGGTCAACTCTTCTCTTCACCTGTGAGCCAGTAGACTGCACTTAGTCCGATCTCTACCCTTTGACCTGTCTGGTTTAGGTGACCCTGCCAGGAGCTTACGCTTCCGCGGCATAGCTTTCAGGGTTACTGAGGTGCTCAAGCTTCCCGACCACGACAAGGTGGCAGTCCATCGAGAAGAAGTTTTATATTTAGTTATGATGTTTTTTCAGCTTTCACAGTTTTCTCTTTCCATAATTTATTAAAGAATTTCTTTTTTTGCTTTGTTTTTTATAACTGGTTTTTGAGTTGGTTTTCTTTTAGTTTCTCTTTGTTGCAATTGAAGAATTTTAAAATGTTTTCTTTTGTGTTATATATTTTATCTTGTGACACGCTTTTTTGATTTTTTTGTTGATTTAGAAGAAATTGAAAAATTTTTGTTTTTTATTAATGTTCTGAGTTATATCTATATCTTTTAACCCCTCTTGAACAAGAAGAAATTTTTCAAAGAAAATGGAAAGGCCATATGCTCAGTTACCAATAGGCAATATTGCTAGACAAGCACTCAAATTAAACCTTCAAAGTCAGAAAAAAAGATTAATTTTAAAAAGCAGTTGGTGTAGGAACGTGAAAGGTGACACACGTAATATAAATTAAAAAATTCTGAAAAAACTTTAAACAACAAGCCCAAAACCGTAAGATAGAAAATTCTTTGTTGGTGACTTGTGACCTTCATGGAACAACAGGATTTTTTGTTATTATAAAACTTCAATTTTGAGTCAAACATAATTAAAAAGTAAAAAATTAAGAAAAACGAATAAAAGAGTTTTTTCACTATGCTTTTTATTTTTTTCCATTATTCGCAGTTTCAATAATGCTTCGTGACTGTCAAACATTGTTTCGGGCTTCAGGTCTTTTTTTAGAGCAGTTTGTTAAGTCGTTTCTGATCTACTCCCAAAGGTTTGAATGTTGCTAGAAAGTAATTATCCATAGCTCTTTGCGTCGGTGTTTCTGGATCCAATCGAAGCTGTGACCAGTAACGTGAACCTGCGGTGAGCGATAGTCTGGTTCAGTTTTTGTGTTTTTTTCAGCTTGTATAGTGTTTTGATTCCAAATTTTTTTGGCCAAATAACTCTTACCACTCGTTTCAAAAGATGGCAATAAAAAGTATATAAACTGGTTTTATTCGTCTGTGTAAGAGTCCAGGCTCCGCAGTTGTATAGCAAGATAGGCGACACTTAAGCATTGAAAAATGTAATTTGTTTTGTTGATACTTTATCTCATTTCAAAATTTCCAAATCTTGTTCATGGCTGCTAGTGTTAATGCCAACGGTTTCTTATTTTTTGCTTCGTTTATATTATTGTTTCTAGTCTTTTTAAATTGAGACCAAGTTTTTATGATTTATTTTGATTATTTCTGATTTACTTTGATTTACTCTAAGAAAGTTTTTTTGAGTGCATTAAATATGTTTGAAATATCTACTTGTTTTTTTGTGTAGTAGTATATATCAAGACTAAGTAAGTTAAATCAACATGTAATATAATGCAGGGTTTACAAAAAGCTTCACCGTGTAGATCAAAGCGCTTGCTATTCAATTTTAGAATTTACTGTGTAACAAAGCTAATTGTCAAAAAAAACACCTAACTTAACCCGGTAACTTCAGAAAATTAGTCTAATGCTCTACAAACCAATGCTTACGAGGAACAACTTTTACCTCAAGTGAAAATTATTGATTTCATTTTTTTTTTGATTCGTCATTGTTATTTTATTTATAATAGTTGTATTCAATTTGAAATTATTTTCTTACTGACTTTTTTTTTTGTAACTATAATTTATGAAGCTAAATGATGTTAGCCAACAGTGCATCAAAAATAAGTTAAATTGGAGTTATTTTTGGCGTACAATAGCCTTAATCGAATTTTAAGGTAAACAAACACAAATTATTCATTAAAAAAAGTTACGACGCTTTCGTAAAACTAGCTTACCTTATCAAGTTATTTTTAAATTTAAATAGTTTGAATTTAGTATATTAAGCTTCAATTACTTAATGAATTAAAATTTTGAAACAAATCTCAGACGCTGCAAAAATTTTAATTAGCAAAAAGTGATTCTTCTAAGTTTTTTTTTTCACGGCAGGAATAAAACGAACGTTCAACAAAATCACACAAATGTTTGATTGGTTGACGAAAAATCATGTCAATAAAATAAAACATAGTTTATTTGTTTAATTATTTTTATTTTTCAATTGAATAAAAATTCATAAAAAAAAAGTGAAAATAAAACTTTAAAAACAACAATTGAATGCAAAACTTCACTACAAATTTTTTTCTTGAACGTTGAATTTTATGATTTTTTTAAAATTGAATATAGTTGAAATTAGTAACATAATTTTATTCTTATACATTAACTTTTAAAATTTTTGATTTTTTGTCAACCAATAATATTTTTTGTGCATTTGTCGAAATGTGAGTATTAGTTTTACTGCGGAAAAAATAAGTGATTATTACCGTGTTTTATCTGGCGCAGTAGATTCAAAACACACAAGCGCCTATCTTACAAGAACATATTTGAACTTAAGTTTAGTTTAAATAAATTTAAAAAATTTTTTCATTTGATTATCAAAAATTTCTTTTCATAAAATATTTCATGTTAATGGTTTCAGAAATTCTTAAATTTATTTTGGCTGTTTTCTGAAAATAATCTTATGACTACTGAACCCAATTCTTTTTAAAATGCAAAAGAAAAAGGTTATTCTAGATGCAGATCCAGGTTTAGATGATGCTCGAGCTTTGGCTCTATTGCTAAGTAATAATGATAAAGTTGATCTTTTGGCGGTGACAGTTTGCCGAGGTAACGTTAATGTGAATCAAGGTGCTATAAACGTTTTGAGAGTTTTGAAAGAATGGGATAGGTTGGATGTACCTGTTTATAAAGGTGAAGATGCAGACTTTGTTGGAAACAAAAATTCAGGAACAAAATATTTTGGAGATGATGGCTTAGGAGATGTTTTTCAAAAGGACACTGATATACAACACTATGAAAAATATATTCAAAAAGAGGCTGCTCATGATGGCATTTTGAAATTGTTGTCTGACCATTCTAAAGAAGTCACTCTCATAGCTGTTGGACCTTTGACAAACATTGCATTTGCTCTTCAAAAGGATGCAAAATTTCCATCTTATTTGAAAGAGTTTTTTATTATGGGGGGAACTCACAGGTGTGAAGGCAATGCAACACCACATGCTGAGTACAACTTTTTGTGGGATGTTCATGCTGTGGATTTGATTTTGAAAGCTGATATTCCTTTTACTTTAGTACCATGGGAATTATATCTTGATTTCCATGTTTCTTTTGATTGGTATGATCAATGGTTATCAATTGGAACTAAAAAAGCTGATTTTTTGAATAAAATTGGACATAAAACTCGGTATGAAAAATGCTCAAGACCTTTTTGGAGATTTTGTGATGAAATTGCTGTAGGGGCTTTTATTGAGCCTTCACTTATACTTGAAAGCTTCAAGGGTAAATGCCATATAGAAACTGCAGAAAGTGAAGAGAAAGGAAAATTTATGATTTCTGATAAAAACACAGATGATTGCTTGGTTACTCTAATCACCAAATATGACATAAATCTCCTTACTAAAATGTTTGAAAAGGTAGTTAAATGATTGGAAAAATTCTGTGATAGTTATCGCCGTTTTGTTTTTCATTCTTTAAATGTTGTTTTAATCATATTCATATTAAATATTTCAATTAGTTTTTTAGTATATTTTACTCTTAGAATTAACATGAGGGATTGGTTTTTCACATTAAAAATGTTTTCTCGATACTTGATTGAGTCTTTTTCATTGGCAGTTCTCAATAAATTTATGGAAGGTTTTCTTTAACAAAATTCAAAGTTGATATAATCATTCATAAACTTTTCTATATAACATTGAATTTTCAAAAATTTTTCACCATTTAGGTTTCACTTTATGTTTAACTAAACTAGTCTATTAACAAACGATTTGAATCAAACATTATAATAATAGTACGAAGCTTTTCCTAGAATAATCTGTTAATCAAAGAAAAAATAATTCTCAAGATGGCATTAAGAATCACTCGCTCTTCCTCCAAAATCTGTTTTCTCATTCTACTTCTCTTACTACCTCCTAAACATGCTGGCCTACGGTCTTCTACTCGCTCTCAGCTCTTCATCATCTCTCATTCTTACGCTAAAACTGCTTTTTATTTTTCTGGTCCACTTCTCTGGAGCTCTCTTCCTCCTAATCTTAAATCTTCTCCCTATCCTATTTTTCTTAAAAACCTATTTTTTTAAGCAGTTCATAGCAGAGATTCTCTGAAAGAGGAGCTATATAAGTATTTCACATTATTATTATTATTAATGGTATCTATTTGTGGTTGCCCAAAATAAACCGATTGGAACATTGAAACTAGCGATGATGTGTTGTTTTGACAGTTGTTTCTTAATATGAGCATGCTAAAATAAGAGTTAAGGTGAATTCAAAAACACATTAACTGTGCATTATTTGTACCTTCACTTGATAATGTAAGTTTATTTTACGAAAAGCTTCGTGTAGTAAAATAAACTCCTATAAGTGTTTTTATTTGAATACTCATGTTTGGTCCAAAAAAATTAAAACCTCAGCTGTTTTATGTATTTATAAAGTTAACATGCATTTTTCAGAAATTTGGATTTTAAAGTTTTTAACCTCATAAACTTGTAAACTGTTATAAAATTAAATTGAAAAAATGTATAATTCTGCTGAATACAAATCTATTTTGTATTCCCTTTCTCAATACTTAAAATTATTACTCAAATACATCTAAATATGAAATTTCTCAAAATTTATATTTCAGTTTACAAACACTTTTACTAGTTCTTCATCATTAGTTCTCCTCGTGAAGTCAAACAATGTAGGTAATGTACACAGGCACTTCGGGATCAGGCAAAAAGTATTGAATAGCGAGCCTATAGCTTATGAACTAATCATAGAACTCCAAAAAATTGTGGAAGTACTGAAATAATCATTTTTAGAAGTTTTATGAAAAAAAAACTAACATTTATCAACTAACAAAGCTTTTTGTACAATCTGTGAATATTTAAACATTATGATACATGAATATTTTCAAGAAAAAAAAGAACTAACATTTTTCAAAGCCTATGATTGGTCCAATTTAAAACAGCTTTTGCTGCTTGGAACTTCTTTAGGTAATGTACAACTATGCCTACTACGAGAAAAAGACTGCTTTCTGCTATATCATGTCTAAATCTTGTTTTCTTTTCAACTTTCAATGTATTCATTTTAAACTACTCTGAAACCTGCTTTCTAAAAATCTCTAATGATGCTCTTCTAGCCTCCGACTCTGGTAAGCTTTCCCTTCTCCTTTCTTTTGACTTCTCTTCTGCTTTCGATACTTTTGATTATTCACTTTTACTTCAGCATCTCAACTCTTTTTTTGGTATATCTGGTTCTTCAATTTTCTTGCTTACCTCCTATCTTTCTAAACTTTCTTCTACTGTTTCTATTATTATTCTGTTTTTTTTCTGTCTCTTTTCCTTTTGGTGTTCTTCAGAGATCTGTTTTCGGGCCTCTTCTCTTTGTTTTTTATACCTCTCATCTCCTTTGTTTTATCGAATCTTTCTCTTCCCAAAGTCAGCTCTTTGCTGATGAAACCTACATCTATCTTTCTAGATCCAAATCTCTCCCTTCTTTTCTTCTTATTATGATCTCTGACTTTACCATTTATCCCTTCCACTATTCGTAGTCTTTGTTTTCTTCTTGATTTCTTTTAAGCCTCAAATTCTCTACGTTGCTTCTTCTAGTTTTTATCACCTACGTCGCATCAGACAGATTTCTTCTTATCTCGATAATGCCTCTCTTAGAATTTTTTATTGGCTTTTTTGTCCTCTCCCCCTTTGATTACTGCAACTTTTTGTACAACTTTGCTGCACGCCTGGTCTCTTATACTCAAAAATTCTCTCATGTCTTTCCATCTCTTATCGATCTTCACTACCTACCTCTTCACTTTCGCCCTTCTTTCAAAATCTGTTCTCTGATGCATAAAATCTTTTATACTACTTTACCTTCCTATCTTTCTATCCTCTTATTATTTCTTAAACGTGCTGGTCTACGGTCCTCCTCTCGCTCTCAGCTCTTCATTATCCCTCCCTCTGCTTTCTCTGGTCCATTTCTCTAAAATTCTCTTTTTTCAAATTTTAAACCTTCTTTCTATTTTATTTTTTTTTAAGAATTTAAAAACCTACTTCTATAAGCATGTCATAGCAGAGCGGCTCTGAACGATGCGTAAAAGACGTTATATAAGTTTTTCACATTATATTGCATTCTAAAATCACTTTTATTCACTATTCAGATGGCATCATCTATGAAATTTTCTCGAAAACTGAATTTTTTTTATTTTAAAAACTCTATTTCTAAGAACCTTTTTTATAGAGTTATTTTTCATAAAATTTTAGGGCATGGTGTTTTACGCATAGACCAGGTTTGAAAAAGTTGAGTTTAAATTAAGTTTGAATCATAAAAAGGTGTTGTTTTTGAAAATTAATTTATTATTTGAAATCTTTTGAAATGTTGCGATTCATTTTATGCAGACTCAACACAAGAAAGCATCTCATGCTAAAAGTACAATATGAGACAACATTGAGGTAAGATGGCAGTTGTTAAAAAATATATCAAACATAGGCATTGAAATTAATCGAAACAAAAAAAATTCAGTCTAAAAATTATAAATGGTTTTTTTGAAAAGAATTGAACAAGGAAAACGGATTGTAGCAACGAAGTGATGATATACGGAAATCCGTGTTCTTATCAAAAGCTTAGAAGTAATGCAAAATATGTAACTGAAGGAAAATTATAATGATCGTCAACTGGCAATAGAATTTAATACATGGCATCTTTTTTTAAAAAGTTGAAACCTTGAATTATTAACGAAACGGACATGAAAACTAATTTCTTGATTGCAAATCAACATTAAGATTAAGAATAATGTGAAATACTTATATAGCGCCTCTCACGCATCGTTTAGAGGCGTTCTGCTAATTACTGCTTTAAAAAAAGATTTTTAAGTTCTTAAAAAATAAGATAGAGAGAAGATTTAAGATTTGGAAAAAGAGAGTTTTTGAGAAATGGACCAAAGAGAGAAAAAGCAGTTTTAGCATAAGAATGAGAGGGAGGGATATATTGAAAAGCTGAGAGCAAATAGAGGACCATATAGAGCAAGTAGAGGACCTTTTAGAAAGTAGTGAAAATTTAGAAAGATAGGAAAATGAAGTAGAATGAGAGATTTCATGCATCTATGAACAAATTTGGAAGGAAGAGCGAAAGTGAAGAGGTAGCCAGTGAAGATCGATAAGATATGTAGAGATTAAAGAGAATTTAGGGGTAAGAGAGACCAGGCGGGCAGCAAAGTTGTAAGCTTTAATAAGAGGGTAGAGAGTAGACTTAGCAAAATTACATACAAAAAGTTGCAGTAATCATAGCGGGAGAGAAAAAAAGAGCAAACAAAAATTTTGAGAGACATTATCGAGCTAAGAAAAAATCTGTCTGATGCGACGTAGTTGGTAAAAACTAAAAAAAGCAACGTAAAGAATTTGAGGCAAAAAAAAAAGGAAGAATCAAGAAGAAAACCAAGACTACGAATAGTGGAAGAGATAAATAGTAAAGTCAGAGATCATAATGGGAGGAGAGAGGAAGGGAGAGATTTTGACTTAAAAAGAAAAAGTCAAAGGATTTAATTTCACTGCGTGGATAAATTTTATGGATGATTCAGTTCGTGTTTCAAAGTAAAAGATTCTCAAAAAAACGAAGCTTAGAATAAAAATGAAAAACCATAATTCTAAACTTGAGATTTGCTTTTCATTATACTGAAGCCGTAACATACTTTCCCATTTTTTATTTGAGCTAGGTTTTAAATTTAGACCAAGTCTTTTTAGAGGTTTTATCAGTCTGTGGTTTGAAAAAATGCAGACAAAAGTTTTTTAAGCAAACTCACCAATATCTATAAATATGTAATAGAGATTTTTCCTCTACCGTCTGAAAGTCAACTAAAGACATGAAACAGTAAAAACAGGCTTTTTTTTGCTGATGAACGTGAGCTCAAAGCTTTGAAATGAAGTTGTTTTTTCCCCTAACGTTTTATGATAAGGCTAAACTTATCGAAAATTATAGCTTCCGATTCTCAATAAATGTATTAAAAATTCCTCTTATTTGATGTTTGGTACATTGAAAGATCAAAATTTTACGCTTGTTGTCTATTATTACTCATGCATTCTAATGAAACCTTTATCGAGAGTATGATTTTTGTTTTGGAAAAACATACCATCTACATAAAGTTACTTAATTTTGAGATTTGATAGCTTGCTAAAACCTAGCAATCATAAAATCTCAAATATGAAGTTCAAAATATATTTCTCATATATCCACAAAGTCTTGGTGCTTAAAAATCAAGCTGTAAAAGAAAGGTTAAATCGCTTGTAATTGCTGAAATGCCACCATCACTTTAAATTGTTTTAATCCCTCACCAAACTATTGAATGTGGAAAGCTATTAGAAAGAATCATTATAGAAATATGGTATAATTTTCCAATAAAAACACATCTTTTAAAACTTGTTAGAAAAAATTTTAAAATAATCTCCAAAAGTTTGAAGTTTTTGATCAGGGATTTAAATCGGTTTTAATTCCTAACACCTACTTGTATTTCAATTAATGTTTTCAATCTGTCAAACCATCTAACCACTAACATTCTTTTTAATTACCTTGGGATGTATAGGTACAGGTAAAGAGGTTCTATAGTTTAAAACATATAATCATTTACACATATAATGCTCCTTAACGTACTTATGAACCCTGTTGTAGAGTTGATAACTTAAGTGTGACATGGCCGTTTTATTTCATGCCAGCATCGAGTGTTATTCCATTAAATGCTTCGAAGTTTATAATTGGAAATTTTAAAGACCGTTCCCATGAAATAATTCATTTATGTTCTTAGATTCATATTTCGGATTTTCACTAGAATTCTTCATTATTTGTTTTAACATTTAAATTAGAATAGTATTCCAAAATTTAAATTTATTTTCCCATTAAGATTTACATAGTTTTCCACGAACAAAGAATTATACTCAAGACTTATATATAACTTGTGTGTAAGATTCGGAAGCCTCTTTTAAAATTTACATGCAACAAGCGTGGGAATCTGTGACATTACCAATCATCTCTGGTCAATGTCATTCATTATGCTTGTTGTTTGGACAAGCGATTATCGTTATTGCAATGTTTAATGGTAGTTTGTGATCTTGTTGTGATAGGTCTGTGTGGTCCTATTGATAGAAGCATATTTTTCACAAATCTTGCTGTTAATCAAAGAGAAGTGAGACTTATATTTGAATGCCTCATTAAAATCCTTGGGTGAAACATTGAATCATAGGAGACCAATTATTGATTATGGCATTTGTTCATCGCAAAATGTAATTTCTAAACCAAACAAACTCTAAAACATATTAGGGGTTGTGACACCAATTCCTAATCCTTGCTGATTATTTCTGCTTTCCGTTTTTCTCCTTTGATTATTAAAACATTATAAAAATTTATTTTAAATAAAAACTAAAAAAAAAAAACTTTGACTGAAATTATAAGGTGAAAAATTTTTTTAAATTTTATACGGTTTCTCACAGTGGTGAGACTAAATAAGTCTGTAGTATGCATTCCCTGAAGAGGTTTCGGAACAATTACTATGGCTTTTTATTGGCGTGTCAACATCAGCCGGTCCTTCAATTAAAATTTCAATCAATTTCAAGTCAATAATAATAAATGTAACATTTGATTTTGTATTATTTTACTTCAGAATTTTACTGATTTTTTAATTGATTTAGGTTACATTGTAAATTTTTACTCAAAATTAATGAAATAAAATAAAAATAATAATAAATATTTTTATTATTTAAATAATATTTATGATTATTATTCAAAATTTTTTAAAAATTTCAAAAATTTTTTTTTTTGTTTGAAGTACACATGAAACAAATTAAAAATTAAGTATTAGTAGTATAATTAAATATTAAATAACAAAAAAAAAGATAAGTCCAGTATTGATATCAAAGGCTTTAGAACAATGCGAGAAAGAGCAAGTATGTGAAAAAGCTAACATTTATCATAAAGAATGATAGATTTTCAATTAAATAGATCCTAATTTAAACCTTTCTTTGAACCATTAATGCGGAATTTAACTTTAATAGCTATTAATTGTTTAAGTTTTAAATTGTTTTAAGGATAGACTAACAGCTCAATTTTAAAAATACGACTCAAAGCGAATGCAAAGTTTTCATTTTTAATTTAAATATTTTTGAAAATAAATGAATAAATCAAAATTAATTTTTCAAACCCTCAAAAATCTTTAAAAAGATTTAAAAGTCTTTCAATTAAACCCACACACATCCAAGGGAAAAATCAATCAAATATTCGGACGGTCCAATCAATCATCCAAATGGTACTGCACAAGTCACGTCAATTAAAAAAACTCAGGTAAAGGTGCATAACCAAAACTTCAATCGTTCTTTAATGTGTGCAGTATTGGTGTTTCTTTGAATATTTCTCATATGTGTATAAATACACTTCATAATGCTTTTTTAATCGCACACGTATTAAGGATTTTTGGAAAAATAATTGCAAAAGCATTATTAATAAGATGTTTGTGTTTGTTGTAATTTGATGAATGTGGTTTGAAGATGATAAATGTGTGAGTTTAAACTTTGGCTGGTACTTACCAGTTTTTCCGGTACAAACAACATCGACTTTTAACTATCTTCTCGTTGGCAAACATAACGGCCAATTATAAGGAGTTAGAACTAAGACTTTTCCTCTATAGTCAATACATAGAAAAATTTTTTTAAATTCTATCAAAAATGTTTCAAAATTCTAATCAGAGAAATTTTAAAAAAATTCTTTTGATTTGGTAATATAATCTTTTTTGTTCTCAAATAATTAACTACCAAGTTTTTCGAATGTCCATAATCCCAGACAGGTATACGTGTTGGTTATCCAATCAGACCCATTACTTTCAGTTGCCATGAGATCAAGTGTAATCTACTTTTCATATACTTTTTAAATAAGCTAATTTAAATTATTTAAGATTTATCATTTAAATAGTTTTAAAAAATAAATTCAAATTCATAAAAACTATCTAATATATAAATTACTTATATATAATATAATATTGAAACAACTTACCACATCAACATCTTCGAGAAGTTGAACTTTGGAATTCCTTCTTTTTCTTGGTACTTTCATCTTCAAAATTCAATAGGTTCAAAGTCAAAATTGATTTCCACTGTTAAGATCATCAGAATTTTCCTTTACATGTTTTTAATTTGAAATGAAATTTTCTATATTAACACTATAAAACTGCTTTTAAAAATTTTTTCATAAAAATTGACTTTTTTGTGTTTAGAAGTAATAAACTCTGTTTCAGTATTATTTTACTTCAAAGATTTTAAATGGACAACTGATTGCATAACAAGTATCAAATATGCACATGCCTTGCCATGTTGATGTGTGCTCAAATAACTGTAATAGTTATTTAATAATGACTTTATATTAATTTCAATTTCTCAACAATAAAGAGATAAACATTCTCACCCAAAATTCAACTCAATTTTAATAACTATTTGGTAAAGTGACAAGTTAATACAGATTTTGACATAATTTTAAAATAATAAATTTTAAATTTTAAACATACTTTTTGAAAAAGGAAGATTTTAATGAAGCTTTCAAAATGTATGGCATTAAGCACCAAGAGGAAGCCTCGAAAGACTGGTTTAAACATCTGGATTAGATTCATTTGAGAAGTTTATGCCGATTGAAAAGGCTAATACAACACGATCTTAAAATCATTTTTCAAATTTCATTTTGAGAAATATTTTTATGTTTCAACTTATACTTTTTTTATATATATAAAAATGAATTCAAATAAAATTCAATATTAGATAAAATAAATGATTATCTTCATAGTTAACTAGGTTAACAAAATAATTATACAATACCAAAAAACTATTCAAAAATAAAAATTTCTTAGCAAATACTGAAACATGGTGATTAATCTCTCACATCATTATACAATAACTTAAAAACCTTTTAACAAGACCAAACATTTAACTGGTAAAGAGCTTGGTGTAAAGGATGAAATAACGTCAAAGAGAATGGTTTTGAACCTTTAAAAGATGTTAGCCGTGAGGTGAGATGCTTGCTGTATAATAAAACGCACTAAAGGCTTATCACTATTGAAATCATTGACACATTTACAGACGTTTTAATTAAATAATTTATCAACCTCTATTACTATTGTTTTTTTATTGACTTCTACCAAGCAAGCGTGTCATTAATTTCAATAAGTTGTAATCGTCAATGCTAACTTTAACTAAAGATTTATCAACATTAAAACTTCAAATAAAATATTTATTAATTAAAACACACTTCATTCAGTTAATTTAATTTCCACTACATAAGTAGACAATAAAACAGTAATTGTTAATTGGCATAACGAGTCGAGATAATTCACTACATTAGTATCAAAGAGATATGAGAATGATGAAAAACACTTATAATTGATTCAACTACCCCATGACAACTTCGCCACATCAACATCGTCATTTTTCAAGGGTGGTGAAGCAGACTGTGTGATAAGATCTTTACTTGAAAGAAAAATATACTTTAGTTAAAATTTGTGCAGACTTTTGAAAGATTTTTTCGATTTAAAATTTATTGGTTTCTATATGAGACTGTGGTTATGAGGGTCTTAATACATTTTTTGAAGTACTTATAATGGTTTTTATAAGCTTATATAAGAAGCTTTTATTACAAAGAATAAAAAATAGATATTTATTTGAATCTAAATTTGAAATTTCAGCTAAACATAAGTTATCCCAACTTAAAATCAAATGTAATCTTAAATTTACAAGCAGATAACATTAAATGATTGAGAAACAAATGACTTTACAGCATAAGTTGGCATTGCTTGTTTGCCTTGTGTGCCTCACATTCACACCTTATGATGCCTTGGAAGCTTTTATCAATAAGGCATTTTATACATTGTATTGATGTTTTAGAAAAAAGATTGAACACATTATGCTGAAGTTTTTTTTGTAAAATCTAAATTATTTAAATCATATTAAACTTCACAAAATTGATTGTTTGGCTGAATATTATGAACAAATAACTGAAAGAAAAAACTTTTTTGTTTTTTATTATTCGAAATAACTGAAAAAATATTTCTGAAATATCTCGAAATTGGTATAAAATAAACACACTTCGTTTACCCAATAAAATTGCACCTTTTATGTTATCTGTCATTTGATTGGAAGATTCTATAAAAGTGTGCGCAAAGCTCGAATGTGATTGGCTAATGGAAGTAAAATCTAACGTTTTCTTTTGTGTTTTCAATATAAATACAACTGTGACCAGCTCGAAGAAAATTAATTTTAGAGAATTTAGTTAGAACATTATTTTTCAAATATTTACCAACGAATTTTCAAGTTTTTACGGTTATTGTTTCATTATTTAAAACAAACTAGTTTCTCAAAAGTTCTTTTATAATTTCTAGAAAAAAATTGGTTTTTCCAAACTTTTTGAAATAATTTTCCAGGAAAATAGTGGGTTCAAGCAGGGACTGAAATGACTCACATCACTCCAGGCCAGCCACCTCACATCAGAGTTCTCTCTGCCTTACACCACCACCATGTTAGTGTCTTCACTTGTTCCTTTTAACTAAATGTATTTATTTTCAAAACCTTCAAAACTGGTTTCACATTCTAAAAATAAAAAATATAATTTTTAAAAAATAATATATTAAAACAACATTGAAGTTTTATTTCACACTTTAATGAAAACTAAAAGTTTCATTAACAAAAAACTATTCAAAATAAAATTTATTGACTGCACCCACTAAATAACTGCTTGCTTGGGCAACTTCTCTTACGCAAGCCACATGCCACAAACGTTGATCGATCATTAGCAAACTGCGCAACTTTTCAGCCCACTTGACTGCTTTGTGCCTTACTTTGTGTGGTTTTGTGATCTTTTGGATTAAAATATGTTAAAATAAAATCTAAAAATTAATATTTGGAATAACATTTGAAGAATAAACTGTTGAAATGTATAAAAAGTTAAAATGTGTGAAAATAGTTCACCAATTCTAATGACAATTTGAATAACAATTATAGAAGTGCTTAACTCCTTCACTGCGTAACACGAGTCCCAAGTAAGTCTGGCACCGAGCTTACTGAAGATGTGTTTGCATTAGTTATACTGTTTGACATACATGGGGTAATATTTTATCCTTTTCTTAATACGATTTTTCGAATTAAACTTTTTAGATTATTCAATGACTCCAATTTTAATTCATTATTTTTATTTTATTTTTAAAAATATTTTCAAATTAGGGGGAATTTTAAGCTATTTAAGCCTTGCCATCACCAAAAGTATTCTAACAACATCTAGATTGGCTTGTGTCAATGTGTTCAAAATAACTTCATCTTATTAACTCCCATACAAGCTGTAATTAACGCTATTTAAGTTCTAAGTTGCCACTTTGAAAGAATTCCATTCAAATCATTAAAAATGTGAATAAAAGTCGAAGTTCGATATTGGGTATTTTTTAGTTGAAAAAATCTTTGAAAAACTTGTTCATCAAAAATAACTCAGAAAATTTTTTCATACCCATAGAACAATAGATCAATGGATTAAAATGCTTTTCATAAAAATATCCTTCAGCCCTCATGGCAAATCTACTCGATGGTTATAAGTCTCTATAGAGACATCTCTAGAGATACTTTCAAAGCATATCCAAACGCCCCTATCAAAACACATGCTTTTGAGTATTTATGCCTTATATTGTAGAATATTAATCCATATTTAATATCATAATTGCTCGAACTTAGATTTTTTTTAAATTTAATTAAGATTTTTAATGAAATGATGTTATATAAAAAAATATTATAAAAAACTGAATGAAAGAGATAAATAAAAGGTTTCTAAAAAACAGGTATATTTCTCAAATAAAAAAACTTTTGAATAATTGGCTTTACAAAGTAACTTCAACTTTTAACATACCACTACAATAATGTATCAAATTTCTTATGACCTTTAACAAAAACTCTTTTAGGCAAAAAACCGTAAAATTTTATTTCAAAAGATATCATTTCAGGGTCACACTTAATTGTTTTGATCTCATTTAATAGTTTATAAGCATATCCATACCAGCATTGCAAGCATTTGAAGACTTCCGCTCAACCTTTAGCGCTCTTTGATCTGCATATTCTATATGTCCTCGTGGAATTATTTCTTTAATTAATCATTTTTATAGGGGATGTTAAAATATTTTCCACGTGGATAAATGCTCTGTAGAAGTTTCCATTTAATTTTTTTACAATTATCGTCACACAACATTTTTGTAATTTTGAATATTTTTTTTGGTTGAGTTTTATAATTTTGAATTGAACTTTGAAGGTATACACTGAAAAAACGATTGAAAAGGGGACAATTTACGGTCCCTTACAAGCCAACCACGTTAAAGCAGAAGATCTTGAAAAGAAAAACTTCGTGCTTCCTGTAAAGAGTTTTTTCTATAAAAATAATTCATTTATTGATATTTGATAAATTAAATAGATAAATCTGAGTATTTGTTAATATATGTTTTAATAAAATCATAATGAAATACTTTTAAACAGGTATTCAAAACTGACCCAAAAACCAATGAAACAAAACACACCATATCTCATTTCATAGACCCAAAAGACAGCGACAACTGGTTAAAATTCCTTCCCCTTTCACAATGCTTGAAAAACACACAAAACCCTTGTTACAATTGCCCTTTCTCTATCGCAAGCTGTTCTCAAAAAAATACAAGCTTATACCCCGATAAAACACACCATAATGTAGAAATATTTCAAGATAAAGAAGATATATACTTACAAGTAAATAAAGATATTACTCCTTATGAAGAGTTGGTTTTGTGGTTAGGTGAGAAATACATGAGAAACATTGAAAACGCTATCAAATATATGGGTGAGTATTCTCTGTTCTGCCTTCATTGATTTGTAATACATTCGAGTCTTCATGCATTATGCCCTCTTTAAAAATATTGCAATCTATTTCCATTAATTTTTCGATTAGGTGTTTATTAGCTCTATATTGAAATGCGATACTTGAAAAATTAATGTAGTGATAATGTTAGAGAAGTATTACGTAAGATAAAAGTAAATAGTTCAAAGGGGAATATTCAGATGTTAGTCTTGTCTAACTGAACTACTGCTTGTGATAACTTAAATATATGAAACTATAACAAAGATAGGTTCATAAAGGAATCATTGAGAATTATGTTATTGTTATGAAGATATATTTCCAAGTTTTGTGAACCAGATCTTAATAAAAGCTGATCGTTATCACGCCAATAATCTTTAAATTAGTTGATGAAAACTATTCCATAAAAAATATTCTCTCAGAAAATTGAAAAGGATATAGTGGAAAAAACTTTTTGTAATAGATATGTTTCATGAAAGAGCGTGTTCTAGATTTAAGCGATATTTAAGTGTTTATATGCGAGATATCGCGTGTGTAGTGGGCATTACTCAAAAAAGTTTAAGAAAATCCCTCTTTGAACTCGCTTTCGATCCAGCATCTAATCTCGTATATCACTGATCTGATAGACTATATAGATGTATAGATGTTAAATTAATTAAATTTAATCGTGTCGCTAAGTTAGTATCTAATTTCAAATGAAATTAAAACATGTATTAAAACATGGTTTATTTCATAATGTCTTTTTTTGTATGTATACATGAAATTAACTATTTAAAACTTAAAGAAAAAATTTTATGAATAAATAATCTTTAACCACAATGTCTCATAAAATAGTTAAAATTATATTGAAATAATTTAAATAGTTTAAAACATGGTTTATTTCATAATGTCTTTTTTTGTATGTATACATGAAATTAACTATTTAAAACTTAAAGAAAAAATTTTATGAATAAATAATCTTTAACCACAATGTCTCATAAAATAGTTAAAATTATATTGAAATAATTTAAATAGTTTAAAAAAATGCCCATCTGCACTTATTAATGAAGTCTCAGCAGTAACCTTCATTAATGTCTATGTTCACTTTGATACATCCAAGTGACACTTTTATTTACCTTTTGAATTTCAGGTTGTGCATACAATATTTAACTTTTATGAACCACTAAGATCAGATAGGAGTAGATAAGAAAGACTGACTTTTATTCAACATAAAATGCAACACAAAAATGCACCAATTTAAATTATTAGACGGGGTTGTGATTATTTAAATTATTGGAAACATCGTAAGTTGAGCAGACTCAAAAACTAGTGCGGTGTACAGAACTTTAGTATTAAGGACCTTAGTTCTTCTAATTCCGAGACAAATCAACACACAATTGGTCTTATGATTCACTTTATGTCTCTTTAATTATTCTACGTACTTCATTGTTGTTTCATATTTTTATTTCTAATTGAATTGTTTGGAGTAAAGTTTTTGTCTAATTAATGATTAGAAAGGCCTATGTGTTGAAATGCCAAATTTGTTTATCAAAAAATAATTTTTACCAAGTTTCGAGAGTGTATCTATCAAACAGTTGAATTTTTTTTCATATTTTATCTAAAAAAATAAGTTTTTTATAGCGAAATTTAAATTTATAATTTTTATATGTTTTTTTAAATAAATATTTACACTTTTAAAGGTCCTAACGAAAGCTTTCATTTGCTTCATCTCGCTCAGCATCATCAGACACACAACGACCAACAACTCCAAAACAAACCAGAAAAAAGACCGTTAAAATCATCTTGTAAAAACTCTCAATTGAAATTTTCAATAGAAAACATTCTCAAGAGTCCAGCATCGTTTCAACTCACCCCTCCTCGACATGATACACCACCTAAAAAACTCACCCACACTTGGAGCGAGACAAACTTCCTTTCTTCCACCCAATATTTTCCTTCTACGTTGTGGCAGCCTTTCAACGGTGAAAAACACGTGAAAGACAAGTTGAGCAGTACTAGGGATTGGTTTGACAAGCCAAACAACAACTATGGCTCGAATGACTTGAAGTCTGGGTATAACGACTCAAACATACGTTTTCACGCTTATTTGAATGCATTGAGTCATAAATTATACCAAAACTTCCACCTCAGTTTTCAGACTTCGGCCCATCAATCTTCACATTTAAACACTCCTCTATCCAATAGGAAGGCAGTTACGTTGGATACTGAACTTTTATCTCCACCCACCACTTTAGCTTACTCATCATCATCATCCGAAGAGGAAGTTGATGTAGATAGTTTGGATGAAGAACAAGAAAATAAAATAAATTTAAAAAATGGGAGTTTTAAAACGGAAAATAAAGATTTAGACACAATAAAAAATGAACAAATAGTTATTAAAGAAGAACATATAGAAAAAAATGAAGTAGATTTAAATAATAATGCTAATGTTCAAAGTTTCATTGATGAAAATAAAAACTGTGATAAACAAGCATTGAAAAACCATACTTTTGAACAAAACCAAATGACAGAATACATCAACATACCAACAACTCTAGCAACAAAAGATGCCAACATTGCATTGAATTGTGACAACAAAAAAGAAATTATATCAAGTTGCTCAACAATTCCATCAAATCCTACAACATTAAAAAACCAATCAGTTCAAAGTAGTCCAAACGTCTTTTCTACTCTCACTCCTCACTTCAATATCGTTTCTCCTACAGTTTCCTATATGCAACAAAAACCAAGCTATGTTCAATCTTCAAATGTGGCAACAAAAAAGAAAGGAAGAGGTCACTATTCTCTGCCCTACGACCTTCCGAGGGTGAATGGAAAGTTCATATACGAGTGCAAAACATGTGGAAAAATATGTGCTCAACTGAGCAATCTCAAGGTTCATCTCTTAACTCACACAGGAGAAAGACCTTTTTCATGCAATCAATGTCCCTCTCGATTCACCCAAAAGGCTCATTTGATCAAGCACCTTTCTACTCACACGGGTCTCAAGCCTTTCTCGTGCAATATATGTGGCAAAAGGTCATCTAGTTCAAGTAACATAAAAGCCCATATGAAAATTCATGAAAATAAAAAGATTGAAATTGATTCGAAAAAACACAACGAAATCTATAAGTCAAGCGCTACAGTTAAAATTGGAAATAATAATAAAGAAAGTACGAAAATTGTCAATACTCAAAACTATAATAAAATTTATGAAAACATTTATTCCAACATCCTTTTGAAGGACAATCACAAAGAAGCCAAATCCTCCTACATCTACCTGCCATACAGCACTGAATCCTACCTGAACCACACTCCCTTCTTAAATGCTTTCAAAAATACATCAGACAAATATTTCTTTACCAATAATAAATACCAGTCGAACTTTGAACAGAATAAATATTTCCAAAAGTTTCAAAAAATCGACCACCAAAAACAATATTCAAATACTCAGTACCAACTACAACAAGAACAGCACAAAAGAAAGAGAAATAGGTTTTTTCCATACAATTTATTTTACAGTTCTCATAACACTTTTAACACGATCACACCAATAATTAATTCTTAAGGTTAAAGGATTTGACAGTTCTATTGACAAGATTGAACGGTTAAAACCACTTTAGATCGATTTTTGTACAGATTTTTATAATTTATTCTTTAATTGTTTTGAATATCAATAAAAAACATTGAATCATTTAAATGTCTTAAATTAATGACTATCATATGAAACCTAAGAAATAAATCCTTTTTGAGTTATCTATAACTCAGATTTTTTAATTGCTGAAAGTCCATTCATCCAGTATTTATTGAGATCTCCGTGTGTATAAAAATGAAATCAGAATTTAACATTTATTTATTTATATTGATTTTTGAAAAAATTGTTGCATAAAAATTCGGTCTATAATAGTTTGTTTTGGCTTTATTTATTTCATAATGCTGTAAATATTTTAGCAACTTATTATAAACTTTAATGAAATTTCAATCTTCGTTTTAAATAAATTTATAAATCTTTTACTTATTAATCTCGTGAAAAATTAAAGATTTTTATAAAAACGCGATAAAGTCAAAGTCTGTTTGAAGAAGCATTAAAAAAAAGAATCACAAAAATCTTGCTCAAAGTTCCAAATGAGAAAAGTGGCATGAAAAGCATTGTAAAGATTGCGGTATCTTAATTTGTATAACTCCAGCCTCTTTGTAATTAAGTGTACCATTTCAAATTAGATTCGCAAAGAGTAAATGCTTTTTAATTCGTGATTAGTAATTAAAAGGTTCTTTGAGCGATGCGAACATCACATTTGTATAAGCAATCGTTAATCAAGACGCTCTTGTTAAGGTTATTCATTTGTTTTATTTAAAGTCATAGTTCAATATTAAAAAAAAATTTTAATCGAAACAAAATTATTAAAAATTAGTTTTTGGGCTTGCTTGTTTTTTAACAATGATTAAAACATAAGAGAAGAGCTTTGATTTCATGAAAACTCGATAATATAAACTATAACACCTAATACTTTCATGTAGCAACAACTCCCACCAGCCACTCATTCACTAATCTCCGAGTGGTGTCGTGATAAAGTGCCTTCAATCGTCATCGGCATTGTCGGTCAAGCTTGTGTGTGAAGATTCTGCTTTGTATTGCACACTTTATCTCTTGTTGCTTATTAACCATATCATCCGTGAGTAGTTCTTTTTGAAGTTGATAGGATTTTGGAACTGAAATAACTCATAAGGGTTCGATGCATTGTAAAATAAAAATTTATTTGCTTGATTAAAATGTTCAAGTTTCACTTTTTAAATACCTCTAAATGTATTTATGAATAATATTTAAAAAGTTTATAATGTTTTATAATGAGGTTGAACTTATCGAAAATTATAGCGCATTTTTGCTGAATAAATTCTTCCATAAATCGTTTTAGAGAATTTTCAAAATTAACTTATTTAAAAATTTTTTAATAATAATAATAATATCAATAATAATAATAATAATAAAATCAATAATAATAGTAAGAATAAAATTAATAAATTGAACATGAAAGAGATCTTAAAACGCTGGAACCTGGAGATTTCCAGATAAATGTTTTTGAATTATTAGGGTCATGTTGCCAATGCTTTTGATCTTTTAAAGTCAGAATTAATTAGTTTCGAATTTCGAAACGTCAATATCAAACTTTTATTCATTTTTTATTTTAAACTTAAAATTAATAAGTGTCATGTCATATTTAAAATTCAAATTATTCTACAAGTAAACCTAGATTGAGAAAAAGTATAGAAAGTCCAGAACTAAAAATTTCGCTATTAAAATTTCCTATTAAAAAATATATAATTTATCAAAGACAAAAAGCAAAAAGTAAAAAAGGCATTAACATGTTGCCAGCTTAACAATACGATTATCTCTTTCATGTGTCCGTCAACTTCAGCCCGTCACAACACACGTCCAAACACCCTACCTTTGTATCTTACTATGAGCTAAATTCGTATATAAATATATAATATAATAATAAAACAAAATCCAAGTAAAATTTAATAAACATATAATAGAAAAATTGTAAATCATTTTCATAGTTTTATAGAACCACATTAAGGGGATAACCAAAAATTATTTATGCTAAAAAGAACAATGAAAAAATATATTCAAAAATAATTTATGACAAAGTTGAGCACAATGGTTCACAAATGCACGAAGTTTTCCTATTTACTGTAAACTCACCTTCGGCTTTTGAGGATTATTTATCATATAGACTAACGTTTTAATCAATAATTTAGCATATAACCAATATTTTTCTATAAAATAACATATCATAGAACTACTTCCACCTATATAAACTTATACCAAAATACTTATATTGGTAAAAGTTGATTTATTTGTATAAAAGTCCATTATAAAGTAATATTTCTAAGGTGTCAGTTCAAAGAGCATGTACGGTTATTTGAGGACAATATCTATCTCTATTGTTCTATCTCTTTGATTTACCTTTTGCTGTTTAAGATTTATTTTTCTATGAAGTTCTGTGTGTATTTCTTTATAATTGTTTGTTTTACTTATGGTTATTGTTGATAAGAAGAATATTTTTAGGATTTTTCATTATATATTTAAGTTTCTAAATAACATAAAATTTCTATTTTTTCATAAGCGATTCAACTTAAATGAAAAACCATCTTAGTACTTTGAGATAACATAGTTTTGCCAATTATGAATTATATTACATTTTAAATACACAATCATGAGTTTTATTGAATGAATTTAAATTATTTAGTTCAAATTATATCCTAAAAGCTTAACTTTTATTTTAATGGGAGCACTGGTGATCATCGTGATCGCATGGAACTAGCTTTGAGACTTGTGGAAGGTTATTTGAATACTTTTGTATGAAAAAAAGTTGTTCAATGTTGTTTCCATGAAAAATTAGTTTGGAGTTCTCTCTGATAAAAGTCAAAGGAGTATTGAAGAAAATACTTGTAACCGATGAGAAGATGTGAAATAGCTTCTCAATGCTTTGCCTGAAACCAAAAATATGGGAAAAAGAAAAACAAAAGATTGCTTCGGAAACTCTTTAAACGTTTTTATAAAAATAATAGTGACAAAAGTTTTGACAAAAAAGAAAACCAAGCTGAATAACTCAAAAGATGTTTAAACGTTTTCAAAAGATTTTGAGATTTTTTCAAGTAGATAAAAACCAAGCATTCCTTACATGAGTTAACATATTGTCATCAGTATAGTAGATTTCATAAATCTTTTTAAAAAACTAACTTTGTCATTTCGAGTTTTCATATAACTTTAAAGTTAATTTTGAGTAAATCACGATTTTTGTTTTGTAGATTATTTACTTCTTTTAAAAGAAATAATAACAATTATTATTGACTTAGCACTGTGCCTATTAGCGGTATTAGGTCATCATTACGTAATTTGACTTGCTTACCATATTTCCCACATTTAATACAATTTTCTTTCAATACTCACTATTAACATTTAATCTTTCAGGTTAATATTGTAAATTGAGCGTTACCGATTTATAAAAATAATTATTAAAAAATTTTGAATTTGTTTTATTTGAAAACGTTATCTTTTTTCCTGTCATTCAACAAACATCAATTTTATCAATGATTAGCTGTTGTGATAATTAACGTAGAACTATAAACTTTTTTTAAAACACATGTATTTCAATAGTTTTTTTAAGCATAATAATGAACAATATCTTAAACAATTAATTCTAATTTAATAATTGGCTCTCTTTTTTGATTCTTAAAAAATGCATAGGGAAGCTTGAGAAAAATTAGATTGATCTTTTTCATTTTAACTATTTTGTCAAGTTATCGTTACATTTTGAGCAAATAATAGGTTTACTATAAAAAATGCTCGGTTTGTCAAGATCATATTACTTTTCATTTCTATATCTGAATCTTTAATTATCATTAATAGTTTTACTATTTGTTAATTAGATGAATGTTTGTTTAATAAAAAGATTTCAAATGGTCTCTATATATATATATATATATATATCAAAAAAAATTCTTTCTGCTCATTTCGTTTGAAAAAAATGTTTTTCTTTTAAAAATATAAGTAAACTTTAATGAGAAGTGAAGATAAATGAATTGCTTTTGAAAAATTTTTTTGTTACCAGAATTAACTTTTAGATATTTATAGCCTCTGATGAGTTCTTGACTTTACGTAACTTTTAAAGCAAGTTTTCTAGACTCAGATCAATCTTAAATTATAAAAAAATTAATTTTATGACTTTTTATATTTTAAACATCGTTTTCTACAACTGAATAAAAATTAATTTTAATGGCCTCGAAGGTAGTTGGAGCATAAAACTAAAAGATATTCATTCTACTTTGGACTTCATTTGAATAAATTTCAACTTTATCAATTTTTATTAAGTTTAAAGCAATTCAATTAACTATTGACTATACAATTTTTAAGCAAAAATTTTGCATGTTAATTTTATCTAACCTATGCTTTCAAATTAAAGCCTACAGGCATGCACAAGAGTTTTAGTGAAGTTTTGGGCCCTGAGAGGGCAGGGATTGTTGAAAAAATGGATGTTACTGAAGTTTGTCAAGGTCTGTATCTATGCGCTTATGATACTTTCTCTGAAAAAAAAGTCTGCATTTGAAAGTTTTGTTTGGAATATAAAATCAAATAAATGATCCAAATTTTAATCATTGTATTCATCATAAAATCAACCAAGTTGAATTTAATATTATTTCCAAAAATTTATTATTTTATTTAAAACAGGTTAGAGATAGAAATATCACACAAATAATAAATACTGCCAGGGAAGCCCCTGAAACAAACTATGAAGGAGTTGAATATGTACATCTACCAGTATCTGACATTCCTTCAGAAAACATAGCAAAATTTTTTGATCACTGTTGCACTTTAATACATGAAAAAAAGCAAGTCGGAGGTAACACTTTAGTTCACTGTGCCTTAGGCATTTCACGATCAGTCACAATCTGTCTGGCATATATGATCAAGCATGAAGGATCAACATTAAGAGCAGCATATTTTGATATAAAGAAACGACGTCCTATTATTAAACCCAATGATGGCTTCTGGAGGCAATTAATAGCTTATGAACAGCAGATCAGAGGCAGTGCTACAGTAAAAATGATAGCATTTCCTATGGGGTCTGCCCCTAATGTTTACCAAGGTCGCAATGGAAGGCTTACTAATGTTAGTAGATTCTTTCATTCCATGTTCTATCTTCATTAGTATTTTTTTACTCTACTACTTAATTATATTTTACATTTAAATATATAAGAACTAATGGGTTTTCAACAGTTCAGATGAAGGCTTTAACCCTGTTGATTTGAATTTTCGGATAGGTTATTTGACAATTCATGAATATCATTTGTGAACTCTCTTGTGCGTTTGAAATTTTGTATAACTTATTTTCCTTAAATGTTAATGACCTTTTGAGATTCAATCGTTAATTTAGGGGTTTTAAAAATTTTAAACAACCGATTTAGTTATTTTAGTTTCATTTTATATTTAATGTATCTTGATTTCTTAAAATAAATTTTTATTAAAATTTTGTATTGAAATAAAAATCACAACAGTTTTTTAAACTTTCCATTAACGTACTTATTAACCGGTAAGGACAAATAGAAGAGAAGAGGCCGATGTTCAAAATTGTTTGTCAAGTTTTTGATATTGTGAAAATGCAAGCAATAAATATAGAAAAGCTCAATCAGCTATTTAAAATTGAGTTATACGCCAATCTATGACACATCTTTATGCAGTAATTCGATTTAAACCAAGATATCGTCTTTATTTAGCGTAAGATCTTTATGAATAAGTGTAGAGTTTTGTAAATTTTGAGATGCTAGTTTAATTTTTTCATTTGACCATTCAGCTTTGAATACACGCGTGTAAGCTTTTACAACTTGTTTAAATAGGTATTAGAAAAAAAATTACTCTACAGAAAAATTGGTTTGAAAATCAGCAAAATAATTATTTCTATATTTTATAGTATTTATCAGAGAAAAATAAAATTACGGCATTGGAATTTCCACAATTCTGAGGTGTTTATGTGGTTTTACCAGAGTAGTTAATTATAAAGTCATCAAACCATGACATTTTTGAGAACTGTGGTAATGAAAATGATGCACTCTTAATGATATCAAAACCGTCTTTAAAAGACAAAAAACTGTTAAGTATTAAAAATATTTTGAGATTTTATTTGTAATAAGACCAATTTTCTTCATAAACCCATTGTGAATTTCGAGTTTTTAACGTTGTATCGAAAAGCTCCTCTAATACACGTTTAAAATATCTAAGATGTGTTGCGTTTCAAAGAAGAGACAAACAAAAAGTGTTTGCTAAACAAAAAGCTGTTGTTTTTTCTATTTCGTCAAGATAATCTCCTGCATCAATATGTTGTTTTTTCCCTTCTTGTATATCGATCAATTTTAAAACTATAAACTAGTTCATGATTTTCTAAATAATTTTGTATTTCAACTCATTAAAATTTTACTATTAAATCAATTTGAATTTTTGAAATATTATTCGATCTAAAAATTACTTTCGAATCAAATAAACGGAAATAAACAATATTTTTACTTCGAGCACCTAAACAATAAAGAAAAAATTAAATATTAAAACCCCAAGAAATTATCTGGACAAGATCACAATCCCTAACGACTTAAGACTTCAAAAGTGTTCACATGAAAGTTTAAAACGTGTTTACTCTTCCTATAGCTATATTAAAACATAACTTATGCGTTATTGATAGTATATTAGGCAACTGTGACAAAGTCTTCCTGTCATTCATTTAGTAAAGTATTAATGTTCATACCTTAACAATACGGTAGGTAGGTATTTAAGCAACAACCATTTAAAAGAGAAGATTATTAATTATTCAAGTTAATACATTAAACTATTGAGTAAATTAATGATTTGAAACAAAAACTAATTTGAATGTTAATTTTTTCAAAAATCGATACTTTTACCCAATTGAAACTTTCGTATAAATTCAAAGGATGAGAAGCCAATACTTTAATAATAATGAAATAAAATAACTATAACTAATCGAAAATCTTTAATATATGGACTAGCTCAAAAATTTACACAAAACTAAGTTTAAACCGTCTTTTGCTCTGTATTAAACATTATTAATAATCATTATTAATAGGAGATTTTTATAACCATTTTTAAACCAATTTAAATAATGCTATTTTTTGAAAAAAGTTTTCAACATGCAACCAACTCAAATAAAATAGTTCACATTACTCTTTTAAGTTACATTTGTATCTGTAGCGCACATTACACCAACAAATGGTCTGTAAAGATAAATGGAGGCAAGGAAAAAGCCCAATCAATTTCACAAAAACATGGATTTATACTGGTAGAAGAAGTAAGATTCTTTGAAAAAATTATTTGATATAACTGAAATAGGGTTAACGAAAAATCTGTTCACTTTTTGGGTTTACAATAGTTTAAGATCTCATCTTAACAGCTGTCTTGCAAAATGGATACAGTTTGTAGCAAGTCTTTTTTGAATGCAACGTTCTAAAATACTTTTCAATATTCATTCTATTTTGAAATGAAGATGCAAAAAAGTTTTCAAAAGAAAAATCTACCAAGTGTTTATAGGGAATGTTATATAACATAACATTTTTCAACAGATTGTTCCAGGAATTTATGAAATAGAACATTCAAAGGTTAAAAAAAGTTCACTATCTCCGAGTTACCACCATCACCAACGCCTTGAAGACGAACAAGATGTACGGATATTTTTAAAAAAATGCTTGCATTCAAAATACATTACAACCCTCCGATTTTCAGGTTATATGGCACGAACAACAGACCTCACTGAAAAGAAACAAACGGGACTTTTTCGAGGATCCTTACTGGCCAAAGCAATGGTACATGGTAGGTCTCTTCGACTTTTTATTCAAAAGTCAAATGAATTCTTTTTAATAATTTCTGTTGCCGATATATCAAATGTTGTTTTCTTAAATACATAGGAATAAATTTCAGCACTCGGGAAAATATGGTGGAATGGAGATACTACCCGTGTATCAAAAATATCGCTTGAGTGGTAAATAATAGTTTGTTCAAATTCTATTTGAAACGTGATTTTGAAGTTTTTGGTGTTTAAGTTATTTTTCACAAATTATTTTTAAAGGTAAAGGCGTCGTGGTAAGCATTTTGGATGATGGCATTGAATTCAACCACACAGACTTGTTTCCCAACTATGTACTACGAATTAACTTGACAACTTCAATTTTTTTTTCAAGTTTTACAAAAATTATTTCAAAGTTTTTAACCACACTTTACCACAGGACCCAGCAGCCAGTTACGACTTGAATGATAAAGACGCTGATCCGACACCACGATATGAGTTCACTAACTTTAACAAGTACTCTACATTTATCAATTACTTGAGTCTAATTTATTTGAATCAATAAATAAAATTTTGCTTAATTTCTTATTAGCTCTTGGTCAACCATTTTTAATCAACAAACTTCAATGATTTTTAAAACTTTATCTTTGCTGCTTTCCAAATTGAGATGCGTGCCAAAACTAATGAGTTTTTTAAAGTATGCCTATGATAAAATCAGAGTTTTGAACTTCAATAAAATCTTTTCAAAGTCGTCGGCCCATATAGCTTAGCGATAGAGCGTTAGACTAAGTATCTAAAATTACCGGGTTCGATCCCGTGTTGGCCGACAATTAGCACCTGTTCCACAGTGTGTTTTCGCTACATTAAATTTGTAGCAAGCGCTTTGATCTATAAAAAAAAGCGCTTTATAAATACTGCATTACATTACAATAGTAGATGTTCACATAGTATGAAGCATGCCTGTGTTTTGACTCTACTCTTCTACGATATTGTTTGATCTCTAGTGTTGAAACAACTTTTCTGGATCAAACGAAAACTACAAGAATCCATTGAAAGTCATTCATCGTGAATCAGAACACAATTTTAAGCCTAGGGAAATCCAGTAAAATATGCTGTGCTGAATACACTGCTCTCACTGTTCATACGAAGAGAAGCTCAAAATTCTCATAAGAAAAATTTTTGATGTCTACAGAAAATTGGTTCTGTTTCTAAGTCTTGAAAATCTACTTTTTCAGGAACATTGAACGACTATTATGTACATAATTCAAAAAATAAATATTTTCCATCCAGTAGTTCCAATTGGCGATCTTTTAATGCAGAAATGAAAAAAACTATGAAAGAGCTATTTTGTAGTCTGAAGTAACCCAGTAAAAGAACTCCTCTAATAGCTAGACAAAACCAACTGCTAAATTTCATATAAGAAACTTGCAATTTATTTTCGGTATCAGATAGAAAGGTGAAAAACTAACCAAATGGCTTGATGTTCTTGGCCACTAACTTCCAAAGAAGAAACGAATGAAATAGCTTGTTTTTTTTAATATATACAAAATAAAATATTTTAGACATGCTTGTGATGCGTTAAAAATAGAATTAATTCGCCGATGATTATTTTAAAGGTATTAGGATGTCTGTGAAAAAGAAATGAGATACCTCTTTATCAACACATCATGTAAAACTTGACCTTTGACTTATAAAAAAAATTATAATAGGCTTTCTTTATTTGAAAAAATTAAAAAAAAGTACGTAAAGAATTAAAAAGTGAGCACTTATCCAACCATTCTTTTTCATCTGTGAATATTTGGTGCAATAAGGCTTCTATCGACCTTTCCAGTCATTTGAAAAAATAAAAATTCATGGTAAGACACATCATAAAATAAATATTTAATTCTTTCCTCAACCCATTACCAGTCATGGGACAAGGTGTGCTGGAGAAGTGTCAGCAGTGGCAAACAATAGCAAATGTGGCGTTGGAATAGCTTACAACGCAAAAATTGGAGGTCGTTTCAATTGAATATACAATTTTAGCTTTGAAATAAATTAGTATTCAGGCTATATTTATATGTATATACTCAGAGAATTTTGTGAATGTCAAGTCTATTTTTCTGAAAAAGTTATATTTTACAATAAAAAAACCTTCAAAGGATATTTAACTTGAAATGTAGTTTTCAAGGCAAAAAATAATTCTTGAAAAATTAACCAAAAGTTATATCCAAAATTCTTCTATTATCAACTTCAACACTTCGTGATAGGAATCCGTATGTTGGATGGGCGAATAACAGATACGTTAGAAGCCAGATCTTTGTTCTTTCAAACGCAACACATTGACATCTATAGTTCTTCATGGGGGCCTACTGACAATGGAGAAAAGCTTGAAGGGCCGGGTCGAGTGTCTCAAAAAGCCATGTTTTTGGGCGTTACAAAGGTATATCTATTAGTTAAATAACTTAATGAAATACAAGAAATGAAACAACCTATTGTGATATTTATAAAAGCAATTTATCTGAGTTTTTTTGATGAATTGGAAAATAAAACACGAAAAAAAATTGTGTTAGTTTGCATAGAAAGTTGATACTTTTAGTTTGAAATCATTATATAAAATTATTACAATATATTATATTGCGTTGAAGGCAAAGATGTGTAAAAATGTTGATAGTTCAAATCGAAATGGTTTATTGATCTCAACTGAAACTTTTAGTTAAAAACACAAGAAGTAAATTAACAAAACAGTTGACTTGAATCGATGGATGTTGACAGATGTTTTAAATTCATTGTTTTATATTTTAAACTTATCTCAACAAATTTCACGCTGTTTATATTTATTTCAACATCTAGCAAATACCATCATTCAACTTCTTTCTTTATTTTATTATTATGCAAAACTGCGAGCTTTTATAAATACTCAAAATGAATGAAAATTTACATTAGTCACGCCTCGTTTTATTTTTTAGAAACATATTGATATTTAAAACAATATCAAACAACTGCAGGGCAGGAAGGGGTTAGGTTCCATTTATGTATGGGCTTCAGGAAATGGTGGACAGAAGGAGGATAGCTGTAATTGTGATGGCTATGCTAGCAACGTCTTTACTATTTCAATAGCTGCTGTAGATTCTGAAGGTTCAATTCCCAGCTACGGCGAAAAGTAGCTTTCCTATGCTCTGTAACTTAGCAACTATACTTTTAATACTCAGGGTATAAGTGTAAAATTAAATTTATCAACTACTGGGACGCCTACAGCAGTATATTCTAATATGAATATTATTATTATTAATATTAATCTATGGTTCTTTATTTAAAAAAACTCAGAGTGGTGTTAGACTTGTGCTATCATTTACTTTTATGAAAATATTTGGTGTGCTAGACTCGTTCAGAACAGCCCTAAAAATTACTTTTTGAATGTTTTTATTGAACAAATAAAAGAACAAACAAAACCAACAAAACGAACATAATAACTAACAAAAAACCATACAAACACATGCAAAATTAAGAAAAAAACAACCACATAAACACAACCCACCAAGATGCACATCAACCCTGGCCTCCACGTACAGCTCAGGAAGCTATATGCTGCAAAATGTGGTCCGTTGGTTTATTTTTGTATATTTTATTACCTTTTTTTGTAGAGTTCTATTTGAGGTAAATTGATCGCTTTTTTGAGAGTTTTTTATGTAAATATGTTACTTCACTTTTTGTTATTGGGTGCTTAAACAATCGTCAACATTTTTTCAAATCAAGCTGAAAGTATATAGATAAAATTATGTACTGAAACAATTTATCAAAATATAAAAAAAGCAGCTTGAAGTTATGAAACTCATTTTCAAACGATATGTGTTCAATAATAATTGATTATCTTCAACTTCCCACTAAATCACTTCAAAAAATTTTTCGATAAATTACCCTACAATTAACACCAAATCGAACCAAAAAAAAAATAATACTTTAATCAAGTAAAATTAAATCTTTCCAGGTCACTACAGACTTGTACAACAAGTGCACTGAACAACATTCGGGCACCTCTGCCAGTGCTCCCATGGCTGCCGCTGTGTTTGCTCTGGCTCTTGAAGCCAAGTTTGCTCATTTATAGTTTTCATACTTATTTTAATAATCAAGCTTGAAAAGTATGTTGAATAATGGTTTCCATCACGGATATAACTTATCTGTGCTGTCTATTGATGAATTTCATATAAGATATTTTTCAATGATTTTTAAAAATAATAAAAAGCATTATAAACTCAAACACGTTTTTTCAATATTTCAAACTTGTGTTGAAATGGTTGAGTTATTTTGCAGTCCCAAACTGACTTGGAGGGATCTGAAACACTTGGTGGTGATGACATCACATAAGAGCAATCTTCAAGATCGTAACTGGAGGAAGAATGGGGTAGGACGCTGGAGTGAGTCAATTGATTTTAATATTTATTATTTTTATTGTTATCTTGAAATGTTAATCAATGTATTTTAAAATATATGAAAAGATTTATCGCTTCTAAAAATATATAATTAACTAACAAACAATTTTTATTTTAATAATAGAAAACCTAATAGAAAGATTGGCGAAAAATTATGATAAAAAAGTAATTTGAAGTTTTATTGATGTTATCAAAACCAAGTAAAAAACGCAAAACTCACTGAACACCTAAAAGTTATATACTAAAATTACAAAGTTTCTATCATAAATTTAATAATGATAAAACTAACATTGCATTCATAAAATTGTCTTATCGTATTAGCAAATTCACATGGATATAACTTTTTTCAGTTAGTGATCACTTTGGATACGGATTGTTGAACGCTGAAAAACTTGTGAAGCTGGCAAAGGATTGGGTAACCGTGCCTAAACAAGTAATATGTGTCAGGGAGAAAGAGTTCCAACCCATGTGTGTGAAGTTTATAAAAATTTTTATTAGTGCATTTTGTTGTTTTTTGATTATATTTTTATAAGATTGGAAAAAATTTTATTTGAATTGAGTTTTAATGTTTGAATTATTTATTTCATCGAATAACTTAATTATTACAGGGATTTTGAAAAAAATTCTCAAATCTCAATCGATTTGACGATAGAAAACTGTGAGAGATCTAACTTAACCCTTGACTTATATAGATACCATAGCAAAAAAAGAAGGTTAAACAATATAATTCACACATTGAATAATTTTTCATTTCCCACCAAATAGTTTTTCTTCGAGATTTTTATGATTCATAAATTACAACCCTTTTCAATGGTTGACTCAATACAAAAACCAACATCTGAAGCTTGAACATCACTGTTGATGAGTGGATCTCTGATGAAAAGGAAGATAAAAAATCGGTTATTAAGACTTTTTCATATATATTCATATATGACTACTTCTAAAATCCACTAAAACCGTTATAGAATTTTTCTGAAGCTGAATTTTCAAATGATGAATATATATTGCTAACCTGAAAACGTAACAAATTAATTATTTGAAACAGGTTCGTTACGTGGAAAGTGTGCAGGCCTTGGTGACACTAAAGTCAACCAACAGAGGTCAAGTGGAAATATTCCTGGTATCTCCTCAAGGAACAGTGTCTCAGCTGCTGCATGAGAGACAAAAAGACATTTCTGATGTTCGTGCACTATTTGTGTTTATTTAAAGATTCATATGATTTTTAGTGTTATATACAATTCAACGTTGCGAAACTATTGTCTAACACTTCATGAAAATGATTTTGAGAATTTTTTATTCTGTTGGGTATGTTATACATCGATAGATACATAAGCCTCATTTCTTAGGAAGGCTTTACAGAATGGCCGTTCACAACAGTGCAAAGCTGGGGTGAACGTAGCGAGGGTCTATGGAAACTCATCGTATCTTCGCAAAACTGCACTGGTATTTATGGAGTATTTTAGAGTAAATTCAAATTTTGTTCATTAATCAAAAGAAACAGATGTCTTATTAAAAAGTTATTATCAATCGAAGATTATTATATAATTAAAATGCGAATATTTTGTGATTTAATATTAAACCCTTAGGGACTTTGTATGGGTTGAAGTTGGTTCTTTATGGCACTGAAGAGGACCCATTGAAAGATCAAATATACCCGCCTAGAAAGCTTAACCCAACTGAAAGCAAGAATTCTGATCATTTAATATAATCATATAATACGATGTGAAAAATAGATACATTAATTTTGACGTAAAATTTAATATAAGGTACTTGTTTAAGAAGTTCAACTACTTTTTTGAACTATGCTTCTAACTACTTCGAAAAGTTACACTATGTAAACGCTTCACTTAAAACAAATGTATTTGTTCACCACATATATGAAACTTATAGTGATAAATAGCAAAAATTCATTAAGTAAATAATTTGAAAGATTATTTAAAATGCAAACAGAGAGTTGTAGTGAGCAGGAATACTTCTTGAATGGCTCATGTTTTTCAAGTTGTCCATCAACACACTTTCAATCTGTTGCTCTTTTGTCTGTCGCCTTCAAAACTGATGCACTATTGCACACCAATGAAAGTGATCAACTTGAAAATGACTTTGGTTTCATTAGTATGGAAAACGATCAAAAATTGACAAGAACAAAAAGACATGGAAAATCTCATTCTTTTAATTCAGAAAGGATTATGAAGCCTGAACAACAAAAAAACTCTGAGAGAGAAATTTTAAAAGTTAGAAGGGTTTGATTAATGAAAAAAACTAGTTTCTAACGGAAAAATTTTTTCAAATACTTTTATTTTAAACAATATTTAACTTTATATAACCATGTTGTTTAAAAAACTTTTCTTGCCCATCATTTCAAATTTTTTTTTAAAATCCTTTTTTGTAACTTTCCTTTAACTTAAAACCGTTTCTTAATCTATTATAAATCTCAAAACCTTTTTACTTAAGAGTTTCATGAAATTGTTCTTGTAAACGAAGCAATAGAATCTTTATATAATTACTCGTAAGTTATTTTTTAATATTAATAATGAGATAAATAATATTTGATACAGACCAGCATCTGTTTTCCATGCCACACTGACTGCCTCAAATGCAGAGGCTCTCTGGAAACTGATTGCTTGGCTTGCTACCCAGGCTATTTCATGGCTATTAACAAAAAATGTGTTTTAGATATCGGTGAGAATTTCTTTTTAATTTATATTCTTTTCTCAATGTAGTCACGTCAGTTTTTTTTCTAGATAAACAGTTTCTATGTATAGATTTTGATATATTATTCAGATATAATATACAAAAGATTTAAATAATCAATAAAACATAATTCTAATAAAATCTTGCAGGAATGAAAAAATATTTTCTGAGCGGATTTTATGTAATTGTCGAGATTCTTTTTCTTCTTTTATTTATAGTTCTTATTGTTGCATTTGTGTGTTTACTTATGTATTGTAAATCTAAAAGTAATGGGTATACTAAAATAGAACGGGTAGACGGATTTATAGTTGATTCTTAATTTTCTAAATCTTTTATGCAGCTGTTCACATCTTTGATTTTAATTTAACTTGTTAATTTTCACTATGCAATTTGTTTTCTTATACTGCACTCATGAGCATTTTAATCTCACTAGGAAAGTCATCCAAATGCATAAATATGCTCGAGTCACCTAGTTTGTCAGACCAGACTTTTTTCTACACTACAAAAAAACATTTTTTGAAAGATTTACACTAATAAAATTTTGTTTTCAAATTTTTTCAAATTCATATCTAAATTTTGTTTTTTATAATTAATAATATGAAATAACATTGTTATATGAAACAAAAATTTTTTATTTTGAATGAATAATGAAATAAGAATAAAATAATTGAATGAATTCAATATGAACCGTGGTTTAAATTAATAATGAACTATACTTTTACAACTTTCTTTATCTGTTAATTAAGCGCTACAAAGTGTATAACAACAAATGATTGGAATTTATAAGAACTTTTTCGCTGCTTACATCTACGAATTTTGAGTGACTTTTTTCATGAAATTGAAAAATTAGAGTTGATATTTTGATATTAAAGTAGTAGTCGTAAATCTTGAAACTTAATTTTGGGCTTTTCCATCAGACAACAACAACTGTCCTTTGTAATAAAACAACATAAAACTCGTTTTGAACAATGGCTACACAAGAAGAGGTTTTAAACCATATAAGAATAGTGGCTCAAGGCTTAGAAAGTCTTCAATCTGAACACCAACAGATCTTAAGTGGCCTCAAGCACTCATCATCTTTAGGCAATGATCTTATTACGGAAAAAGTGGCCTTAATGCAAAAATCTGCCGACAGCATAGATCTGGCAATTGGAGAAGCCAGAGTAAGTTATATAATCACCCACTATTTTAAAAAATTATTAAGGACATTTTATTTTGACGGGGTTTTTAAAGCTTTTATAATCACAAATGAAAAATAATTGTTTCTAATTTTTGTTTAAATGGAAAAAGCTTTGTTTCAAAAACCTTGTTGTGGTCTTATTAATTTCAAAAAGCTTCATACATTGAAATAAAAAGGAAATTTATATGATTTCATTAACACTTTATAGATAATTCTATCATTGGCTGGACATTTGCAGCATCTTGAAGCTCAAAAAGGAAAACTTCGCTCACAAGTAAGTCTTTTGATTTAATAATTTCATACTTCACAATATTATTCATCAAACAAAGGTGCAACGTTTGAATGATGAGAATGGTTGGTTGAGAGAGGAACTCACAGAGTTCCAACAAAGATGGCAGAGTTGTCAAGAACAATGTGCTGTTTTACAAGAGGTATTTTATATTATAAAAGTTTTATATTTATTTCTGTCTCATGATTTTGATGATGCAAAATGATGTATTATACCCATGTTATTTTATTTACACCAGGAAAAGCAGCATTTGCAGTTTTTATTGCAAGTGAAAAAGTTTGATGAAAATCCACAGGTTTTTTAAAATATATTTCATAAATTGTTTACTTCAAAATTAAAATTCATTTTACACATAGTGATTTAAAAATTTGTAATAAATTTTAACTTTTATGAATATATGTAAAATACTTGTTTCCATTAATCCAGTTTATGATAAATATTTTCAGCTATCTAAAGATCTCTGCTTTATATCATGAAACCTTTTTATCAATGCATTTTGCTTACACTGATAACTCGTGTAACTTTTTTTGACACAAGAATTCTTAAAACTCAATAATTTCAACAACAAAAAATTATTAAAAATTGATACTTTATCTACCTTTCTAGGGATGAATTCACCTGTTTCTAACATTAATTTCCAACAGACCCCCATGGAAACAGACAAGATTCGCTTGGAGCTGGGCTTCCCTGACAATGAAGAAGATGCTTCACAGGAATCTGATGGTTATTATCTATTATATCTTTATGTTATTATAATGCTTCCATGCTGGCAGATACAGACATGAAATAAGCTTTAAAAATATTTTGAAGGCTACAAAGTCTTTTTTGGCAAGAAAGATTGATAAAAAAAAAACACAAGTTGAGTGCAGTTTAATGGTATACCTAGGATGTATTTGAACATCATTATCATCATTGGACGTATATAATAATTATATATGTCTAATAAATAAATGTTAACTGTGGATCTAAATAGGTAGTTACATAAATATATTTTTTAGATAGTTTACAGAAGAGAAATGTTATAGTTCACCGTTTTTATACATTTCTATTCATATATTATTTTACCATGTTTTTTAGTTTCATTTCTGAAATAAAGTTTTGGTAATATTATATAATACGTATCTACAGGATAATATATTTACATTTAGATATAGTTTTGAATCATTTAATCTGTTCATATTGTATCTGGAAATATTCAGTTTTATGCATAATTCAAAACTCTGGTTTTAATTCAAAGTTATGCTATATTTATCTTGTATTTCTTATTTTGAAGTATACTTTATTCATGTCTTGGAAAATTATTTAGTTATGCAAATATTAGAATAATTTTTTTTTACTTAATATATTACCCATTCAACCATGCTACCTAAACAGCTACCAAACGAAGATGGTTATATATTTCTGAATTTTAATTCAAAAATAAAAGAAACGACAAATTGTCTTTGATCACCAGCTTCAATCAAAAAAATTACTAAAGTACCATTCTAATCTTTAAAACCTCTTAACTACAAGATAAATTAGCAGCAAATTTTCTACATTCGACCCGCCAAACAAGCCTCAAGTCAACATCATTCATTCATCTGAGCAAAGTTTTACAGTGTTCACACAATAAAACAGGTTTATCGAACAGAAGCTTAGGAGCATCAACAAGCAACAGTGAGGAGGGTGGGCAGAGGTTACGAACTCTCATCAACCTTGTGGTGCAGTATGCCTCTTCAGGCCGCTATGAAGTTGCCGTGCCTCTCTGCAAACAGACCATACGTGACCTCGAACGTACCAGGTGGGTTGGTTTATATGTCTGTTTTCATTGTTGTATGAGGTTAAAATGTGTTTTTAAAATGTAGGGTAAATAAGTTAAAATTACGAGTAAAATTATAGTGGCATTAACTTTGGCAGTATCTAGGCTAAAGTTTTAAGTTTATAAAAATTATTTTTACATTTCACAATTATATATATTGGTATTAGAATAGTTGTTCAAATCCATCCGTAGTGGTCATGAGCATCCAGATGTTGCCACCATGCTCAACATTCTTGCCTGTGTTTATCGGTACATCTCTGATCTTATTTTATACATATTATTCTTTTAATTATTATTTTCATCTATAATATTTTCTATATAGTTTGTAGAATAACTTCAACTTTTGAAAAATTTTCAAACACGTTCATTCGAAACTCAGCTAGATTTTTTGATAATTACAACCTTATCTTGAATCATAAGTTATGATGAGATTTTACTCATCAAAAATTCTAGCCCACTTTTCAATAAATGCTTTTTCTTTTAATTTTTAAATGAACGCATTTTTTAAATTTCTTAAATGTTAAAAATAAATTAAGAACTTCAAGATTTATAAACATAAGATGATTTAAAAAACGTATATACACATTATTATTATTATTACTATTATTATTATTAACCTTTTGTAGAGACCAGGGTAAAATGAAGGAGGCTACAGACCTGTTATTGGACGCGCTTGATATCAGAGAGAAAACACTGGGCAGTGACCACCAGGCTGTGAGTGTGTTGTTTGGTTGCTTAAACAGATTGGTTTATGCCAATCGATAAATAATTAAGTATCAACTAAACAGATAAATATTAATATTTTCGATTGAAGACGAAAAAATGAATTTAGAATGCATGCTTTGCATTCTTTTTTTGCAATGCAAGCTGTGAGTAATTACACTATAGTGATCTGAGGTATACTTCAAAACTATCTAAACAGGTTGTCTTTGAATTTCGAGAAAAATTATATTTATTCTGAGTTGCTTGGAAAGGAAAACTGGATTCCACAATTTCTCTGTTGCAACGCTCCTTCAGAAATAATAGGGATTGAACATGGAGAATAAAGCCAAAGACGAGAAATTCAACATTAGTACTGCTCTTGAAAAATTTGATTTTTGAGGTGGTTGCGTATACAAGAAACTTCTTTAAAATTATTTTTCTGAAAAATTTTCACTCTGGTTGATAAAAATTTTGGGTGTGGTTTGCTGAAAAGTCTAAAGACTAAAACACGTGCATCCCCTTGGTATAATTAACTGAAAAATAAGGATTAGCCAACTGTTGCCTATTTCAGTTACTGGGACGTATAAAGCAGTATAATATAATATGAATAATGATAAATGGTGTCTTAACCTCTGTATATATTCAAATGAAAACACTTTTAGGAGTTTATTTTATTCCAAGAAGCTTTTCGTAAGATGAACTTACATTATCAAGTGGAGGTACAAATATATAACCTCTGTATGTGTTGAAATACGTTTTGTTTTATTTTGGTTATTACCTAAATTAAATATTGCATACTAGCAACAATTGATAAGCTTTACACCAACCTCATAGGTGGCAGCCACTCTGAACAACTTGGCAGTGTTGTACTGCAAGAGGAACAGGTACAGGGAGGCTGAGTCACTGTGCAAAAGAGCTCTCACTATCAGAGAAAAGGTTTTTTTTGAAAGCCTCATAGATATTCATTTAAAATTGTATAAGCTTTTCCTTAGAACCACTATCAAGTATGGATGATATAATTTGTCTGCATTATTCATTTGTCTTCGGATTTTGATAAAACAGTGATATTTTGTTTTTTAAAGTGGAATCAAGCTATATGATTGTTATTGAAAATAAAACATTCACAGTTGTTGGGCAAAGAGCATCCTGACGTGGCAAAACAATTGACCAACCTGGCTCTGATATGCATGAGTCAAAACAAGTTTGTCGAGGTGATTTGTGTGTGTTTGCTTTTTTTGTTTGTGTTTGAAATAATTTTATGTAATTATTTGATTGTGTAATCATCAATTTTCAAATGAATTCACATTTATTAATCAAACAAAAACTTTTCCTGCCTGCATCATATCTTATTGGATGGCTTGAAGGTTGAGGCATTTTTTAAAAGAGCCATTGATTCCATAGCTTGTAGCATTGGTGTTGACAATAGCTTATATCACAAGGCTAAAAATAACTTGGTAATGCCCAGTCTCATAAATCTGTATGTGGCTATTTATAGTTTCTGCTGTTTGCAATATAAATGTCTATGGACTAAATTTGCATCAGGATTACAGATGCACATTAGTTGGATCAGTTATATGCTTAAGCTTCAAATCAGATGTTTTAGTTTGGCATGTCCGAAATCATTTCCTATGCATTTTGAGTTTTTTCATTTCAATATTTGTTTTTGTTATTGTTTAGTTCATTTTAACTGTATCTTTTAGATACACATCTTCAGTTTATTTCAATATTAATCCATTCTAAACCATACTTACATAGATACATACTTATGTCATAGTCAAAGCTTATATGCTTTTTTTAAATTTCAAGGTAATATATCTGTTGCCTCATACGCCTATAGCTTGTAGCATACACTTAAAAACATGAATAGGTGGAAAAGCATTACTCAACGGCACTGGACATATACGAATCGATAACCCCTGTAGACATTAACAACGTCTTCAGAACTAAGAACGCTTTGGTTCACTACATTCTTTTGTTTAATTGTTTCATCCTTAGTTTTAGTGCTTTTGTCTATGAAGTTTATTGTTTAGTTTATGAAATTTTTGTTAGATTTTAACCCTATTTTGTGTTAAATTCTTAAATTATTGATGAATCTGTATTTAGCCGTAGTTATATAATCATATATTGAATGGGTTATCAGTTACTTGTGTAATTGAAGGTTTCATAAGGCATAACTTTTAACGATAAAGATAATATACGTTTTTTATGAAGTAATTTTTAAGTTAGTAGCTTATGAATTATTGGAAAATTCAAAGTATGAAAGTCAAAAATGTTTAGTTATAATAAAATATTTTTTCAAATATTTCTATTACGAATATATTTTTCACACAGCCCTTAATATAACCCCTTATATCGATACAAGGCCTCAGCCTACCTGAGACAGAACAAAGTGAAGCAGGCTGAACAGTTGTATAAAGAGATTCTCGATCTGGCCCACAACATCGATGCTAAGAACGATGGTGGGTGATGGAGTGACTTGTAAGGGGGTTTTTATAAGCTTTTCATGGGTGTATTGATATATGGTTTTATATGTAAGTAAGAAAATTGATAACATTGTTTAGTCTTTTATATGATTTTATAATTTGATTTAATGTTTTTTACTGGCCATTAAGTTAAATAACGATTGCTATAATGGCAGGAGAGAAGGGGAAGTCGATATGGATGATGGCAGAACAAAATGAGAATCCTGAGGGACATGTCAAGTCTTTGTCCATGGAAAGGTTTGTATAGGCATCATTTGTATCACTCTTTACCCTTCTTAGTTTGTCTCCGCTGTTTAAACGTTTTCATTACAGTTAGAGTTTATAGTTTATTGGTAATGGTTTGGTATGTGAGGTTAACAATGTTTTTCAATTAGTTTTATATTTTATGGCAAACATCTAATTTGGAACACCGTATAAAAGTCATAAAAAAGCGTTATTGTTGTATATATATTGTCTTAATGGCTATACTGACATGCAATGCCTATCTCACCTCAGTCCCACCATAGTGATGACTCTAAAGAACCTATCGACTGTCTATCGGTATATATGTTATTCAATTGTTTTTATCTAATATGATTTAGTGTTTCATAAATAATTGAAATTTACACTAGTAAAATATACCGGTTTTTACCCTTCTGTTTTCTATTAAATTTGTGTTGTTGACGATATTTGTCGTGCTGTTTGTTTTTACATGTGTTTCTTTTTTTATAATTTCAAGTATTCTTTTAGAGACATACTAAGTATCTTGTATTTAATAATTATGACTAATGAATTATGACAAAGTTGAATATTTCGAAAATTTTAATTTCTTTATCGTCAAAACCCTCTTGAAAAGGGAAAAATGACGTAAAACGATGATGATGATGATAGTGCCTTTATAATAAAATTCTTTTTAAAAAAACCTCATTTTGTGAAGAATAAGAACGAAAATTTCGAGTATTCTTACATTTAACTTTTTTAAACTTTAATTAAATGGCAATGGTTTAATTGTAGACGGCCACATTCAACAAATACCTAGATTTTTGCATATGACTTGATCACTGCACAGTAAACAAGGGAAAACTGAGGCAGCTGACACTATTGAAGCCTACTCCAAAATACAGGCCACTAAGGTTTGATGAGTGACTCATTAGTAGTATTGTTATTATTATCAATATATTTTTTATTAGTTATTATAGTTGTATTAGTTGCATTAGTTATAAATATTTATTTTTATTATTTTTACTTTTAGTCAAAAGTTAAAAATCAGAAAGGTGAAAGAATCATTGAGCTAGGTGCAGTTTTAGATATGTGTGTTTGTAATACGTTTTTCAAAAAAAGATAGTAGATTAATGACATGTTTCCGGTACTGTTAGAACCCAGGTTGACTATATTATGGTCAAGAGTAAGGATAGAAAATTTATTAAAGATGTAAAAGTGATGCCTGGGAAGAGGTTGTGCAACAGAATCAATTGCTACTGTGGGATATATTAGTGAGACCCGTGAAAAATTATAGAAAAATTTTTGCCCCAAAAAGAAAAGTGTGGAAATTGCAAGAGACTTCAATCAAAAACGAATTTGTAGCCTCACTTGAGACAGATTTATTGGAATCAGCTGATACTGTTTGTGGTTGGACAAAAGGTCCGCCCAGACATAGAGGTCGAATGACACTGTTGTAGCAGCCATTAAAGAAAAGCGTGCAACTTGGAAATGTTGGCAAAATGGTGGTAGTAAGAGTGAATATCTACGTGCTAAGAAAGCTGCCAAAAGAGCTGTATTCGATGCTAGAAGAGTGACTGAACAGGTAAGGTTTGATGAAGTTCTAAGAGGGAAAGACAATAGAACACAAGTGTTCAAAATAGCATATGTGTGCAACTAACCGTGATGTCTTTGGAGAAAATTGTGTCAAAAATGACGAAGGGAATGTAGCTGTTACAGACCATGAAAAGCTACTTGCATGGCAAGAACACTGAACTTCTGTTGAATGAGGAGTTTGATTGGAATAAGGAGTCATTAGCACTAAACGAACCCACAATTGGACAAAGGCCTAAAATAGAAGTCGACACAGTGAGAAGAGTTTGGGCTAAAACAGCTGGTAGTTCTGGTGTTGTTGCAGAAATGTTGCAAGCTTCTATTGAAGTAGGCATTAGCCGTATGACAGACCTTTTCAATGGTATCTTAGATGAATATAAAATACCTGAAAACTGGAATACGAGCGTGATCCTCAACTGCTTCAAAAACAAGGGTAAGGCGACTGACAGAGAGAATTATAGAAGTTTGAAACTCTTGGAGCACTTGATGAAGGTCTTCAAAAAGGTTATTGAGAAAGCAATTAGAGGACAGGTAAGTATCGACTCGATGCAGTTCGGATTCATGCCAGGTAGAGGTACCATCGATGCTATTTTCATAGCTCGACAGTTGCAAGATAGGTATCTTGGCAATAAGAAAAAACTGTACTTTGCTTTTGTTGACCTAGAAAAAGCCTTCGATAGAGTTCCAAGAGAAGTTGTTAGATGGTCCTTGGGGATGCTTGGGGTGATGGAGTGATTAGTAAAGATGGTCCTGGCTATATACTCAGGTAGCAAGAGTAGAGTCAGAGAAAATAATGTGCTGGGTAACAAGTTCAGTGTGAAGGTTCTGTACTGAGTCCTTTACTCTTCATCATTGTTCTTGAAGCGCTATCCAGTGAATGTAGAAATAAATATGGGAATTGTTGTATGCTGATGACTTTGTGATTATTGCTAAAAGTCTGAAGGAGTTAGAGGATAGTTACTGTTCTTGAAAAAACAGTATTGAAGCAAGGGTCTTAGAATGGACATGAAAAGCAACGAAGGTTTTGTCAGTGCTCTGTATCATGGTCCAAGTTTCCAGTCTGGAAAACACTCTTGTGGAGAGTGTTTTAAAGGTGTTGGCGTCAGCTCTATACTTTGCACTCTATGTAACCACTGGGTTCAACAAACGCTGTAGTGGCCTAAAAAGAAAATTGGCTTCAGCCATAAACAAATGTAAGGCGTGTTTAGATCCTCAAGTTAGTGATGTTGATTATAAGGCCGTTGAACTTGATGGAAATAATTATAAAGTGGTTAACCAATTTTGTTATATAGGAGATATGATTAGTGTTGGTGGTGGAGCTGAAGCTAGTACTATTGCCCGTGTAAGGTCTGGTTTGAAGAGTTTTAGGGTACTGTTACCTCTGTTAGCCAGTCTGGTCATTTCACTTGAAACAAAAGGGCGTTTATATGCTGCTTGCGTTAGGAGTGTTGTGGTTTATGGTAGTGAGACTTGGCGTTTCAAGGTGGAAGATACTGCTAGATATCCAGAGCTGATAAGATGATGATCTGGTGGATGTGAAATGTGAGCTTAAAGGATGGCAGATCATCAGATGAATTTAGGGACAGACTGGAAATTTCAGATATCACTGAGGTGCTACGCAAAAATAGACTGAGATGGTTTGGGCATGTAACGAGGATAGATGCTGGTAAGCCAGCAAGTGCTTGCAGGAATGTCGTGGTAGAGGGTAAGTGAGGACAAGGTAGACCAAAAAAAACATGGTCCTAATTAATAAGCAACGACCTTAGAAGAATGAAACTCAATCCTAAACTTGCCCAAGATTGTACATTGTGGAGAAGAGCCATTATGAGACCCCGTCCAACCTATGCTAGCATGGAAACGGATGCAAAAAGATGGTGATGATGATGAGTCTAATTAGGATTAACTGCAGAAATATCTGTAGCATTCATGCAATCTGTTGTTGTATAAACAGTCTTAATCATATTTCTCTCAATTAAATTTTCTAAAACGCTAACCTTCAGTGCCCAGAAAGGTCTAAGAACCCCAGGGGCACCTACCCGCTTCACTCGTGCATCCATGACTACCCTTCAGAGGAACTCACTGCCTCACAACTCTCTCTCGATAAAGTAGGCTTTGTGGAGTCTGTCGTTTTTGATACTTTGTTACTATTGCTTTGGTAGTAATATTATTCAATTTCTTTTGATTTTTCATTCTTTATAATGAGAAAATTCTAGATTCATTAAAACTAAATTTTCGGTAAGTACAACCTTATAACTCAGTGACATTATTTTAAAATTGTAGGAATATATATAGAAAGTTAATCATAGATAGATAAGTAAAGAACAAAGAAAAATTTTTTAAAAATTGTATTTATTGTTGTTATTATTATTATTATTAGTAGTAGTAGTAGTAGTTTTTGTTGAGTTTTCATAGTTCAACATTCATGCAGTTGCGTCAGATTTAATTTTTATGTGCATAATTACTAATTTGAGTTTTTTGTGTTCATTTTGAGTAAATTATCATTTCATTTGATTGTTATACAAGTTTTATTTTCTATTTTTAGTTTTTCAATTTTTCAAGATTTTAGCATTATTTAAATTCAGTTGGGGGTTTAAAATTTGTTTGAAAGTTCAGTTGAATCCTCAACACAAATACAAATAAACACCCATACACATACAAAGACTGCAGACACGACACAGTCATCATTCTCGAGACTGAAGCAGTCACTGGCAAGGAGACTGGTGCAGAGATTCACAGGAGTTGACAGGTCTCTAAGGAGTGTTTCTTTTATACTTTCCATCTTTTTACTGCGAGAGAAAAGCTTTTCATCCTTTTTGCCGCAGAAACCTTTGATGGCTTTTCTATCATTCCTTTGAAACATTTTTATTTTATCATCAGTTTTTTTCATCTTTCTTTGCCTTGAAAGCCTCATCTTTGGAACCTAGTTATACGGATGAAACAATCCTTGTTGGCTTCAAACAAAAGAGTATGGAAGGATTATATCAGCCTATAATAATATGAACATAAAATACGACAACGAATTTAATAATACTTGTAAGACACTCGCAATCACGTGCTTTGAGCGGAAAATTCACTTCATGCTGTGTGCGATTCATCAAATGCCTCGGTTGGAGTAAAAGGAAGGGTTGTCCAGCTTGATACCTTGAAGGAGTAACATCCCACCGAAGTATTTCTTGACAAATTTTCTTCCTATAAGATGGATAGATGAACAATTTTTTTAAGGAAATACATTTGAGTTGGTATTTTTTCGATATTCATTCAGTCTCTTCATTTTATTCAGTCTCCAATAGACTTTGGCTCCATTAGGACCTCGATGCATATAACCGAATGCAATCTTTTAAAGAAAATTTTTTTGCTTGGACTTATACATTTTTATCTTTCGTTCTCGATGTTAGTCTTGGGTCTTACTGGTTAATTGAAACGGTCTTTTGGACACAACAAAAACTCCAAAAAGTCTCAATTATGTTGTGGATATATGGGGATTTTAAGTACCTTTTCAGTTTTCAATTGATTTAACCTTATTTTCCACTTTTTGTTCCCAAATCTTTAGTTTCTATTTATTTTCGTCAAACTTTTTTCAAAGTTTCACTTTAAATTGTTTGACTTTTAGTTAAAAATTTTTTTTAATTTCAGTTAAATTTAAAATATTTTATTGTAACTATATTTTTAGCTGAATGAATTTTTTGTTTATAATTTTTCAAGTTAGCATAATTTTTTTCGTAGTCATTACAAATTTAACATCATTAATTCACATCTTCAGAATGAAAGAAGCTGATTCAAAGGTATTCTCTAAACTCATGTTTATTAATGAGTATTAGATTAACCTTTTCCTTAAATTATTTTTCACAATACAAAAAATTCAAGCCAATAGGAAAGCACTAATTAATTAGGTTTTATGTAAGTATAGTATATACATAAGTATAGTATGGATGAGAAGCTAATTGAATATTCAACAGGAGGATATAAATGATAGTCGGGGAGGAGCTTCAGAGATGCAACCAATCACATCTTTCATATCGGATCCAGATTATAATGATGAAGATGGCTATATGATTTAATGTTGCTAATGATATTCCATTACAAATTATGCTTGAGCTTTCTCACTACTGCTTCCATACAAATTCATGAATATTCACTAGTCTGATGTGGTTGGTCGCTCACCTTTTGCTTTTAACCCAGTATTATTTTTATTTATATATGGATTTTCATTTTTGTTTTTCTCAAGTCATGCATGCGTATAATTAATTTTTTTGATTTTTGCATATTTACCATTGTATTTGCATTCTTTGTTTCGCATTTACTCCTAAAGTAATTTTTTATTAATTTTTGATAGTTTTTTGATATTTCGCTTTTAAATTTAAATTTCGATTGATATTAGTTTTATCTGCAAAAAATATTTATAATGATTTGGGTTCTTTGTTTGAAATTTTTTTCATCCTAAGACTCTTAATCTTTCCATCCATCCATCCTTCCAAAAATTCTTTCATTATTTGCTATTGGTATTTTAAAACTTTATGATATTATTCAACTTCAATATTTCTATAGTTTTATTGACGTAGAAGCAATATTTTGACAGGAATTGAACTCCATATTATATCAAGAATAACAATATACATCTTTTGATGTCAAAATATCATTTATAAAAAAAAATATTCATGAAAATTTACATATTTTTTATAACCTCGATCTGTTTTCTATGAATAAATTTTGTAAAAACATGACATATTTCAATAGTATTCATTGAATCGTTGTAAAGTGCATGTAAAGTTGAGTTGATCTAGTTATAATGGTTGTTATTGTTGTTGATATTTGACTCAAGAATAGCTTGAAAATCTTCCATTTAGAACGTTATTCACAGTCCATTCAAAAGCGCCAGAAAGGCTTACCAACCTACTTTTGCTCTTGTTTGATGGTACTCTTGTTTATTAATTTGTATAATTGTACTTATTTGTTTATTCATATTAAAATCATTTATACAAAATTAGAAACGCATCGAATTTTTTTAATTTGATAAATTATCTCAAATCATCTATTTAAATTACTAGTTGCCAGTACAATGTATTACATTTTATATTTCAAAATCCACTGTGTTATATTATCTGAATTGGTTTCCAAAGTTCAATCATTGTTGTTTCGAATTTTCAAGGTCGTAATAAAAGGTAACTCGTGATGTTATCGTGTTTGAAGTCTGTATCTTATTAAAATGTTTTTTATTTTGCGTACACTTCGATAAAGTTTCTTCAAGCAAAATTTAAGACCAATAATACTCTAAATACATTTAGGAAAATACTATCCATTACAATAATTAATAGAATATCACCAAAAATAAATAAATTTTTATCACTGTCACAAACCGCATACAAAAAAAAATAGAGTTAAATATAATTTTGATATAGGTTTATCAATTTCTCAATTTTTTTTGTTAAAAAGTGGCTTTGAACCCACTACGCTCAAAGAATCATTTTCATGCTTTAGCAATTGAGAAATACAAAAACTCAAAGCTTATTTATAGTGTCCAATAAATCATAAATATTCACGGGAAATGCAAGCATAACTCAACGCTTTTATTCGGACCTTTCGCAAACTATCGATCTTGGTCATCTATTTAAAAATCTCTTCCTATTATGAAATTTAATGATTCTCAAAACTTTTAACTTTGTTCAGTTGTATATTCAATATTATTAGTCAATAATTTGCATCTTTTTCTATTGTTTTATGGTAAATACAAAAGTATCGACAAATCAGACTTCAATGAAAATATTGATTGCTTTTTAATGGCTGTTGAGAGGACAAAAGCTTATTATTAGGGCGCATTAAATCTTGGTTCAGCAGCACTTTTGAAGTTTGTGAAATACTAATTGAAATATGTTTTATAGATTTAAAGAAATTGAGCTAATATAAAAAGCAAGCTTCAAAATTGAATCAAAGTTTATATTTTGTCAATATGTGATTTTGAAATATGAAATCGACTAATCCAACACATAACATAACTGTCTACAACCGTTATGTACAACAAAACACTCCCAAAAAGTCTCACAAAGCTTCCGGCCCGTCCTTCATTGTTGTATTGACTGTGCTTCTCTCCTTCTCCTCCATCCTCATCCTCTTTATCGCACTTGTTGGTAAATTTTTTATGAAATAAAAATTTAGTTAGCCTAAAATAACGAATTTTTATATGGTTTTGATTAAAAGTGTCTACATTTTTTGCCACCGTATTCGTATCTCAACTATCTAGTTTGAATTCATAGTTGAATCCTTAGAACAGAATTCATATTCTATAATTGGAAACGTCAATTTTACTTTTGAAGTTTTTATTTCCCTTTGTTAAAAAAAACTATTGTGAAAAAAACCTTTTCGAAAATCCACGTTTTGAAATGAAAAGCATAACTTTTTTGATTTCCATTTTAGTTTTCTTAATAGAACCTCCGTAACCCCTAACTTAGTTTTATATAAATATAAATTATCACATGAAGGTGAGTAACCAATGGTTGTGCACTCAAGAAAGAAGCATGATCGTAAATGAGACAGCCTGGTACCACCAGACATGCTTTGGTCTCTGGCACAAGTGCTCCGTCCTAGGTGAGGTTGTTACTTTGTTCTTGGAAGGTGTTTTTATTATTTAAATTTTTTTTCTTTGAATATAATTTTATAAAAATAGTTTTCATAGTTTTTTAATTCAATTAAAAATTCATGTAAACGTTTTAAATCACAGACATAATGATTAATAGTTATATTAAATATTGAACCAGCCAAACTTTACCATAATCATCGCAACATCTTCCTTAATAGTTTATCTAATTTAATGTTGATTGCATTTTCATCAAAACTAATCGACTTGCCTATGATTCTTAACTGAGTTTCATTTATTTAATAATGTACGGAAAGCACGGCACGAAGTATAAAAATTTTAACTTTTTTGTTTTAAAAAATTAATAAAAGCTTCACAAACATTAATTTATAATAATGGTAAATACTGTTCCAATTTAGAATTTTTTAATCAAAATATTTTTTAAAAAGCGAGTTACCAAGCTTGAAATATTCAAAAAATACTGGAATTTATAAAATCTTTTACACCTTCTTGTCATCAATTGATCAAGCAAACAAACTATTTTTAGAACAAATCAATTGCTTCACACAAACTCATGCACCTGCGTAAGTTCAATGACTAAACATCAATGAAAGTTTCGATGTAATCTTCTACATTAGTTTCAGTGATTATTGATTCTTTGACTCATTTAATAAAAGAAATGTTTAAAAGTTATTTTTGTGTAGAGTTAGTGATAATTCATTAATATTTAAAACTTAAAATCGTGTTATTTAAAAATATATGTATTTACTATTCAACAGTTGAGTTTGAAAGTTGGAAAGTTCTAGAAAAAGAAAATTGTTCATATATAGAGCATTTCCAATGGAAAGATGAGAACGATCTGAAGCCTACTGAATCTATTTTAGGTTTTTTAAATTTTGAAACTTCAATTGAACTAAATAACTACAAGAGTAAATTGGAATTATTTAAAGAATCAAAAAGTAATAAAACAACAAAATTATTCAAAAAAATATTTATTAACCCTACCAAAATGAAGTCTTTAAATTGCTCATCATAACAGTTTCTTTAAAAAATTCCATACTGTTTTTTCTCAACTGCTTCTTTGTATTGAGTGTTTGTGTGGCCATTTGTGTACATGTCTTCATCAGGAACCAAAAAAACCGCTATGTTATGTTTCTGGTTATTCTAGCTATCTTCTATATTTTTGCAGGTTTAGAGAATGTTTAATTATTGCATATTTTACAAGATAAACTTATTTGCTTAAAACTTGATTGATTTGAAAATAATTTCAATAAAATCCATTAAATATTTTCCTCTTGTATAAGCCAGCTTGCTATTGTTTTAAATAGTGAGAATAAAAATTATATAATTAAAAATATATACAAAAATTCTGACACAGGTTTGTTTCTGTTGATAGGCTTGATAATATCAATAGTTGCAGTAACAGACCAGGAACGAGGGACCAACGTGGGAGAAAGAAGCAAGGAATTCCCAATGTTTCTGTTCACTTACGGCTGGCCCTTTCATCTCATTGCCGTTGTCTTTTTCAAATGTCAATTAATCTCCGTTTTAAGTATTCATTTATATTTCAACGAAAAAAAATCTTCAGAAAACGACAAAAGTAAAATAAATGTTAAAGATGATGACTTCAAAAACAACCGTAAAATTACATTTGCTGAAAAAGAACACCAAGAGCCAAAATCAAAGCAGAATACACGTCAAAAATTCGAAAATCTCACAAAAACTTCACAACACAGCCCTAACTCTAAAAATAACTCTAATGTTTCTGCCAATCTCTCAAAACCAAGTCAAATTGTTTTAAATAAAAGTAAGAAAGAATGGCAAAAAATAAAAATAAAAATCAACGCTACTTTGCATAACAAAGAAGTAATTTATGGGAATGCAGCGGTAAATGAAAGAGTCTGCGAAAAACTATGCCACCACTTCAAGACTCTACCCCAGTCGACTAGCCTCTTAGCTGGCAAAGTCTCCAACAATAAGGCACCCAATAACAATAATATTAGTCGAAAAAAGGATTTGGTCAAATTATAAGTTTTTCTGAAGCCAAATTAATGTAATTTTTAAGTTTGAAGTAAATGAAATGTTTTCAATCATTTTTGTGCGTAAAAGTTCTCAAAAGTGTTTTCAAAGAGTATGACAAATTCTTGTGAACCGAACAAAATAAGAATATTATTTAAAATGAAAATTTGTAACATCGATATGAATAATTCAAAAAAATCAATTCTCAAAATAACTCTTATAAATTAACATCTTCTGGAACAAATGGATTTACTCGACATGAGTGACAAAACATCTGTATGGCTTGGGTTCCGGAACATTCTCGCAACATTCGGATGTTTTACGGAAATAACACACGTAAGATACAACAACAAAAAAGGTAATAACAATGAACGAACAGATCATTATTGTAATAATGAGTCTGTACCAAGACAAGGCGCAAGTGTGAGTATTTTTATCAAATGGTTGGAAAAAACCGCAACTACTTTGAGTCGCTGAAGGAGTAGTCAAAATGGTTTTGAGAGCTTTTGTAATAGTTTTAGTTATTTTTTTGGCAGGTATCAGTTTGGTGGAAATATCTTGTTTGAATGTAATTGTAGTTGATGCTTCAGTGGTAGTAAGGTAGTTAGTAGTTGATGTTTCTGTTGGTATTTTTGGGTTTGTATAAGAGGTTTCTAACATCAAAAGTGTTTCTGTTGTAGTAGAAGAGGTCAAGACAGTGGTGCTACCACTACTACTAACACTAATAGTAGTGGTAGTAGTAGTAGTAGTAGTAGTAGTAGTAGTAGTAGTAGTAGTAGTAGTAGTAGTAGTAGTAGTAGTAGTAGTAGTAGTAGTAGTAGTAGTAGTAGTAGTAGTAGTAGTAGTAGTAGTAGTAGTAGTAGTAGTAGTAGTAGTAGTAGTGGTAGTAGTAGTGGTAGTAGTAGTGGTAGTAGTAGTAGTGGTAGTAGTAGTAGTGGTAGTAGTAGTAGTAGTAGTAGTAGTAGTGGTAGTGGTGGTAGTAGTAGTAGTAGTAGCAGTAGTAGTAGTAGTAGTAGTAGTAGTAGTAGTGGTAGTAGTAGTGGTAGTAGTAGTAGTGGTAGTAGTAGTACTGGTAGTAGTAGTACTGGTAGTAGTAGTAGTAGTAGTAGTAGTGGTAGTAGTAGTAGTAGTAGTAGTAGTTGTTGTTGTTGTCGTAGTTGTACTTGTAGTAATTGTAGTGGTGGGAATGGTTGTTGTAGTAACCCTGATAGTTACCTCTGTGCTCAATTTGAATCTGTTGAGATCTGTCTTTCCAGAGCGAGGCATAATAGGTTGAAAAGAGTATTCTGTTGAGTTTTCTGGTTCAAAAATGGCTATGCCATTGTACCCACAACTTCTGAAATAGTCGTGAAGGTCTTGCTCGTAGGAACAAGAAGTTAATTGTAAAATTGGGAATTCATCTTTGTTGAATTTTGAATTGAGTAATCTTATTTTATTTGTTAAATGCTCCCAACTCTGAGTGGTTTTATTGATATTGAAGGTTTGATTGTAGCAAAAATGTTATTGTAATTAATTCAAAAGAAAGTTCACTTGCCATTGTCATAAGTGTTTTGTCACTCTCTAACAAATAATAGTCAAAACCTTTATGTGTGATTTTTCTTTTGCACATCAGAGTCGTATTACCTGGAAAACGAAAAAGTTTTTTTATAGTACACAGATTAAAAACTATTCATAGACATGTTTTTAGTCCCTAAATTGAGTTTTTATTATTTTTCAGCAGTATTATTATGAGTTTTTTTTGTACATTTGATTCTCGAAAACCCGGAAAATTTGGAGTTTAAATTGACCACATCTTTGAATAGTCCGAAAATTGAGTTTTCAAAGAATGCAGCTACAACATTATAAGAATTGGATTGATTTAATAGAAGAATTAAGACTTAAAAAACAATTATCACGATATATATTTTTTTTTAGTTTTTCAATTACATTTTTTATTTAACTAGGAACTTTTATTAAAATAAAAATTCATCAAAACATTTGTCAATATCTTTAAAAAAAATATATAGCTCCCTCTACATATCACAAGAATATCTACAAGCTTCTACAAAATTATTTGTTTATTTCAAATCTGAAAAAGTTTATCCACTAAGAATTTAAAAACAAATTTATTATATGGCTTTAAAAAGTAATTGCTTAATTTTTCAAACTATTCATTAAAAATGCTAGTTTATAATTGTTATTATAGGCATAAATAAACACTTTAATCGAAGAGTTTTCATTATGGATCTTGAAATTAGCCAAAATTTTAAAAAACGCATTTCTTAATCACAACTGTATTGGTGATTCATATTCAAATCGAATGGTCGGAAGCTTTCAACTCTTTGAAGCTATTAATTAAAAGCACAAACTTTGTGGTATAGAACAAACTGATGTTATCATTGTGGCTTCGTCATTTATCTCAAGTTTGCAGCTTGAGTCGGTGTTTAAAAGATAGGTGTTTATCAGGTCAATGTCTTTGAAATCACAGAGACTCTCACGGGCTTTTTCTGAAGATTTATATATGTATAGTTTTCTATGAAATTTTATTTTAATAACTTTTCAAATTAATGTTATATTGAAACAAAAATCTATGAAGACTATAATGGTTTGAGTTAAAGAATCTTACTGCTCTCAATACTCCAGTAAATGCTGCAATCGAAAGGGTTTTCGCAATAATTTTCAATCTTTCCCACACACTCATTCACTTCTAAGATTGGTAGGAAGTCTAACTTAAAGCTATAGGTAATCATTTTAGACTGTAATTTATTAAATACCATTTGATTGAATACAAGTCTTTAGGTAATATTGAAATTATTCTAAAACAAAAAGTTTCTAAAATAAAACTAATTCAAATTACCATATTTTAGAGGATATTTAGTGAAATCATTCTAGACGAACAAATAAAAAGATTTAATAAGACGACCATTATACATAATTATAATGCGTCAAGTTGATAGATTTTCAATAAATAAACACATTTTTTAATGCTTTAGATAATGTCTCATGATAAGGCTGAGTTTATAGAAAATTATAGCTGTTTTTGTTTTTTCAATAAATTCACAATGAATCTCATAAACTTACAAAAATTTTGAAAAAAGTTTTAAAAGTATACAAAATGTTATGATTATAGTGAATTTATTTATACTATGACTTTTCCAAAAGTAATTAAAATGTAAAAGATTAAGATAAAAATGATATTGGGTCTATACATTATAATGCAAGTGAAATTAAATAAACTTCAAAAAAATTGTTATGTTGAATATAATATACTTCAAAAAATTTGAATTTATTACATCCATAAAACTTACTCCCAAAAGGACTCTCAAGTGTCAAAGAGTCATAAAAAGGCGTAGTTTTGAGAAAAAAGAAATCACTCCCTTTCTCATAGTAGCCACAAATAAATCTCTTGTAGTAGCCGTCTTGACTCAGTAACAAATACCCTGAACTATTGCTCACGTTTGCTGTGTTTTGTAAATAACAGCCATACATCTCTGTCAAAATGTTTCATATTCACATTTTAACGTCGGCCTTTTTTATATTCAACTTAATTAATTTTTAAACTTGTGTTACAGTTAATTTAAAACTTATAAAACTTATTTTGGTTCATAATAGAAACGTTAACCTTTTTTTCTTTATTTTTCGAAGTTTCCACAAAGTTTATTGTTATAAATAATGAAAAAATATTAAAAAACATATAAATTGTTGAAAAAATTAACTTTCACTTGTCACTTACTAAATGATTTCAAAGCGTCTGGACAGATAGGACACTCATCTTCCGAGCAGCTTCCGCAACCTTCCCCCAGTGCCAATGAAATGGAATAGAATACAAAAAGTATCTGAAGTTGGTTTATCGTGAGTTAATTGTGACATTTTTATATTATCAAAGGTGTTTTATCATTCTCAAAAAAATTTATTTTGAGTTATACCTTATAGACATAAAGCATTATTATCTGAATAACTCTAAATTTAATGCAAAATATAGAATATAAATATGTTTTTTTTTCTTTAACGTTTTTAAATAAATTAACCACACAATAATTTACTATAATAAAAGTAACTAAAAATCGTAATGAAATCGAAAAGCTGTCAGTTGCAGTCTTAAATAGTTATTATCTCCTAGGAGTGACTTTCTGATACCATTATGATTACGGTAGTTAAAATCCTATTTCAATAATAGAACTGGAACTATATGTAGTTTTCATATTTTGGTCTCTTTAATTAGATGGAAATATGTTCAATTGATATTAATTCTTATAAAATATCTTTATAAAAAAAACATTCATAAATATAAATTTTGTACTTTTTTTATGAAATCAATAAAATATTTATTTTTCTATTTTAAAAAACTTTAAAATGGTTTTTTGAAAATTTTATGGTGTATTAAATTCAAAGATGTTTTGAAGAAAGGACTATTTTTGAAATTATATGTTTAGTTTAAATTGTAAGCATTTAAATATAGTAAACACATAAGCTGAAAAGTAAATTTTAATACAATTTTCTTGAATGCTACTGTTGCCTTTTATTTGATATAAAACATTTTTTAAACTGCATTTAGGTGCTTTAAATTTTATTTAAGCATATATTTTTTAGTTAACTCCACTTATACGTGGTCTTAAGCTTATAATTAAACCCACAATGGAATTATCTGGCTTAGGCGAACAAGTTTTTGCCGCTCAAAAATTACTACAGAAACGGTTTAAGAATGTAAGACAATGTGATTTTATGACTTTTTAGTAATGGAAAATTTTCAAAATTCAAATAAATTTTCGAAAGTTTATTTAACTATGTTAACTAAATATTCCACAGGGAAAGTCTGAATATCTTGTTAAGTGGAAAGACTGGAGTTCTAAGTAAAACCAATTTTTTTTTTAGAATCATATTGAAAAATTGTTTTAAATGATCAAACTTGAATTTTACCTGAAAAAGGTATAACACTTGGGAACCAGTAGATAACATCTTGGATGAAAGATTAATAAGAGCTTTTGAAAAAAGGTAAGTTGTAAATTATTTATTTTCATTTATTAAAAGATGATTAATTTTTTAATATCTTTCAGGACAAGCAAAGACCCAATGAATAGGGTAGGAATTCAATAGTTTGCAATTTTTTATTTTTTAAAAATTATTTAGAAATTAGCGTAAATTAATATTATATCAAAATTTTTTATTTAAAAAGAATATAACAATTATTCTATAACATTAAAAGAAGAAAGGTGGTATATTAAATATTCGATAAGGTAAACTTTTGAAACATGTTATTAAAGAAGTGAAAAGGCTGATAAGAATTGTGAAAGAAGATGGAATGCAGCCTGATTTTATGGCTAGTAAAAGCACAGTCGATGTTATTTTATTCTTTAAAGAATGCAGAAGAGCTATTTCAAGAAAATGGCAAGCTTTTTATCTGTTTTGTGAACTTGAGAAAGCTTTTGATCAGATGCAAAAAGTGGTGATCAAAAAGAAGAAAAAATGCTGGTTTAGGTTGGAGATTGACACTCATAAGAATTTGATGTTGCTTTAGGTGTCTATTAAGAATTGGTTCTTTCACCGTTTTTGTTTGAAAAAATATAGATTTTCTGTATGAAGATGAACTGCTGTATGCAGATGACTTAGTCTTGATGGCAGAGAATTGAAGCACTGGAAGCAAAATTCATTTGTTGGAAGAGCCATTAAAAGGAAAGGATTGAAGGTCTATTGATAAGACAAAATTATGGAATATGGTTGTGGGGTTCACCTATGCAGAGTGTGTGGTAAAAAGGCTAGAGTAAACTGTGCAATGCAAGACTTGTAAAAATTGTGTTTGCGCACAGTGTGCTAGGGTAAAGAGACTTTCTTGCTGGGTGAATGAGAATTTTGAATCTAGGGGCTACTATGAATAATATTTGTACCTGCAACTTTGATCAATGCATATGCTTTAATCATGACCAAGTCTAATGACTTAAAAGATCATTTCTACAAAGGTTTGAATGGTCACATTGCTAAGATTTTAAGAACTGACAAATTGATTGTTTTTGGCATCTTTAATGCTAAAGTTGGACTTGATGACATAGCCTGGATAGGTATTATTGTCAATTACAACCTCAACGGCTTATGTCTTCTCCATTTGTGCCTTTGTCCAGACAATATAACATGAATGCATCCCACCTCTAAGCATTAGCATCTAATAGTTTTAGTGAAAAAAAGATCAGAAATGATTTGCGAGTGACCAAAGCATTTGCTGTGTGGATGTGAAATCTGGACTGTATATCAACATTACACCAGAAAGATAAAAAAATTTTCACTCTACTTTTTTTAAAAAAATGTTTAGGATGAAATGGCAAAACAAGACATCTGGCACTGTCTGAAGCAGGTTTGTCCAGATGTTATTTTAAGCTCAACTTCGTTGGCCAGCGCACGTGATTTGCAGATTTAAAAACTCTGTGCCAATTAACTATCTGGTGAGATTCAGAATGGCAAACGTTCACATGGAGGGCAGCTGAAGTGCTAGATGGAAAACCTCAAGATCTCTTCAAAAATCTTTGGCTTAGATTAGATGGAAAAAATGGCGCTTGACAAAACTGTATGACAAAAAACTCTAGAGCTTAAATGTTTGAGAACCAGAAGATTGTAAGTGATGATTTGGAAAGAAAACGTTTGCTAGCTTGAAATACTTACCATTTCTTGTGCATCTTGTTCCACAACTTGTAGCGATGATCTACTGATAAATAACATGAATGTTTGTGATTGAGGAATATAAAAATGTTTCAGATGGTTTTTCGAGTGAGTTGGAAAACGAGGAATAATTGTTGTTTTTTAGAAAACATTATGACTGGTCGTAAAAGAAGTGAACTAGGTTTTACATAAAAAATAAGCCTGTGCTGAAGGGCATCTGCCAGTATCACTTCTATGTTATGTGGTAAATCAAATGGCATAATTATAAAACGTTTGTAAGACTTGTCATGACATATAGCTTAGAAACTTAGGAGGTAAGATTGATAAAGAAGGTGTTTTGAGAAAAGCAGTAAAACGGATACTTGGGAACTGCTCAGCTGGGGGATAGTGTGAGTACAAAGAAGTTGATGGATAAATTATATTTTTATGGAAATTATTGAAAATTTGAAGCAAGAAAGTTTTAGATGGTTAGAAAACATTATAAAAATGGATAAGAATGATTGTGTGAAATAAGTGGGGAGTTTTGAGGTTGAAGGTAGTAGAATAAGGGAAGCTTGGAAAGCCTTTGTCAAAGATTTGCGTTAGTGTTTGTAGATGTCAAGAAAGGGTAGCTTTATTAGAAAAGTGAAGATGCTGAGTATAATAAACGATATAATTGTATTACATTATGATTATTTTTATGGGTTTTTCTAGCTTAATAACACGCTTTTCCCATAACTCTTATATTAAAATTTACTTTCAGTGCTTAGTTTATTAAATTTACTTTTTTTGCAGAATAGAAGTGGTGAGTTAGTTGAAGATGATGGTGAAGAAGAAGATGATGATGAGGAGGAGGAGGAGGATGATGCTTCTAGTATTTCAAGTAGTTCAAGAAATAGATATAAATTAGTGGAAAATTCCAGAAAACCTCGTACCAGTGAATCCAAAAAGTCAGATGCTCTAAACGAATCTTCAGGCAGCTTGCCTAGCAGCAAGTCATCAATGAGTTCTGATCTTAAAAATGTTCCTAGCAGGACAGAAAGAATGAGTGTGAGAAGAAATAAATTATCAAAAGAGAATCCACCTGCTACTTTTACTTCTTCTCTGTCAAAACTCTTTCCAATAAAACCTCCTTCAACCTCAAGTGCCTCAGATAATGTGAAGAGAAAAAGAGGTCGTCCCAAGTCGAAAAAAAATATTGACCCCTATGCAATCCCATCCACCTTTTCAACTCAAACACCAAATGAAAGACTCATAGAAATCACAAACAAAACACCAAGGATGGAAAACAAAGAAGGTTTTGATCAACAACATTTCAAAGATCCTTCTACCACTGTCTTTAAGCTTCCCTCATGTAGCCACGAACATTTAAGTAAAATAAGCATAACAGATGTATCTACAGATCATAGCACTGTTACAGTCCGTGAGTGTCCTTCACAATACGGCTTTTTCAACCCCTCATAACTCCTTACTTCTTATATTTGATTATAATCTATGATTTTTTTACATAATTAATTATAAGTGTAAATAATTATGTTTTGAAATAAAATGAAAATTTTCGTTAATAGGTTTTGAAATTTTTTTGTTAAAATGTTTTTTCATGACCAAATCAAGTGGCTTCATTTAAACATTAGAATTTTGTTTTGAGGGTAAAATTTGTTGTGTTTTTATGCCATTCACCATTTAATAATTAAATATTTGAATAATTTATTAACAGTTCAAATATCATAGTAGCTTCAAAATTTTTAAATTAGGTAATACTAAAAGTCTTGAAATTAAGAATACCAAAGTAAACAATAGCATTAATTAAAAACCGTCTTAGAAATGTAAAAAACGATGAAATTGTTCTAACAGAAGAACAGCTTTTTATAAGAAAATATAAATTCGACAACCCGCGAAACAAAGGATAAGCCAAGGGTAATTTGCATACGATGGTCCGAAAGGACCCAAAAATTTACACCAGCTATCGAAGAATAGTTAAGGAATGTTTTAACCCAGTGAAGCTAGAGTCTGTGCTTGACAAAATCGTTTTCATGGTGACTATTTATTTTTCCAACTGGGTTCTAGGCTTCATTTAAAATTTTAAAAAATGGAAAATACTAAACTGGTGTTTTACAAGTGAAAATTAAAAATAAATAGTTGCAATTAAATTAAAAATTTCCAAAATATTTGATGAATGAACGGTTCAAATACATTAAGAAATGCAGAATTTGTGATATTTCAGACTAAGAAGTAGAAAACTGCCGAATTCAGCATTAAAGAATATTTCATAAATTAATTTGAAAAAGACAATAATTTAAAAGGTACATATTATGAGTGAACCAGATAGTTTTGTTTTATCCTTAGCTCACCGCGCTTATAAGAATAAAATACAAAACGAGTTTAAGTTTTCACATAAATGTGTAGCGCTTTTGGAATTAATATTCAAAAGTATAGCATGAAGTTTAAAAAAATATTTAATAATTATATACAGTAAAATAAATAATATATACACTTTACTCTATTGCGCAAAAGATTTTGAAAATAAGAATAAGTTTGCTTTTACTATGGTATAATGCATTTAAAATACTTTAATCACCTTTAAAATGTCGTAGTCAAAAGGATAAAATTAGCTGAAGACCTGAAAGTGCATTATAATTATTTATATCTAGGCACGTTTGGTTTGTCCGATGAGTGAATAGCTATAAGTTTATTGCGATTTTATCAAAACCCCAAAACTTGTTTAAAGTAAAATAAAAAAAAATAAATATTATTATGAATTTATTAAAATTTGTATTAGAGAAAATGACCAAGGAATTTTGACAAGAACTTCATCGCACAAATACCGTCCAATTACATCGAACAGACAAAATGGTAAACGAGAATTAAACTAAACAAAAAATTTTAAAAGCAAAATTTAAAAAAATTTAAGTCAGAAGAAACTTGAAAATCGATGAAAGTTAAAATAATTTTTGAAACATCAAAACGAAAGAAGAGTTTGTTTAAAGTTTGAAACAAAATCTCTTCAAAATATTCAGTATTTAAAAAATAAATAAATCAACTGCTCAAATTTGATTAATTTTGAATCATTCCTCCATACAGTTTCATTAAAGATTGAGCAACATTAAAAGTCTATCTCCAAATTCTTCCGCCATCATGGTTTTGGTGTTAGTCATCTCATTATGCAGCAAACCTAGCTTTCGGAGCTCTGGAATGTTTTGGAACAGCTTCTCCAGGCGGTCATTTGGCATTCCATACTTTGCTGAAAAATAAAGAAATTATCGATCAAATTATAAAAATATTTCAGATTTTCATTGTTTCATGTACTTTGAACATTTTTAAGTAATTGTAAGTTTCTTAATTTTTAAATGGCATTAACGAGCTAAAATATTTTTAATAAATATTTTTGAAATAAAGTATAATGAATCAAATCAGACTATACTGCTTTACATTTCCCAGTAACTGGGGTTGACAGCAGTCGGCCTAGCTAATTGATACTATTATAGATTAATTTATAAAATAGGCCTTTATTTGAGATAAATTTTTAGACTGCCAGTCCAAGCTAACATCAAACTAGAAATTATCGAATCTCCAACTTGGCAGTTTGCATTGCCGTTGTCGATAAAAAAAAGAATCATCGGCCAAGCCAAACGATAGCAATACCAAAATATCAATTTGTCGATACCTGCTACCGGAGTCTACTGGCATCCAAGTTATAACAGGAAAGCAGCCTTAATTTAGAGACGCTAAGTTCGGTGCAGTTAAACGTCACGCTCAGGAACTAATTGCTAACACTAATAAAAGATGGATAAAATTATAATAAACCTGTGGTATAGGCCCTGAAAGTTGATATGATCTGACATCTTAGGGTTTCTATCACTTTAGTATTACTCAAGTCTGCATAATCTGTTTAAATATTAAGGTTCCATAAAGTGAATTTTATATACAATAAAAATATTTAAATATAAAAAAAATAAATTAAATTTTATTGTAAAAAAATCTACACATCAAAGTATTTAATTACTTGAGGAAATTAAAGGGATTTTTAAAGTTTTTGCTTTTAAATTAAAAAAAAATTTTTTTTTTGCTATATAATCTGATAATTAAGACAAAAATCTTGTGTTTAAAATATATCATATAATAAAAATAAAAGCATAAAATTTTATGAAGTTTAAAATTAAAACAATCATTATAACAATTAACTATTACTGCTACTATTTTGAAATAAAATGAATCAGGTCATTATTTGTATCTCTTAAAAAGTCTTTCTTCCAGAAAAGAACCATTTTTTTAGATACATATTTTTATCAAAAATGCCTTAAAATAGGTACAAATGATACAAATAAATTTGAAATGGCTAAGTCTATTGATAGTAAAAAAGGCATTGTTTAAAAATAATTCTGAAGTGCTTAGCGGGAATAACCTTGTCTTTAATCAAAAACAATTAACGACTAGTCTTAATATGAGTTAATTCATTCAAGGTCTTACTAGATAATAGGGAGTTTCATAAATATAAACGTTTTGGACTGAATAAAAGTTATATATACTATTTCCCGATTTATAATAAGTTTTTTGAAAGTTTGAAAAGAATAAAAAATTCATTTATAGAAAAAAAATTATTTGAAAAGTAATTAGTTCGGTGTGAAGATTTTTTCAAAGCTAAAAAGCTTTGAAATTTATTTTATCAAAAACATTTGAAATAATTTTAAAGCAACTTTTTCAAATCAACTATCTTTTATTCAAGTGATTCAAACATAATTATTTATTTACAAGTTTAAAAGCAGCTAAGATAAAAAAAAACTGTTATTTGATGAGATTATAATTTCGTTAATATTGGTTGACTCAAACCGGTGGAGACAATGATGAGTGAGTTGAGGAGGGCAGCTTCGATTGGGTCGAGATGTAACTCCTGCATCTTGAGGGCGAATTTGATCAATGACTGCTTGAACCTGTCGTTCATACCTGTGTAATCGTTAAATCATCCTTTAGGCTATATTTGAAAAAAAAATTTAAGCTTCTTAGTTTGAACGGTTTTAATTCTTTTTAGACTATTTTGTTCGGTTTTAGTTAAAAATAAGCAAACTAATTATGGCAAAAGTAGAACAACTGTTTTGAAGACAATTTAAAAGGATTAGTAACAGAATAAAATGAATAAGAGCCTTCTCGTGTAGTGAAAAGATATTTTAAACTTCAACATACTTCAAAACTTTCAATTTCAAAATGAAAATTTTTTAAAATTCTATTTAGTTTCATCTCCTAAGAGTTTAAACCTGGCACGTGATCCCGCCATGACAGAAAATGTTTGAAGTTCTTGGTGGCAGGCTCGAACCAATGCAGCACAGCAGCCAACATTCTCGAAGGAGACTGTCCGAATTTGATGATTTTCACTTGATCGCATGTGTCAAACGTGCTGAAACCTGATGAGTATTATGAAATTCTAGTTTATTTCAAAGATTATTTAATGCTTATATATTATATTCTCGATTCTTGGTGAATGTGGGTTATTAGTCTACTGAAGATTCATTAACATGAGTGATATCGAAAGCACGACTGAATGAATAATATTCACCTGGAACTTTTTTACAATAAGTCACAGATACGACAGTAAAAGCAGGTATGACTTTATTTTTTATCCATTCTGAAAGCAGCTCCACCGTCATCTCATTACTTTTTTCTTTCTCCTGTCTCCAATTCTGTTCCGATATCAAGTTAATTAGTTTTAAAACCATTTATACTGAAATAATGATTGTAATTAAATTTTGCCGGATCATCCAAACTGAAAAAAGTTGTCCCCTAATTAAGCGACGATGAATCATACGTCATAAGGTTAAAATATCTTGATATTCAAAAATTATACAATAAGTTTTATGTTACGATACTTAATGAAGTACACAATACAAAATCAATTCTTTTTACGTGCCCCAAATCATTATTAGTACACAGATAATCATTGTTGAAATTGGCCGAAACATTTTAACTTGAGATTTAAAAGGCACTTCACTCATATCACTTATCCTTTCACAAGAACGTCCTTTAACATAGAAGCTTCTCGTCCCTGCTTCTAAGTTGTTATCGCCCTTTCAAGGTTATAAAGCTCATAACAATCAGGTTTTTGATATTTTTATCAGATTTTATTGAAAAAATTTCAATGATGATATCTAAGGTTTTAATGAAAACTATTATATATATTGATTAAGCAGAGCTTAGATATAAGCAATCAATGTTATTTGGCGGTCGTGAATGAGTTCACAATGAAAACTTGAGCTGTTCAAATCAACAATACATCTCAATAGTGAAAAAAGTAACATCATTAATAGTGTTTGTGAAAATTATTCAATATTCAGGATAAACAACAAAAAACAACAAAAATATTCAGGATAATTAAGTCGATAAAAAAATCTTAAAACCAGTGAAAAATATAAAAAATATAGTGCTTTTAATATATTTTTGAAGCTATTTTTGTGGTTTCGTGAAAGGTTTTTCTATTAGCTATAATTTTTAAAAATTCAAACCACGTATATAAAAGGTGAAACTTTAGGCAAACAAACTTTTATATAATGTGACGTTAAAAAAATCGACACTATCAAATAAATTTTTAAAACACGCGTTCAAATGACGTTATTTTCAAGATTTATTTATAGTTTATTTTTAAAATGTGCCTATATATACGAAATAAAATGAAGGAAACAAGAACGGTCCTATTAATGTGTCAAGGATATATGGTAGAATCAATATGTTTTCCTTGCTCAATGCCATTTTTATGGATAAAAATAACCGTTAAAAATAAGCAGGTAAAAATGTTGATTTAGTTATATGTTGTGGTTATTTTACGATGTATAATTTTCACGAACTGACTTAAGATTTGCGTAAAATATAATATTTCATATTTATGAGTGATTGCAAATTGAAATTATTTTTAAAATTTGTTGAAATTGGAGTTTTGAACATTTTTATCAGTTTAATTTGAAACACTGAAAACAAAAATCGTTATTTTGCCTTGAGGTTCTTTTAAAAAACCCCATTCTAGTTTTTATTTTAGAATTTTTTCTTTTGTCTTGAACAATATTTTAAGTTTTCAGTTTTAAAAAACCTATTGCAAATTTTTATTTTTCAAACTGAAGTGTTATCATAGGATAATTATTTGAGCTCTTGCTTATATTAATTCAAATTTATTTTTACATCAGAAAACTTTAAATCTTAAAACGCTGTTCTTCATAAATAGCATTTTTTAATAAGACATACTTATCGAAAAGTATAAAAATCGTTGAATAAATTTCAATAATTGATGATCGCATTATCGAAGTAAAATTAAAATTGAAATTTAGACATAATATAAACGATACGATACAAAAAGGAAAGCTCACCTCAAATTCATTGTTCAAAGACCTATTAATTTTCTCGCTCATTTGCACAAAGCGATCGTAGTTCGGGAAGATGTGGTTGATGATGTCCCAGTGTCGAGCATCGGAAAACATAAGGTTGTCGTCGTGAGGGAATGGAGCCAGCCAATACTTTTCACTTATTTCTAAAGACTGCATTATCTTGTGTTCTGTTGAATGGTGTTTACTGGTGTTGAGGTTGTATCAACTTTCATGAAAACTTGGGATTAATTGTGTAAAATTAATCTGATCGTTTCAGTCAAAGCGCACTGAATGAGAAATTTTTAATGAATCTTTAGTTATTTTTTGAGTAATATTTGAAGTTTAGTGAAAAATTAGTCAGAGCTCATACAGAAAGGAATATTTCAAGCGATATTTGAAATATTTATTACTGATTAATCAAAGTTTCTACAAACCCGTTCATGGTGCTTAGATAAGATTTTACGATATAAATGATTTAAAATTCTCAAAAGGTTACTGATTCATCTATTTATCATTCACTCTTTGTTGGTTTTTGAATTACCGGAATGATTTAAAATAAATTATTTTAATAAAATCAGCTCTTTTTTGACACGAAATTGTATACAAATTTCGCTATTATGCTCATCGAAAAAATAATTATTTATAATTTTCTGAATTATTTTTTGATAAAATCCGGCAGCTTTTATTCGCTAATGTATATGAGAGAAATATTGTTGCGAGATTAAATTATCAACAAAGAACATCAAGTAGTTCTGTGAGAGATTATTTCTCCAAACGAAATGACAGTGTGTCTTCTATGTTATGTGGCAAAAGACACACATGGAATATTAAAGGACAAATTTATAGGACATGTGTGAGGCCTGTCATGACATATGGCTCGGAAACCTGGGTAGTAAGATCCGTTGAAGAAAGTATTTTGAGAAGAGCAGAAAAACGGATGCTTAGAATGATATGTGGTGTGCAGCTAGCTGATGGCGTGAGTACAAAGAAGTTGATGGTTAGATTGGGGTTGGATAGTACGATCGTTGAAGTGGTGAGGCAAGAGAGTTTGAGATGGCCGGGTCATGTAGTAAGGAAAGAGGATGACGACTGTGTCAAACAGGCGTGGAGGTTTGAGGTTGTAGGTAGTAGAGGAAGGGGAAGGCCAAGGTTAACCTGGAAAGGGATGATGGAAGACCTTTTTCGTGGGCTTGGATTAGTTCTTAAAGATGGCTATGACAGGGTGAAATGGAGGGAGAGGGTTAGGTCATGGAAAAAAGTCAGTGACCCCTTAGAAAAGGGAAAGATGCTGACTATAATAAAATGATGAAACGGAATCACACATTAGGAAAATTTCAAAAAAATATATAAAAAAAATTTTATGAAGTTATATTGGAATTGTACAAATTTGAAATTAAAATGTATATGGAAGAGTATAAGCACAAAACACACATCTTTCTAACAATGCAGCAAGAATCGGGTCAGGCTTATGTGGGCCAAAACACACAATTCAATTCATTCTATTAATATACTGGTATGGTAATAATAGAAAGTAAAATAATAATAATTTCGGAAGGAATAATAATTATTATATATAAAACTAAAAATTTCATTAAATATAAATTATTCAAATTTCAGGAAAGCTCAAGTTTTTTTTAGTTTCAACTTTGTTACATTTTATTCGTGAGCTGTGCAGTCAAATATTTAAAGAAAACCATTACTGTCCTATAGAGAAAATAATTAAATTTTATTTCGAAAAATAAATTTTTCGAAAACGATATTATCTTTTTTAGAAGCAGTTTCTTTACACAAAACTAAGTGCACAGATATTTGAAAAAATTGGCTGGCAAATATTTGTTTTAGTAATGAAAATTTATAGGAAACATTGAAAAAAGATACAAAAATGAAACAAAACTAAAAAAACACATTAATTTTTTTAAGTTAAAAATTTTTTTTAAGTGTTGATAATAAAAACGGAGTGCTCACCCAACACTTGCATGAGGAACTGTGTTGAAGATGCTACGACCACTTGCTTGTTCTCAAGGGAATAGTTGTCTTCAGACGAGGTGACGCTGGGAGATGAGCATGACTGCCTAGTCACTTTGGTTCGACTTTCGGTTACTGGTTTCAAATCATCATCATCTATCTTTTTCTTTTGTCGGTAGCCTTCAGCCACAAATTTCTTAAATTTATCTATAGACCCTGGGTTAGAATATTCAACAGATGTTCCTTGAGGATTTGTGAGAATACCACTAGTTGTAGGTGTCAAAAGAATATCGTGGCTGGAAGTTTGTGAATCATTTTGGAAAGACCTTATTGGCTCATCAGTTTGCATTTGGCTGTCGGTTGGTGTAGAAGAAGATACAGTAGAATCAGAATGACTATCTTGCATTTTAGACTCTTCAGTTGGAGAAGATTGTGAAGTTTGGAGAATAGAATTTTTTAAGTTATGATTCATATCAGTTTCAGAAGTTTGAGGTGTGAAGCTTTTATCATTGTGGGGTGTTTTTGAGAATGCAATAAAACTAGTAGGATTTGAGGTAAAGTTGTTGTTTAGATCAGACGAACGAGTATAAATTAACATGTTCTTTTTAATTTGAGACTCTCCGTCTTCTGTGATGTTTGATCTAACAGGGGATTTCTGTTTTATATTTGTATTTTGCAAATCAATGTTTGCAGCATTCATGGTGTTATTAGGAGCGCTGGTAAAACTATTGATGACGAAGTTATTTGCTTTGTCACACTCTTGTTTTATATTTTTTTCAGAAGAAAGCTCTTCAGATTTATTGTTGTTATAATTATTATTAAACCCTTTAATATTGAATCTAGAATTGGTTTTAGACATTTTATCATCGTTTCGATTGTTAATGATATTAGCAACGGTATTATTTAAGATTGGGTTTGAAGTGTTATCAGTTTGGTAGTTGAGCGATTTAGAGGTAGTTGTTAAGTCGAGGGCAGTGGAAAGATCGCACTCCATCGTTTCAATCTTTTTCAATTGTCGATGTTGGTGGTGCAACACTTTCGATGGTCGTCCCATTTGAATTGCTGTGGGAATTCCAAAATTTTTCATATTTAATCATAAATCATAGTGTTTTAATTATTTCGTATAGATTTAAAATAAATTTCAATTATCAATCTACTTTTAATCAAAATATTATCTCTTCGTAAGTAAACATGTACAAACCTTCTCTAGACATCCCAAGTTTTTTACATTTGTTATATCTGCAAAATCTGCAAGCATTCCTGGTTTGAGGGTTGATGAGGCAGTTTTTCTCGTACTTGCACACGTAAGATGTGTGTTCATTTAAGCCTCTTCTGAAGAACTTCTGAAGGTTTTCAACATTAGCATTCAATATTTAAATCTGAAACTAATTGATTGACACCAAATGTATACATAATAAGTAAAAAAATTGGTTCTTTATATTTAAAAATGTCTAACAAACGTTGAGGTTCATGCAAAAAACCCATCTATAAAAGACTAAATAACCATTAACAAAGTGCAAAAGGTGCAAACCTTGCATCCTTCACAAGTCATAGCACCAAAGTGAACTCCATTGCCAATATCTGAACACACCACACATAGCTGCCGACCTTCTTTCGGCTCTACTTGCAACGGCCTCACTAGAAAGGCAGTAAAAGATTAATGATGCTGTAAGACTTTATTTTGAAACCTAATTTGAAAAACTTCAATATGGCATTCAAAGATAGGATTAATAATGTTTAATTGCGAGGTTATCAAAAGGGTTATAGCCCCAGGCATAATTTAATATATTTCTGTTTAGTGCCAAAAAGCCATAAAAAACAAATTTTTTCTAAATAACGAGAAATAAATTAGAAACTCTAGAAATTTTACACTCGTTAAATTTGTTTTTAAGCATTTGTGCCTAATTATTCACACATCGAAGCAATGGGTGAAGTATAAATTAGGACTGGCAGACTCCGATAATTATTTCAGTCACTCTCATTTGATTAAAAGATAATTTTTGAAGTCATTTTGAAATATCTTATTACAAATTTTTAATGATTTTCTCAAACATTTTTTTATATTTCTTTATAACAAGTTCTTTAAAAGTTTTATGACAAATTATTTATTTGTGTAGTCTTAAATTTCAGTACTAGTTCACCAAATGAAACGCCAATAAAAGTAGTGACCGGTATATATAGAATAATGATAGAGCCCCAAGACATAAAGATGAGTCATAGTAGAAAGTTGAAGTAGTAAGTTTCATTAAAACAGATAAGCTACACCGTTTGTGTTGGTGTGCGTGTTTGATATGTATTCAATGCCTTCGATGGTTGTCATTTGCCGTTCAACTTCAAGTACGAATTTAATTCAATTTCTAGTTAAAATTAAATTTTAAAAAGTATCACAAACTTTAAAAGAAAATTTTAAACTTTGTTTATTATTTCACTTTGATCTGCGCACTCGTTAACTATTTCAATACTGAGTTTAAACTGCTAAGCGGCCTTTCACTCATCCTGCCATTACTCACCTTCCATCCACCCTTCTTTTTATTTTCTTGGTGCATTGTCTTTCTATAGTCATTCACTGTACAATCCTTTATTTCAGTTTCGTTAATTAAAAATATTTCCTTATCATTCATTTAGCTTTCAATATGTTTTATTGATTTTTTTGTTGCGATTTCAAGTTAGGATTATATCGATAGATTAATTTAATTTATATTTTTTAATTCTATTTTGTTGATTGACATTATCTCAGTATCACATCTAAAAGATTAATTAAATTACTAAATAGTTTCAAAATAACTTCAAATAGAATTTTCAGTTTTTAAAAACGGACAAATTTTCTAATTTAAAATTAATTAAAATCTTTGTTTACGGAAATGAAACAGTAACCGGAGAACTTTATAGTAACTTCAAAATGACCTTATATATAATAAAAAGAAAATCTTTCAAAAATTTTGATGATCGACTGCGTTAAATTTCTTCTAATAAATAATCTTCGTGAATCATGTTGATATGGTGTTTGGTGTTTCAATAAACAACCCACATAGTCACCCAAACCATCAATAATCACATACGTTCAATAAAAGATGGATAAAATACGTTTTTAGGCTATTTATTACATTTATTGTTTTCATTCAATAATATTTCACTAAAAAGATCAAATAAAAAATTTTGTGAAACTTTATAAGTGAACTTTGGTTTTCTTTTATCAAAATATTTGAATGCTAATTTCTTTTCGAACTCCTGTCTCATTTTTCATATGATCATTTAGAAAGAACTAAAGCGCATTTGGACCTATTTCTAATTTATCATGAGGTTGAGTTCAAATAATTTAAAACCTACAATTAGTTATTGAGGTTCGTTTCAGTCAAGCCATACTTCCCCATTAATTTAATTGATGGCATTTTTCAAATGTTTTTATGTTATAAATGTTATGAATTTGTTTCAAAATCAATGCATTATTTTTAAAAACATTCATATCTCTGTAGCTCATTGAGATGTTCTAAACAGTTGATTCTCAACAAGCTTGTTTCTAAAACCATATTTCAAACCACAAACCACTTTTAAACAATAAAATCACAAAGCCTTACCTTTGCGGTTCATGCCAGCTTCGAGGCATTTTTTGAATCTGCAATACTTGCACTGGATTCGAGTGGATAAGGAAATGTCACAGTTTTGGTGGCCCTTGCAAACGAACGAGAAGCCTTCTCCCGCATACCTCAGAAAAAATGTCTAAAAAGTTATTAATATTTCTTTATATTATTGGGATGATTTTAGAAAATTGTGTTTGTTTTGTTTGTTATATTTGAACAAAGTTGCTTTAATCAGATAAAACTAATAATTTACTAAGCCCTGCTGAAGCCAAAGATTTAAAACTTTGAGAAAAAATCCATTAAATTTCAAATGTATTCAAGAAAAACTTTGTAATCAAAACTTTAATTTTAACAATAGACATTTTTAAATAAAATTTTTAAAGAATTGTCAGTAAGATAAGCTAATTTCTGTCAAATATGAACTGGATTGATTTATTTAAAACTTGGAAAGGAATTAACTAACAAAAGTTACCATGTGTCAAAGACTACACTGATTAATGCGTGTGTTGCTAAGTCTGTTAAATTACTAATCAGTGTGAAACGAGATTTAAACATTTTTCCAAACAAGTTATTCTCCTTAAAATGCGTTAAAAGCAGCAATTAAACTTGAAAACATTTTTGTCAGATTAAAAGATAAAATACCCAAAGGTATTTGATGTTATTGCTCTTCAAGTATTATTGCTCTCAAAATCTTCAAAACTGAGGTACTTGGGTTGGTGTGATAAAAAAGTTTTATAAAAGGATCAAAGCGGAATTATGAAAGGAGTATTCCAAGAAAAATCATAAGCTAATGCACTTTCATTGGAAATACCATCAAACAAGTATGTGTTAAACTTTTTCATCATTTAGTTAAGACATAAGACTATGCTTTAAAAATTTGAAGAACCATGCTTTGATTTTAATTTGCAGTGATTTTTCTTTTTGAGAAATTACCCTTCGTGGAGGTATGAAACGATGATTGAAAAAAATAAACATCTTTTCTTATTTTGACGTTCAGTAAGTTTTTAGCTTTTCTTTTTTATTATCATTTTTACTTTTCAAAAAAAAGTGGACTAGATAAATAGAAAAATGTTTATATATCAAAATTTTCAGACTTATAAACACAAAGATGCGAAATATAAATCATTAAATATAGAGAATCAAATACTAAATAGGTCAATAACAACAACATCAAATATTTGTTGGAAAATTCTTTAGAAGATCTTTTAACAAAACTGCATAAACCAGGTTGAAAAACGACCGATGAATGAGACTTCAGTAATGATGTTTACCAATTATGAAGCTGATTACGAAGTGTAGTACGACTACGATTCTACGGTACTCGATATGAATTGAAAACCTTCAATTTTACTTTCAAATTACACATTTTTAAAAGATTTTCAGTAAAGATTATGACGGCAATCGACCCAATCATGACATAAATAAAGTGTCAAAGATATTTAATCAAAATGAGCTGTTCTCTTGAAGATTTTTTCTTTGAAAGGCAAACTTAATATTTCTTTATTTAAATACTTATGCAAAAATTCTCACAAAACGCCTGCTAAATAAACGTTTTATAAAAGCGCTATATAGAATAGTTGGTGATTTGTATGGAAACGTCGAGTATCTAGACCAAAGCTTCAAAGCGTACAAGGTATGTACGGCTTGGTGTTCGAGTTTTCGTTTTTATACTACTGAATGCTCTTAGCGATTTTTAGGTTTTGGGCTTCTAATTTTGATTTAGTATACTCAAAGAAACATTCTAGAAACTACCTTAGGCCGAAACTATCTTCTTTTGAAATCTTTGACTTGTTTTAATAATTCAATCAAGAAAATATTTTTTCTATGTTTTCTCGTTTGTGTGAGTCTTAGAACGTTCGTTCAGTTTATGTCAACACTGTGTTTAAACTGTGTTCTCAAATATATGTGTTAATGCCTGTATAAATATCATATAACGCATGGTAGTTAAATTCGAGTGCATTTCTGTTAGTTTATTCTTTTAATAAATCTTATAACTATTTCAGCTGGTTCTTCAGAATATAAGGAGCCGACAATTATTTATATTCAAACCTAGCTAAAACTCTTTAAATAAATTAAGCATGATTAATTAATATACTTTTATTGAACCCAGAAACAATAAAATTTGACGAAAGTTCGCCCCTTGCAGCATTCAAATTGTCATTGAATATATTAAACGCTCAAAACGTCATAATTAATGAACTTTCAATATAAGTTTTTGTCACATAAAATCAAACTGGTATTTTATGGATCTTATGACTAACTTTGCATGGGACACAGACAAGAGCTCCAAAATACTTCCCGCTTGCCACATCTCCACACACCTTGCATGGTCCCAAATAGACCTTCTCTTTACTTTGTTCACTACTCACACATGTATTACGGGTTGTTGTTACTGAAGTAGAAGTTGCAGTCGTTTGTGAAGTTTTCGTAGTTTTATCTGGTGAACTTTCTGAGAGAGGTTGGAGAGAGGAGGTGCTGGTTGCAGTGAGCATTGAAGTGTTTAAGTTTTCTATTGTGAAAGGAAGCGGTCTTTTGAGAGACTCCAAATTGAGTTTCAGAACATTCATATCGATATTTGAAACGTTAGTTAATACTGATATTGGTGTGTTGTTGTTAACATTAAGAACAAAACTTTGTGGTCCATCGGTAGCGATGGGAGAAGATAATGGAGTGAAAACAAAAGGACTGATCATTGGGTTGTAATCTGGTGAAATGGTCTTGGAAGAATCGAGAGTTGATGTTGTATTGTTTGAAGAAACTTCTTGGATAGGCACAAAATTGGTTGAAGTTGAAGTGGGGTTGTGGAGGATGAGGATGTTTTGAGGGTGGCTGAGCAACTGATTGTAAAGTGTTCCTTTTATCATTTTACACACATACTGGAAGTGGAAAATTCATGAATTTTATATTTAAAACTTTTTAAATCAATATATTTAAAATTTTGGCAAAACTAAGGTTTGAAACGTTTAGCACAAAAAAAAACTTATTGAAATAACAACACAAGATTTCAATCAAAAAAGTAGAGCATATTGAACACAATCTCAGTAAATGATGTGTCTTCCTATTTATCCTTTTTCTCTTAGAAGTTTATTTCTTTTTATCGTCAAAGCTACTTTCATAAATTCTATAATGTTCCTTCTTAGCTTACAGAACTAAAGTTTATTTATAAGATTACCCGTTTGATACTATAATGAAATAGAATAAAATTTCGTTCAACTTTGTTTTATATTATATATTATGTGCTTCATATTAGATTTTCTTTTTTCTTTTTAGATAATCAGTTTTAGATCTTCATACATTTTTCACCCTGAAAGAACGCAAGACAAACCTTACTTACTATGCTTGAAAAATGTTGAACTTCCAAAATAATTTCAATCTATATTAATTTTGTCTCCAAAGATTCCAGTAAAGCTTATTTATCTTGTTTCTTACTTCTTGAACCGCTTGAATTTCTTATTTATTATTCTAAAAGCTTATTGCTACAATCTCTTTTCGAATTTGTTTCTTCTACAAAAGCAGATGAGATACTCTTAGCTGAAAATAATGTATCATTTTCCATTACTCTAGTTTTAAATAACTTGCACTTTGAATTTAAGTGCATTAAAGTATATTGAAACTTTCTGAAATAAGGTTAAAATAATCAAAAATATACTCAAAGATAACTCTTGATTTGGACAAGTATCTTGAAATAATGAATGTTATTGGAAGTTGAGTGAAGATGGATATGTGTATGAGTTCGTGAGGATTTTGTCTTAATAAGATCTTAATTTGCGTGTTTATGGGGATACTCTGAAGGGTGTTGAGGTGTGAAACCTTTAATCAAAGGTAGTTGAAACGATGAGTGAAAATAATTTAAAATTCTTTATATATTTAAACCTATTCAAACTTTTATATAAAGTCATGAGTTTGTTTTTATGTTAAATGACTAATTGATTTATAAACAATTCCATGAAAATAATGTTTAGTTTTAAAAATGCAATATATCGGTCTTATCATACAAGTCTTTCATTCTCAGAAACTTTAGAGTTTAATTGCAGGTTTATCATTATATAAGCAAGTTTTGTCCGTGTGACCCAAATACTACTGCTCTAAAAATTCTATTAAAGCTGTTATGATTGGAAAGAAACAAAGAAAAGCGATTTTCATTGTGCCAAAACTTTTCATTTTCTTATTGTTGGTTTTATAATCTCGATTTTTCATTAAAAATTTCTTGTAAATCAGCCCATAAAAGTTACTCGTTATTCTTTTTTAATGGATTTTGAGGGTTTACATCTGAGCTATAATACTGTGGTGTTTTGGTTTGCAAATCTTATAATGAAGATGAGTTTGCTCGTATATTCATTAAAGACATTTATTTTTCATTAAAGTAACTCACTCTTGGTTTTATCTTTCTAAAAAAAATGATTGATAAACATCAGGAATTTGATGAAGGATGAAGGACTTTGAAATTAATTGTATATTTTTTTTTACAAAATTCAAAGTACAGAAGTTTCTATAAAACAAAACTCATTGATTTTCAAACTTGAATTAATGTTCTAAAAAACTTAAGAACAAGTGTTAAACCTTCAAAATGAAATATTGCTAACCCAATTTAAAAAATCTACCAAATAGGGATATGACTTTCATATAAATATTCAAAAATTATGGAAAAATTAAATTTTAACATTAAGAAAACAAAGAAAAAGTTGAACAATGAAGTTTAATTTAATTTCTAGATTTGGTTATTGATAAAAATTAATAACCGGATAGCACATTGTATCAATAAGAGTTTCAAGCAAGCATAACACACCAGCAGGTCAAGGAAACTGAACAAAACACTAAGTGTATGTTTGTACAACACTGCTAGTTGTTTTATTTTATTCTCATTGATCTGTATCAAAAAATTTTGAGACTTAATCATTGTTGACAGATCTGTTAATTTATGGATATAATTATGATAATAAACTCTTTATATTTCTTAACCTTGTTTTAATTAGTGTACAAGTGTTTGTAGCCGAATATTTGAGTCATTATTGTTGAATAATTTACTAGCAATATATGTCTTGTCATTTATGCAAGAAATGTATGATAAAAACATTCAAATTTTATTAAAAAGCCTTGAGCCGGTGAGGCCTTGGCAGCTTGTGTGCTCTAACATTTGACGCTTCTCAGCTTTATAAAGCAGTTATTTACAAACAAACTGTTTGATAAGAAGACCATAAAATTCAGTTTTCTACTTTTTTGTTTATTAGAAATTTTCACTTTACTGTAAATCATTTAATTTTTTAGATTAAGACACCGCATTTTTATTTTCAATTGAATATAATACAGTTTTCCAAACTGACCTACAATGAAAGCTTAATTACTATCGAGTTTTTCGTGAAGCGTTTTAATCAAAAATTCAAAAATTTTTCTATGCATGTTTATAAAGTATATGGAAATATACTCAGTGGGTTAATTGACTTTTCATGTTAGAACACATTGAAACATCTGGGCCTATATTTTAAATTTGCTTTATGAAATGTCATGAGTTTCCCATAGAGATAATTTTTAAAATGTATGCTTCAATAATGAATTTCATTAAACTAAAATTATGTTATTATTATCATGTTTGCTGTAATACAATTGTTTTCAATTATAATGAAAATTATTTCAATAGGAACGAGAGATTCCTGTGAAATATAACCTAATATTTCAAGGTTTGTTTACATACATAATGAAATTCTTACTTCATAATCTGTAGATAAGTTTTATTCCAATTGATTGTTCACATTCTCAAAAGCAAAGAAAACAGGAAATATAATTCAGAATTAGCAAATAGATTTGAACTCCAGGCAATTTCAATCGATTGATCTACTTTTCACTTGCTCGATGTTTGCAGAATGTATTGACCAACACAAATTAAATTTCAATGAATTTTAAATAATTTTGCAAAACAAGCAATTGGTGTTTGTTAAAAACAACTGATAAGTTTAAAGTTCAATTGTTCTTCTATACTTGATAGGCTCTTACACACAAAGAACAGAAACAAGAGATGGGACAAACACACTAGCCAACGCAACAGCACAGCGTTTGCCGGTCCACTTTCCTACTCTTTTTAAGCTTCTCAAAGTCTACCTATATCTTATATTTTATATGATTTCCATTAGTTTAAACAGCTGAAGATGAATATATATATAAGTGAAACAACAGACGAACTATACAGAGTATATACACAAGGCAGAAGACATAATCTATATAATGCTCTGTATGATAAGCACATTATTCAAACATACATATGATATGCTTTGGAAACGCGCCTATGTATGAGTCATTGAGGGATGAGGAATGTGAAAGATTTGTGGTCAACGAGTTTTATTGGCCAATCGTGGATTTTATGGTGATATTATGTTTATGAAGATGTATTTATTTGAAGTAGGAATTTTTAAAAATGAATTTTATGTCATATGTTCAATTTTTTAAGAATTATAGTGACTTTTTCTGTGGTTCGTGAATACAATAAAAATATATTTGCTGAGAGTCAAATAGACATGTTATCAAATGATTTTTATGAATCTACATTTTTTTAAATTACAACTCGAACTAAAGATGTTAATTTTCTGAAATAACAAAAAAACAATAAGTTATAATTTAATATATTTTTAACTTGTTATGGTCTAATTGCATAACCATTTATTGAGTTGAAGCCTTAAAACAACGGCTCTGTCACAAGCTCGATAGTGTAAAACCGCACAAAATAGTGAGATACTGTCTAAAATTTATTACATTTTTTTATTCAAGATAATGAAATTAACTCTAGCTAATTCTATTCTTCCTATGTTTTAAAAAGCTTTTTTTGAACACAAACATGCTTATATTGTTATTTAAGACCGAAGTTTTTCAAAAATCATAAACAGATTGAATATGAATAACCACAAGATAAAGAGAATTCATATTTCTTTATATACATATCCTCCCACACAGTTTGAATGTCTCAAACGAAGTTTTTTAAAACTGAACAACTATTTAAAAGATGTGTGGGAAAATGAGTTATATAAAATACAATGTAGTTCTAAGAAAATTTCATTCATAAGCTAAAACAACTAGGGGCGTAGGTGTTTGTAGATTAGAGTAATTGAGTTATACCTTGAATTATTGATAAGCAAGTGTATTTTGTGAGGAAGGTTACTAGAAGTTTTCTCCAATTATATCTTTTATAAATGCTTGGAATTCTAATTGTATCAAAGCTCGAGTGATAAAAAATTCTAAACTATTTTTAGTTTAAAGTTTTGAATAAACAGTGAGTAGATAATTGCCACACCCGCTTAGTGAATACATCATATGCAAAAGTGGCTAATTATTTTATATTGATATACTTCGCCAATAATAATTTTTCTACAATTAAAATAAAAATAGAGCATAATTGGTTTTTATTAGAATTTTTATTCCATGCTTGGGCAATTTACCATGGCAAGATATTGTTTTAAAAACATCAATAATTTAGGAACGAATATAGCAGGAACATTGGAGTATGGTGTCAAAAAGGTGGCATTATATCGAAATCCTGCCGCGAATTGATTTGAATAAAATAAAGGTGTGTCTAGATACTTTTTTATTATATGGTTAATCCAATACATATAGTTCGTTTTATCAATTATATATTATAATGAATGCACTGACGTTGTGATAAATAAGTGTAGGTTTTTGTGTTGTAATTCATCCAAAAGTATGTGACATTATGATAATGAATGAACTTTTGAAATTTTATATTGCAACCGTTTTCGTCATATCGTTTATAGACCCACGTAATTTTCTAACCATGCTACTCACGGTAATATGAAATTCATTATTTTAAGAGTTGAATTATATTCATGAAAACTTGGGTATAGATAACATGTGAAATAAAATTATTTCAACAAAATGACTTCATGGTAGGATACTGTGAAGATTGAAAAAAAAATTATTCATAAAATAACAATGGAAGACTAATAATCTTGTGACTTTGCAGCCTTTTCTCTAATAGTCCCTTATTTTCTACTTTGGCGTTTCAATTAGTCATTTTGAATTAAAACTGGCGTTTTCTATATCGAGAATATTCAGTTTATTTAAAAAATTTTATTTTTATCAAAGAAATTTCGATTTTAATGAAGCTTACAAATTTTTTGAATAGAAAAAGAGAAGAATGAAAATTCCTTATTATAAATAAACTTCAAAAAGTTTCAAAGAATTAAAATGTTATTAATCATTAGCGCTTAGAAATTAAATAACGAGCAAATACGCCTTAGCACTCATATTCCCTCCTATTCGAACCTTTCTGTTCACTATAAAGTTTTTAAAGCTGATAACGTAAGCTTAATTTAGGCACAATTTCAACGCTTTTTAATAAATCAACCTCATTTGCTGATGTCACAATGAACTGAGAAAGCCTCTTGGAATATCAAGTTTTTAGTAATTAATTTCTTAAATATCAAGTCTCTCTGTGAATCATTTCAGATATAAAAGGAAAACCTTGGAGAATTAATTATTTTTATCCGAATAATCTGTTTTCGCAGTAGTAAAATGTAAGTTTTACATTAAACATATGTTGCTTGAATAAAATTTAATAGAAGTTTAATAAGAGTAACTGTGGAATAACAAAAACTCACATAGAATGGTTATAATAAATTCGTTGAGTGAAATAAATTTTTCTTCTCTTATCTTTTAACAATAATTCAAAATGCAATTTTAATCTTTCATTTAAAGGTTACCTTACAAAAACCTGGATTATTTTAAAACATTTAAACACTTAATCATTTTTGAACATTTGTTTTAAAACCTTAATCATTTTTTTAAAATGTTTCTTTGAAATTTCATTTTGCGGAAATTTTACTATAATACGAATAAAGACAAATAAAAAGTAAAAAAATTTTTGAAACTTTTTTAAAATTTGAAATAAAAATTAAACATTTGAACATTCAAATATTGCAAGCTAATTGCATTTCGCAAAAGAAATAAAACAAGCTGAATGACGTAACTAAACATGGTCAAATTGATAAAGAATGCTTTTGATAAGAGTTATCATGCCGCTAATGCTATTACATCATTTGGTATTACTGTAACCTTGAATAATTGAGTTTTGTGGAAAATGTTCCAGATTAACTGAGTGATTTTTTATCAATACTTCGCAGACTACTACTAATGCTCTCGTGCAGGACTTATTGAACAATGTAATAATTTAAAATTTATAAAATAATTCAATAAAATATTAATGTTTTCAAGCTGGGATATTGATCAAGTTTTGAAAAATGATACAATAAAAACAATTAAAAAACTTTGAGGTTAACGATTATACAAGAGTGGCTGCCCCGAGATAATGAAACTTCCTTCAAATTATACAGAGAAATATTCAAAACCTTCCGTTTAATTAAAATATGTTTCATTTCTATGAGAATTTCTTTTTATAAAAAATAATTAATTATAAATTTATTCCAGCATGGTATGTACTCTGAGAAAATATTTTTAATTAAAATTTTGATGTAAAAAATTGAAACATTCTTGAAGAAAACTCAAAATAACGTAAGGATTTATTTAACCACAACGCCTAAAACTTCAAAATGTATACTCTTAATTTAATATTCAAAAATATCTGCGAAACTTGATCACACAAATAGAGAAGGATGATGTCATGAGAAGGAATAGTGATGATACTCATAGCTTAACTGCTGTTGGCCCATTATGCTCCTTTGTTTTCCTCTTGTGTTTACGCAGCTGTGCGGCATCGTTACCATCTTCAACACTTTTTTTTTTCTTCTTCACCGTCAATTTCACACCATTAGGATTGTTTTGTATTGTTTGCTCAATTATTTATCGTGTCTGTAATTTCTAAAATCTTACTCATCGCTTATTCAGGCCAGTATTTACTTTAATGAAAAAGCTATATTTGAAATTAATTTTGATGGATTTCATAAAAGGAATGCTTGTGATAAATATGAAGATCGGTTATGAAATAGTAGCTTGTTTAATCGGGTGATGTGATTGTTTTCTTAAGCACCCTTCTTCAAATAACCATTGTGTTTGAACAACGTTTTAAATGATGAAATAAAGCTTCGTGACATAAGTTAATTAAAAAAAACATTTAGATTTCAGAGACCTCATTATGCACGACCGCAATGATTACCCTGGCTGGGTTGCATTATACACAGTTTGAACTCTGCGGAGGGTTCCCACTAATATTCTACCGAAGCATAAGTAATCTATTCAAAATCCCGCATAAAAGGCAACAGTTTGACCTGAAAAACGAAAATTTTTTCGATTTACTATGGTATGTGTTAAAAAATAGCATTCCAGAATGTATAAAAACAAAAAAGATCAATGCAGTCTTTAAAATGGGTCTAGTCATTAAGTGGGCCGTCTTTCACTTATTAGACAACCATCTAAATGTATTCGTTAGCCTATAGCGAATCGACTAGATTTTTTACACCCATTTTATTACAGATAGCATGTTTTTATCATATTTTTAGCTAACTGATTCAAATAAATGTAGACTAATTATGTGTGATTAAATATAGTTTCTATATTAATATTGAATATCACTAAAAAACAGAGTTTCTATTTATAAATTTAAATGAACATTACAAATATCTTTTTATGATTTTTTTAAATTAAAGGAAAAGCAGAAAGACTTTAAAATTTGGTATAAAAATAACATTTGAGCATCCAAAAATGGGTTAATATCATGTCCGTAGATTCTAGGCCATCTTTACAGACTGAAAAAGCGGTCGAAATTTTTTAAAAATAAAAATTAAGTTTTTTAGTGATTCCTTATAAGGTAATGTGTTTAACATCATTTGAAGTGCTTTAGTCAAATCCGTATACTGTACACAAGTTTGTTTAGTAATTAAGAAAACAGTTTTATGATTATGTTTTTTAGAAAAGTTTAGAATATAAATTTTTTTTACTTCTGCAAACATGGTGTTGATGTGAAGAAAAATATTTTAAAATGAAAATAATTGAAAGTCATAATACAGAATATTATGGGGAATCTTTAAATATGAATTATTTTGTATACAAAAATACTAAAACTGCGCAAGAAAGAAACCTAGTGAAAGCTTATAAAACAATTATTCAATTGTCTTGTGAAGGGGTCTTTTTAAAAAGGAGCGCAGTACGTTAAAAAATTTAAAATGAATATAAAGTCTTTTTTGCGTTAACTTTTGGAAGAACCATTTGCATCAATCTACTTACAACGACCAATAAATATTTTGATAAATTCATGACAGTGTATGTTGTAGGATTTTATACATCTTGCTTATGAGTATTCACTCTTATTAAACTGTTTAATCATTATTAAAATAAATCAAAAACAGATATAGTTTCAATGAAATTCGACAATTAAATTTATGTCTCACGAATAACATGCCTGATCACCAAATCATAGAGCCTCCAAAGGTTTTTATGCACCTAATAAGCTTTTGAACAAACTATTATAACAACCATATGTCAGAAATTTTTTCGATAATCTGGATTATTTTTATGAAATAAATAAAAAAATGCAAAACTTGTTCGGATTCGAAATAAGAAATGAATTAATAAGATGTAAGACAGTCGAGGTCAAAAGTTTCTGAAAAAAAAGTTTTTGAAACCATTAAGATTTGGAGATAATTTTTCTTCACAGTAAAAAGAACCTAAAGGGAAAATAAAGATGAAAAAAGTTTAAACAAATTAACATGCTGACAAACACTAATAAACTCAAAATAATATTAAGAATATCGCCATGAACCCAAACGTTCAAATGTCTTACTATTTAAAAACACAGAAATAATCATTGTTAAAATTGTCCTATATATGGAAACTTAGATCACATTACATAGCATTTAGTTATTTTGCATGCATAGTTCATAATACTCAGTGGTCTAGAAACTCCTGAACTTAATGCCACTATAATCATACTTGTAATTGATTTGATCATAAAGCTGAACACTTGTTATATTGAACCAACCACCAAACAGAAGGGAATATTACTCCAAAAGCTTAAGACATCAACATCAGCCTCGATCTTCCAAAAATGTGTTAAACAACTCTAACTTTTTTAGTTTTCAAAAAACAACCAAACACCTGATCTTAACAACCTCAAAGCTGATCTTCAAAGTAGATGCTATTTTAGCAGCAAAAATTTTTCAGTCACTTCGAAGGCTTAGGGCAAGAAAAAAAAACATAAAATTGAAAATTAATGTTTATAAAAATACCGAAAAAAAAAGTTGCATTAATCAAACTTAAATGCATTCAAAGCTTATCCTAATCAAGACTTGCTTAAATTACCCTTCAATGATTAACAGATGAAGTGTTCTCTCAGAAAAGATTGGATGGAATAATGTGAACTTTATATACGCATTTTCTTATTATTTCATTTAATGAAAAATAATTTATAAAATTATTCTTTCATAAATTTGTTCAGAAATTCTCCTTTAAAAGGATAATGTAAATTCATCTTGCAAAAAACTTTGTGGAATAAAATAAACTCTTAAAAGTGTTTTCTTGACAATGTTTATGTTTAGACCAAAGAAGCAAAATAAAGGAAATAGGTTTTTCTCATATTTAAAATGTACAAAAGCTGTGAAATTGACATGGGTGCTTTTGGAAGCCACTCATGAAGGTGAAACTTAAAATAAAAAAATGATTTTTTTATCTTTGTTTTACTCAAAAGAGGGAAAAATGTCTTTTTTTATTTGAATAACGATTCTTCTTTATATTGACGCCACCTAAACTTAAAGACGCAAAGTAAAATGCTTTATTGGTTAATTTGTCAAAAATTAAGGTAAATTACTAGGACATCTAACATGCGATTGGGCGTAGTGTAGATCAATAAGTATGAACATACTAACCTATTTAAACAACTGTAACCTATATTAAACAAATCAAACTAAACCTAAAATTTTATTAAATTCTGAAACAACTTATTGAAAAGTGCAGAAATTTCTACCCAAATCCTCGATAAGGCAACATCCAGTATAGGCCTTCATGTCTATGAGGAGAAGATGGAATATATCAGTTTCAATTAAATAAGTGTCATGAAATCACTCGCAAGAGTATTATAGAGGAAAGTATACCTAATAAGCTGATGATGGCATGAAAATCAGGAACGGAAATGTTTGCATTATTTTAAATAACATAAAAAGCTTTGATAAGCTTTTAAGGAAAAACTTGAAAAAAGTTTTAAACATGTTACCAGAGCTGTTATATGGAACAAATAGCTAGACCTTGACGAAAAGTAGCTTGATGGGACCTACATCTGAATTCTGAAAGATGTTTCAAGCAAATCATGTAAAAAATCTTTTCATAAAAGAGTGGTATAAAGAATATTCCATGTTATTAAAAAAGATCATACAAAATAAATTTAGATTTTCAAAACACTTGAGATAAGTGTTTTGAAGTAAGAAACTAGAGGCAGTCTGGTGTTGTGGGAACCTCATCACGGATAAAGCAAAAGTAGGTCCAAATATAATTAAATCAACCACATGTCAAAAACTGAAAATTTTCTCCTAATACATTTCACGAGGCAATGGAAGGTTTGCAAAGAGAGAGGGATTGTCAATGGACCCGGAAAACTCATCTGATCAATGCGAAACTATTTTAAAGGCTGAATTTATTTTTTAGATAAAGTATGATCGAATGAAAAAATAAAATCGAATTGAGATGTTGGAAAAAACTTGCTTAAACAGAGATGTTTAAAAAAAATTTTACGGAGTTGTGTAAGCTCTTACTTCCTAGTGTAACCCATATAGTTTGAATTGATAATGGTTCTTCACACAGACTGTTTCTTTGACTATGAATTTCTGTGCTTAAAGCGTTTCGTACAAAACCTTTATTTTTAAGCTTAAATATGTATTCATTCATATATGATTATTGGTTAAATTTCAAATAGCAATTAATCAACATTTCAAATATGCCAGTTATAATGTCAGGTAAAATTTGATGATAAAGGCTGAACTATCAAAATTTATGAATATCGTTAAAGTTTTAATGAACGTATTTAAAATTTCAGATTAAAAAACTTTTTTGAATGGCTGTAGAATGATAATTGTCACGATCATAATAAATGATTCAGTATATATAAAGATATTTTTCATGTCTTGTTTATTATATTTAAAATTTTTTTTAAGATAAAAAGTTTGTTACTCATAAGCAAACTATGGATCAAGAAACTGAACGTTTGAATCATGTTGTATTAATTGCAAGTCGAATAGTGAGAAGCTTATTAAGAGCCTTTTAGCCTAAGCATCTGTGATTCATACTAATTTATCCATCGCAAACTAAGAAACAGAAAGAAAAAATTCTTTTAAGTTTTGAAATTAGTTCAGAGAAGGACATTGAGAAGAGGTTCCAAAGACTTTAGCGTCAACTTGGCATTGTTCACGTGATGAAGCTAAATTTCTTGATTATGACTTAAATTCAAATTCAACGCAAATCATTGCATTGTTTTTTATCTAGTTTTTAAGATACATTTCTCAAATGTTAACTCAAACACTGATAACAATAAATAATGTATGTGCGTGGAAATCTTCGTTTCTTCAAACTTCAAAAACGTGGATAGTATGGGCGCCAACACATCCAAATTTTGAAAACCTTTCTGCTTAATAACGTAAGTTAGTTTCACAAATGATCTTATACAGATATTGATTTTGTATTTCGTGGAGGACTAATCGATACACAAAAAATACTTGAAGCTAATAATTAATTAATAATAATTAATAATACTATCCCAATTAATGTTCACATGAACAAATTTCTAATAAAAATTCTTTTTTTTTATTTCCTATAATCGTAATATCAGCCATTTTCAAATTGTGGTTTTTCCCTCAAACTAGTTATTTCTTACTTTTACATTGTACACCAAGTGAATGATGATTCTAAATATTTGTTCGTCTACCTCTTATGGAGGTATATACTTATCACAACTTTTTCTATTATAAAATTCATTACTTATTCCAATATTATTGATTAAAAGCTTGTTTTTAGTTCAATTAAATGATTTTTATATGTTCTAAACATCGTAAAAGATACATAGGTAATTTGAGTTTCTATTTGGTCCTTCATGCAGTTTTATAATCATTTATCTCTTATCATTATTATTCACGCCAAAACTTATTCCGATTTAATTGAAACAGTGGTTTAAAAATTAGACTAGTGAGTGAAAAACTAATGTGAACTCAAATGTTCCTTAACTAAATAAAACTTTCAAACTTTTGTTTTTCGATATCACTTGAAACTAACAATCAAACGTGTTTTAAAATTCTTATCAAAAAATATTAGGATAGTTGGTCTAATCGCTTGTACAAAATTCTTATCGTACTTGAGATTTCGAAAAATTTTCAATTTTATTTTCAAATTATAGCCTAATCAATAAAGTTTTACTAGAGTATAAAATTTATAGCTGCAATAAATCTATTCTAATTTAATTTTGTATTGATATGCACCGACGAAACTTTCAATTAAGTTCAATGAAAATTATTTGAAAATAATCTATTAAAAAAATTCAATCTTATATCAATAGAGTTTTTTAAATGACCTCAATTACTGTCATAAGCTTATTAGCCTTTGATTACCCTAGCCCAATCACATTCGTATGACTTTTAGAATTATATAATCCTTCAAGCTTTTGTTTGTGTAATTATGTATAAGTGAAAAGTCAATATAAGTTATGACAACAGTTAGTTTCTAATTTGTTAAAGGATTCATTATAAAGAAATATAAGAAAACTCATTAAAAAGTCCAAAACTTGCACTAGAATAAAACAGTTCATGATTTTTAAGGATTCATGATTATAACTACTCGTGGAAAAATCTTGCTTGAAAATGTATTAACTAAGTGATAACTTTAACTTCACTATTCAAGTAGGTATGAAATGTTCATACAGGAAAATTTGGACTTTTTGTTGTTTCTACTTAACAAGTTGTTTCATTAAATTCAGTTATGTACACATAAAGCTTTATTCAACTAATTTAACTTTGAGTTTTTATGAAAAAGTTTAATAAAAATATTGAAAACTAAGCTATAAATTTCTAATGAGTTTAATCTTATCATATGACTTATAGTTGACTAATTAAGTTATTATTATTAAACGTTTTTAAGAAGCTTGGAGAAAAACTAAGAAATTATTGTGAAAATTAGAGTATAACTATAGAATTCTTCGCGTTTAAACAATAGTTAGAAACAAAGACACAGATCAAGTTTTATAACTACTGAAGATTTAATCCCTATGTTCAGAACTTGTTCGTTTTTCATGAATTGCTGGTTCTGAAAACTAAGTAATACTCATGTAAATAAAGTTCAAGAATTCATATATTATTATTTTTAATTCACAAACTAAATTTTTTGAACAATTTTTTTTTTTGGAAAATATAAAATGTAAATTTTTTGAAAAATATTCCAACAAAATACATACGATGTCTCTAAAAAGTTTTTAGAACCATTCTACGTAACTCTCAATAAAACTTTCAAACTCAAGATGAAGCATATGACTAAACTAATAAAAGAATTATTCAATAATAGGTTAATATTTGAATTAAAAATAACTCTAATATTCATTTTATAAAATATAAAAGGTTATCGGTTAATTTTTTGAATATTTTCTTTATAATATTAATGAAACACAATATATAATTTTAAATAAATTCTTAATTTTTCAAGCTTAATTCAAAAATACGAAATACAACTCAAAAAGTACATTTGTGTGCTTTAAAAATTAAAATTTTAGTTCTAACTTGAGAACTATATGTACTTTGGAATGTGAAAAGCCTTTAACTCACAAGTTCTTTAAAATATTTAAATTTATCGCAACAACTTTCCAAATATGAATTGCTCACTAGAATTAAAACTCAACACAACAGTTTTTTATTCTTGTCTTAATTTTTCAATGATTATAACACCTCAAATGTACAAATAGCTATGAGTATTTACTTAACTACACAAGCACACAAACACATATATATTCCTTGATCCTTTATAAGATTGGCCTAAAGTCACGTTATATTTTAATAGGATTTTTATCACTAAATATAACACGACCTTTGATAAACTTTAAATCATATGAATTTATAAACATTTTGAGATCTATTTCTACCACTTGCATGGCATTCTAAAACTCTTCATTACATTTATTGGATAAAGAATTTTGAAGAAAATCGGAAGCTTTGATCAATTTGCACAAGGATTTTAATAGTGAAACAATCAAAAACATAAAAAAATGCAAAACCCAAAAAACATCGAAGAACCAAATGTTAAAGTGAAAAAACCATGCACCTTGCCCATCAGGTTGAGATACATCAATCTCATTCTGGTCCTTCTCATTATACTATGTGTCTTCCTGGGAGTATACTACTTCCACTTCAAAAAAGGACCCGTTAAAGATATTTTAGCTTCAAACAAAGCCTTGAATAATGCCAATAAAAAGAAAGAACCTATTTTTAGTGAAGTAAAAGAAAAAGATGCGTTTCAAAAATGGGGCGATTGGATCGAAGAGAAAGGCTTGACTGAGATCGGAGACATTTATGATTCGTGTGGTGAGCATTTTCATATTTCATACTAGCCTGATAGAGAAAATTAATTTAATTATTGATTTTTTTAGTTCATTGAAATTTTAGATCTCAACACGAATGAGATTTTAAAATTATATTTATTCAAAGCGAAGCATACTGTCTAGTTGCACAAATTGTGCTTGATTAAAAATTTTCATCAGATTTAAATATAGTTATGAAAATATTCACTTTTGAAGACAATCCTGATAAGCAGCTCATCGGAAAAATTGTACTAATGGCTCATCCCGAAACAGGAAGATTATATACGGAATCTATTTTCAATATAACCGTTGGTAAGAAATAACGAACGATTGCTTAAACTTTTAAAAAAATTAAATAGCAAATAGATTTTATTGAAAACTTCTTTCCCAGACCACGAGATATCAGATGGAGTCGTGCATGCCACAACTGACTTCAACAATTTCCGACTCAGAACTAAACAATGGAACCTTTGCAGAGACAAAGACGAACCGCCAAGTGATATGCTCAAAGTTGATTGCCCAATTAAAGTAGGAACAAATCATTATGTTAAAGAAAAGAAAATTCCTGTTTGGACACCTAAGGTTTGTGACAAATTTCACTCAATTTCAATATAAAACTATTTAAAATTTCAAATATATGATATTTGACACTCTTGAGTGATGATGCCTTTAGAAAAAAAAGATCTTTTAGCATCTGTATACTGAAACTCCAGATAAATTGCGTACTCAATAAGGAACAATTATTAAAAAAATCAAAACATGTAATCATTAAAAATAGGTCCAAATCAATAGTTATGCATGCAATTATTGAGATAATTTTTAATTCAATGCAATTACAACATCATGATACTGAATCCAAAACAGCTGGGAATTATTAACAAGATATTCAATTTGATGTTGAAAAGTTGCTGTCTTTGAATAAATTCATTTGATTTTGAACTTTTGATACCAAATAAAAACGATTAAATTGAAGCAAGTAAACAAAACTATCTTACACACATCACATACTGTATATAAACTATGATAAACTTTCAACGAGTGAACTATATCTTAAAGTAAGTTGTATGGGTTATAGTGAAGCAGTCGCTTGCATGTTCTACATCGTTTTGTAATCTTCTATATACACATATGTTCAAGCCATAAACGAAAGACTACTCAATTACAAAGAATATAATGAAAAATTAAAAATAATTTTTTCACTTACATTTTTTTTTAAATACCTTTTTTCTAAAATTTTTATCACAATCTTTATTGTATTTCATACAATATCATTAATGGCTACAAACGTTGAGGAATATTTCAAACTATTCAATTCAGGGTACATACCTGGTAAAGATGTGGATAGTGGCGGGTAATGAGACTATTGTATGTGGCCAATCTACCGTTGTGTTATGAAGAAGTGTCAACTTGCTCACTGTGATGATTATCTTTGATTGTTGAAATTAGAAATCGTGTCGATTATCAGTATTTCAGTTTATGAGTTTTAATTGGCCAATAATTTCAAGTACTTTCTGTATTTACTTGGTAAACAATTTGATAATTTTGATTGTGATCAAATGGTTTTTGACAAAATTGCATAATATCTTTAGATTTTTCAGTTCTTTTTTCGTTAATAATAATTTTTCATCGCAAGATCTTCCTTTTTACTGCACCAAATTATTTAAACTGAAATATTTGTTGAATAAACGATGTATTTAAATTTCTTGTATTATTGGATTTTCGAGTCAATTTTGAGGCTCAAAACTTTCATGCTTGCAGTTTCTTAAATGAGCCTAATTTCAATAAAATAACGCTGAATCTAGCGAAAAAAAACTAAGCATTTAACATAAACTCATACAAAGTCTACCAAAAAATATTTATAGACACTAAGACTAGGGCAAAAAGACACACCAAGAAATGCATACTTGTGGAGGGTGGTGCCAGCAAGTAAGTCGACTATCAGGTCGCCACTAATTGGGGTTTCGGTTGTGCCAATTGATAGGTTTCACATGACACTATTCCGTGTGAAAAATTATATTAAATAAATAATAGAGTGAAAAAAAACAAACATGTAAGATAAAAAGTGCAAAAGAAATGAAGAGAACATTAAGGATTTTATAAATGGCAGTTGTATACATTTTTAAAAGTGAAAAAATATAATTAGAAACAAAATTTGAAATATTTAATAATAATATAAAGTATATGCGTTAACTTTGCAATCAATAAGTTCATTCTTATTAACACTATTCTATGATAGACAATCAGAAGTAAGACAAAAGGTGTAAGAGTTAAATAGATCGTTTAGTAATCAGGATCATTTAATAAATGACCGTGTGATGAACAGGGATAAAGTAGTGAACTAGGAAATAAGAAAAAAAATCCTACAGTCAGTTGTGAAGGGCATTATAGAATATTGTATTAACTTGTTATGTATAAAATAGTTATTTTCTTTATCAGTTGATACCATAGCCTATTACTT
>OZ038321.1:13972912-14073083 GCA_964035795.1 Pterobdella sp. o SKG-2022 | reverse complement strand
AGGCAATCTTCATCTTTGAGCTCATTTGCTAACTGCGTCAACTTTTTTCAGCTTTCTCAATCCTTAATGGTTTTCAGTAGTTTGTATATCTTTTGTTACCGGGTCTCTAATAAAACATCCACATGTTTCATTTTCCGTCTTTTTCTGCTTCTTTATCTTAGGCTGGTTGCCAAAATACGACCTATTGAGCGACTTCTTTGGGATGCCTGCAACAAGAGCAATCTCATTATTTGTTATTGTCTCAGCTGATATCTTGGTACAGTAAAGCGTTAGGATCTTTAGTTAAATTTTTTAAATCATTTATAACATAAAATTTGTTCCATAATTAGGTCAGTTGCAAGTATTATAAGCGTGAGAAACAAGCTTTCTATTAGAAATTTGTTGTAACTATAGTATTTATTTTTTATCAAAAATTATAAATATTTAGCTTCATCTAATGATGGAATTACAAAATGAGAACTTTCTTAAGTGAATATTTTTTGGCAAAAATTGATGGAAATAAACATTAATAAGTTTTTCTTCCAATCAAATCTTCAACACACAAAAGACTGCTGGAATTTTTTAAAAAAATTTGAAGTTTTATCCAAGCATGACATTTTCACGAGTGAGTAAACGCTCAAAAAACAAAAAAAAATCATAAACTAAACTAAATATGACATACTCGTGAATTTAAACTTAAAAGTCTCACTTTCGACTCTCATTACATGCACTTGTCCCAGTTTTAAATTTACCATTTATAATGACTATGCTACACATTTTAGATAAATTAAAAATAATATCTTTTGAATTTCATGATGCTTAGAATGAATATTTTGGTATAATTTACCGCAAGGTCTTTATAAGTTTTTTTGACTTCTAATATTTTATAAATTTTTAACACTTTCATCCACTATTTTTATGGAATTCATCATTTGACTAAAAACAAAAATTTCCTAAACTTTTGAAAAAGAATTTAGGAAAATGTTTTCAATTTATTAAAAATATGACAACAATTTTTAATGCTCGTATATCGATGTTTTAAATTGCTTCTTTGAATAGAGATCTGTTCATTGAAATTTCACCAATAATCTTTCCACTGATAAGTCTAAACAGACCTCCTCACGCTGTAGTGTTCAAAATGACGTCTTTAAATATGACTTTTTAACAAATAATCAAAAAAAATCTCGTCTGTTTATTTTTTTTGATTTCGAAACCTTTCTTATAGCTAATATGGTCTGTTAATGATTCAAAGGGTATAAAAATAGAAACTTGAAGTCTGGAACGCCCAGAACTTTATCAATGTTTCAATTAAATAGAAAATGTGAGTAAAGTATAAGTTGAAAAAAATATCATAAAGCGAGAAACTTAGAAACAGATGTCACACGATGAATATGAGAATTTCGTTTATACAATTTATTCTTAGTACTTAACATAAACCATGGAATAAAACTAATATAAACTCATATTTAAAAATTTTCAAATACTTTCAAATACAATTCATAATTACAATGCATTAATGCACAATTTTTTGAATTACTATGCATTCATCTATCTGCTTCAGCTAAAAATTTTGAAACCTTCATAATACACATTTTTATAATCGATTATGTTCATCATATAGACATGGAGAGTGTTTGTCCTTCTACACCTAATGATCGCATAGTGAATCGGAGGGCTTGGTGCATTTATAAACTTGTATACTATCGAGCTTGGTTTCATCTTATTGTTGCAAGCTGATACTTCAAGCAAATATGATTATTTTATTTGTACCAGGCTAATCCACAAAAAAGCTTTTTAAAATTGTTTGTTTTCTAGGCACCTTTGAGCTTAAATTATTCTAAAATGTTATCTAATTAGTCTGAACGTTTTCATTTATATCTAATTGTGAAATAGCCGAAACTCGTCCAATTCTCACACGTCTTGTTGCTCGTGTGTCTAGTGTCAATAAAATGAGACAGAAAAGTTTGAACCGGTATAACTTATTCGATGTTTCAGAAATCTTGAATAATTTTTTTTTTAGCTTAACCATTGTTTCTTAAACGATTTCAGTTTATTTGAAATAAACTGAAGAATACCATGCGTTTTAACCATTTTTTCGATGCCTTAAAAGAATATTATTAGGGCTTTTCTTTAAAACTTGATAATTTATTTGAAAAATTAATTTCAATCAAAAAGAAAAAAAAAGTGATGATTTTTTTTAATTGTAAAAAGTATATTCTAAATAAGCTTCTTATCAAATTCATAGAAGTTTATACCAAAGGAATCTACATTTCATTTGAAAATTTTCTTTTAAGCCCACCAAGATTACATCCCCTTACGCGTCTGCATGTTAATAGAAACAATAAATTCTTAATTTAAACTGTGTGGTAATTAAACACTAACAATCCCTTCAAAGAACTGAAGCATAGTAAAAGAATTCTTCAAGCCTAATTTAAATTGTTAACATGGAAAAATATTTTTCATATTGATTCTTATAGAATAGTCTAAACCAAATATTGAAGGAAACCAACAAAAAGTATTTATCAACTTAATACATTTGATCCCTTTATAATGTGAATTTGTCTTACGAAAAGCTTAGTGTATTAAGTTAAATATTTTAAGTTTGTTTTTTCCCTAAAGTTAATAGCTTATTAAATTTTGTGAAGAACTCCCGTTATCAAGTGAGGTTTATAAAATGATTGTATACTTGATAATGTGATTTACTTTGGTGGAACGATAAACTTTGAAGTGTTTTTAAGTTGAAACATGCCTATTCTGAAGTCCCAAATTTCTCGAACTTGTTTCATTAAAAAGAAATTATCTAAGCTTTTTGTTAAGATTATCTTTTACACATACTACATTTCATGAAAGATCAATGTATTAAAATAATATTATTCTCTGTTTTATTTGATCCTAGGTGTCTCAAAAGTCTAGTCTTGATTTTTCTGTTTTCACTATTCATATGACAGAGAATCAAGTCTTCTTAGTGTCTGATTTGTTATGGCATGAAAATTCTTATTTTTTTTGTTTGAAAAACCGTTTATCATTATTTTTTTAAAATCCTTTCATGCATAAGAAAAGTAGATAGCAGTTTTCTCCATCTAAATCATTCATAGTCATATATTAATAATTATTTTATGCTATAATGGCTTAGCGTGTTTACTTCACTTAACTTATAATTTTGTTTTTCACATAATTTCAGTTCATTTTTATCTATTTCTTTGCAATTTAACGTATGTTTCAACGTCATTAGACTTGTTTTGTTATCGAAAGTTTCGATAAACGAAATTACATTAGTGCCAAATAAGGTTACCTTAACACCAAATCATGTCTCCAGTGGGTATTTGAAAGCTTAGGGACGCCTTTCTGAAATAGGACTACCGTCGAAGCACATCGCTTTGCATTCGATTTTTGTTTGTTTTCAAATAGGGATTTTGAAACTCTCTGGGTCAAATTTCATATAAATATGTATTAATTTTTGCATAGACATAATTTTCTATATTTATCGTTTCAATTTTATTATCGAGTTTTCTACTCATTTTTAATACATTTTCATTGCACTGATTTTGTCCCACCAATAAAAAATCAATGGGATCTGTGTTATTTTGCATAAGAGCCTTTAAGCTCAGGTGACAATTCAAGATGACACAGGCCTTGCTAATAAGGGTCCAGGTGTTCCAGCATGCAGTCTCATGAAGTGTAGCTTCTATTAAACAATGACTTTATTGAGAGGTATGTTGTTTTGTATAATTTTCTTATATTTATTGAAAAATTTTGCAAAAAAAGTTACAGAACAGTTGTGGATGGAGTGTGTTTTGCAAAGTTGAACGATTGAATTATCGATTAATGCAATGTTCATTTTGATTTTGAATACATGATGAAGAAAGGAAATTCCCACTTGAACCGATAAGGTAACTTGAAAACATTTAATAACACCACAAGGTTATTATAGGGTTTTACCACTTATACAATAATCTTTGCGACCAATTAGATAGTTTTTCGCCTAAATGAATAATCTTTGCGTTCGTTTTCTTTCATCCGTCCTTCTAAGGCGATTTTCAGCAAATTTTCGTGATGCAGATCATGGCCTATCCATCTGGATTTTCTTTTTTTGTGCCATAAATCCTCTGCTTTCATTAAACCGGCTTAAGACTTCTTCATTGGTCAGCTTGTCGGTCCACTTCACTTTCTCTTTTCCTCTAGACCCAAATTTCCATAGCTTCCAATCTTTTCTTGTATGTTAGTTTTTTTTTCTTGAAAATATTCATGTATCATAATGTTTAAATATTCACGGGTTGTGCAAAAAGCTTTGTTAGTTGATAAATATTATTTTTTTTAATGAAACTTCTAAAAATGATTATTTCAGTACTTTCGCAATTTTTTTGGAGCTCTATGATTGGTTCATAAACTAGCCTAAAGCTATTCAATACTTTTTGAGTGATCGCGAAGTGCCTGCAGTCGGTATGTAGGTCTGTTTCATGAGAGAGTAACGATACGAAGGTTAATATTTCTCTGTCTTCTGATTGGTTGCTAAAATTTTCGATTTTTTTCGCAAATTTTGAAAAAACAATTATTGAAGATTAATTTTTTGTTGTGGTTTGATTGGTTGCTTTAAATTGAGATTTTTTTTAGCAAATTTAAAAAAAAATAATCATTTTTTTTCAATTTTCTATTTTTTTTGGATATTCCATGTAGCTATTTTCAGCTCCCCTTCATGCAGGTTTTGCAGAGACCCTATTTTCTTTATCTGACTTGGCATCATTGAGTTTGTTTTTGTTTTCAGAGGTGGTTTTCCGTTGCCTCTCTCTATTTCCTTGCAATTCTGTTTTTTAAAATGCTTCAGTCTTTTTCAGTTTAAGATGAAAGATTCTTCGACGTACTTGTCTAGAAGGAATCTTTTTATTATTAGAAAATCTTAGTGAAAATTCTCTAGATTAATTCATCATAAATTAAATTATATTAATTTGACCTAATTAAATTTTTCTAGTCTAAAATATATTAATTCACTATAAGCTATTTCCCTACAAATATTGCTTGCTTAATGATGAAAAATCTACCAAAATATAACTCAATATTTTTGATTTATTGCATAAATATAAAATAGAAAAAAAAACCCGTAATTCTAGCCAAAAAAAGAATTAATCGTTCAAAGTTTATAAAACAACCGCTATCGCCGGATGCTAAAAGTAAAATCCCTATTGGGACTGAAATTTTAAAAAATATATCTCCTACTAAAGTTTTTTTTTTAAAATTTGATAGAGCATTTTTTTTTTGAGAAAAACATGATGGGAAGAAGAGGTGCCTAATCAGAAACGGGTCTGAAAAAGATATCGCTGGAACACCGCAGTTCTCTTTATTGAAAAATGCTTGGATGTATCATTAAGTGCTCTGGTAAAAAAATGAGTTATGAATATTAACTGATTCCCACTCTATATTGTGTTTTACAAGGTTTTGTGAATAAATTTTCCAATAGAAGACTTTGAGAAAAAAATTTTTCTAGTAGACTAAAAAGTTTCAAGTCAAACTTTTAGTTTTAGTAATATAATTTTAAAAAATTTTTAAATCTCATTATTATTATTATTTGTAGAGTGCGCGGTTTGCAAACTAGGTTTGCTGCATTGGCGCTTGAAAAAAAGCTAGGAAATGCGGCTATAAAGATGCGTTTCTAAACGCTTGCGGAAGTGTTTAAAAGAAGGTGAAAGACCATTTTTTGAACATTCTCTTAAAGAGAGTGAAAGAGAATTCCATAAATGAAAGGTGATATGCGAAAAAGAGCGATGTGAAAAAGAGTTAAGAGAGACAGGTTGATGCAGCTATAAACCAGAGTTCGAAGACTTGAAAGACTCATGAGTCTGTCTGATAGAAAAAAGTTCATATAAGTAAGCCAGCTGATTAAAATATAGAATATTAACGGTGAGCCAAAGTAACTTGAACTGAGCTCTTAGTGCGTCCGGCAACCAATGAAGCCGATCGGGGCAAGCACGAGGTGAAGAGTAGTCGGCTTGAAAAAGAGTTTTGGCAGCTCGTTTTTTAGAGATTGCAATTTGGAAATGAGACAGTTTTGAAGTCCACAAAGAAGAGAGTTACAATAGTCGAGCCTGGTAAAAACTAAAGAGACTGTCAAGGCAACGGCAGTGTTAAGGGGTAAGAATTTGCGTACTTGTTTGATCGCATAGAGATAAAAGTTGGATGCTTGTATAATCTGAGAAGCAGTGTGTGAAGTTGAGGCTACGATCAAGAGTTACACCTAGTATTTTTAGTTTGGACGATATTGGAAGATTAGTGCCGTTTAAAGTGACTTCAGTAGGGAGATTGCATTTAGCAAGAAGAAAAGGTGTGACAAAAACATTAGCTCGCTTTTGGTGGGACTTAGAATGAGATGAATGAGGTCAGTTACGCATTCGGAAATCATCAGCAAACTGATGATATAAAACGGCGTGCCTTTGTATGATCTTGCTAATGGGAGAAGTATATAGAGAAAAAAGTATAGGTCCAAGAACGGAGCCTTGGGGAACAACAAAGCGAAGAGGAAGAGGAGTAGAAGAAAAACTGCTTATTTTAACAAATTTTTTGCGTTTGAAAAGATAGGAATGAAACCAGGATAAATCAATGCCAGAAATGAGATAGAAGTCTTGTAACATATTGGAATGATCGATGGTGTCGAAAGTTGCTGAAATGTAATGTAATGCGGTATTTAGAAAGCGCTTTTTCTTATAGATCAAAGCGCTTGCTACAAATTTAATGTAGCGAAAACACACTGTGGAACAGGTGCTAATTGTCGGCCCTCGCGGGATCGAACCTGGTAACTTTAGCTAATTAGTCTAATGCTCAACCATTGAGCTATAGGGGCCGACAATGTATAAAGATACCAAAACGGCCGCAGACCCGGTAGCACAGATGTTGTGGAGGCTATCAGGGGTGTACAAAATCGCAGTTTCCGTTGAGTGATGAGAATGATACGCTGATTGGAAAAGGTTGAAGTTGCGCAGTAAAGAAACGGGAAAGGATAGTCTCTTGAAAACAACTCTTTCTAAAATTTTTGAAATAGTGCTGAGCTTTGAAATTGGACGATAGTTGGATGGCTGCATGGGGTCTAAGCTATTTTCTTCAGTAAAGGGGTTACCTGCACCATTTTTAAAGAAGTTGGAAAAGTTTTGAGCGAAAATGAAAAAGCGGAAAGTTTGCATATAATGGAGGCGAAGCTGCCAGAAAACCGCTTCAGCAAGAAAATAGGAATTACATCTAAAGGTGAAGAATGATCAGTTTAATGATTTTGTTAATAGAAGAAGGTGGGAAAATAAGAGATTTGATTGCTCATCGTCAGTTGAGGAAACCCGACGAGATGTAATGTAATGCAGTATTTATAAAGCGCTTTTCCTTATAGATCAAATTTAATGTAGCGAAAACACACTGTAGAACAGGTGTCGGCCCACGCGGGGTTGAACCCGGTAACTTTTAGATAATTAGTCTAATGCTCAACCATTGAGCTATAGGGGCCGACAGATAAATTAGTGGTTGGTAAGAAGTTGTAAATCACATTAATTTTAGTCTTGAAAAAAGTGCTAAAGTTATCAACAAAAAAGCAGATTCCGCAAAAGTTTGGAGAGAAAGGGGAGAAGACCTGTGAAGTATGGAGTTTGCAGTTTTTCAAAAGGGTTTGGAATTAGGTGTCACCGAGGATAGCGATAGATTTAGATAATCCGCTTGTAACTTGTTAATGGCGACGCAGGCAAGTTTTTCAATTTAATTCAAGTGATTCAAAAGATTGTTGGACACATGCATGCAGAGCTTTCGGAGGCTGGATATCTGTCTCGATTTTCCTTCTTCGGCGTTTGGTGGTGAAAGCATTCTCAGACAGATGGAAGTGTGGATGCAAGCTGGGACAGAGTGAGTACGTGAAAGAGAATGAAAGTTCATCAGCGAAAGGAATAACTTTTCCACGGAACTAGCAGTCATCGACTGTGGAAATTTGAGAATTAATAAGTGAATCATTTATAAAGTTGAGCTCTCTCAAAGCCGGCCAAGTTGAGATTCCTATAAGACCGAGAAGTGACACAATGAGTTGAGGCCGTACTAGGCTAAAACAGCATGCTATGAGGAAATCATCGGATTTAAAAACCTCGCTACCAGGGTCTAAAATAAGATGAGAAAAATTGGTGTAACAATAAGGTCTTAGAGTGTTGCCAAGGTTGTGAGTTGTAAACTTAATATGCTGCACCAAACCGTGTTTTCGCAAAAGAATATTAAGCGGATTATCAAGATCGTGGCAGTTGGAGGTATTAAAATCTTTTACTATTATGAAGTGATTAAACGTCGAAGAAAGAAAATAAAGATGAACTGTTAGTTCATGGATAAAATTACTAGAGTTTGGAGGGTGGTAAATAACAGAAATAGTCAGAGACTGTGTCGGATAAAAGGCTTGAGCAGTTAAGGCTTCAAAAGAAGAGTGCTTCAGTTTAATTGAGTTGGAAGAAATCAAAGAAATGCCACCACCATGCTTTTCATTAGAACGATAAGAAGGTAAAACGTGGTAAGCCTATGTCGTATTTTGTGACATAGTCTGCATTTGCTGGAATCAACGTTTGAATATTTGAAATTTCTCAAATAATTAAAGAAAGATCAAGAGCGGCCATATTCACCGGTAACACAACCTTTTATTTTTTTGCTTGCAAAGATTATTTATTTGAACGCAAATATTTTCTATTTAGACGATAAATTATTCAATTCGACACAGATTGTTATCGAACGAAAACTTTATATAATTCTAATTTTGTATAGCAAAATTTCTGTTTTCAGAGCAAAAAACTGAATTGAAGATTGAAGAAAAACAAAGATGAATGAAGTTATTGACAATAATCCTAAATACACTTCACGACAAAATGATTGAAAGAAAGATTGAATGACAAGATAAGGTAAATGACTCACAGTTGTTCTGTCAACACTGTTTCAACAATATAGAACACTCACCAGTAACCATAATGAAACCAAATTCAGAATTTAAGGCACCAACACACGTAAATGGTATAATAAGGAAAATGATTGAAATACCAGGAAAAAGCAGAGATAAAACGAAAGTAGAAAAAAAGTTTATTTTCATTATGGAAAAATATGAATATATCGAAATTAAATAGAATTTGAAAGAATTCATGAAGAGGAAATGTAGGAAAATCAGAATATAAATAAGTGTAAAATTTGATAAATGAAGAAGGCATTGTCGACCGATATTTAGAAGTAAAAGAAAGTTAAATGAAATGGTGATACTGGTTCATTAAGTAAGGAAAAGAAAACTTATGAAACTCAAAGAAAATTGTTAACATAAGAATAAACAGCCGTTCTCTCAATAGTGCACAACCTTGAAGTATGGATGAGTTAAAAAGCAAAAGCATGAGACAAACTGGAAAGAGTACAAGCCGTAGTACAAACAGTAGTACTGAAGTTGATATTGAGAATGCCAATGAGCACTTTATACAGGGAACATTGAAGTTTTTATCAAAGGCTAAATTCATTTTACAATGATAACAGAAAAAAAGAGAAACTAGGGAAGAGTTTTAAAGAATTTGAACATAATGGCATTGATCGGTACAGTAGGTTTTCAAAGATCCGGATGCCTAAAATCCGGATTCATCAATAATCCAGAAAAATTTCCACTGCGACATTGTGACTAAAGCCTAATAGAAATAATAAAAAGGGAAATGATCCAGAAATACCCATTCCAGTAAAAAAAAATTGAATGAAAAAATGCCAAAGCTGAAAATTTTTCATAATAATATACTAAAAATCTAAAAATAATATACTAAAAATACATTAAAATCATTTTATAAATCATCACCACTCGGAGCTCAAAACTAATGTGATAGCCACAAAAAATTTCAATAACAGTACAAAAGATATGAAAATGAAGAAATTGGTCAAAAAACGATTATTGATGAGTTATTTAAATTTGCAACTGATCTATTAGCTGAACTAGAAACAAAAAGTTGTGACTAAAAATTTATTTGCTTCAAGATGAACTTATCAAAGAGAGACAAAAACTAACGAATGAACAGACGCTAAAAACATTTTCAAGCAAATGCTTAAGAAACAGTAAATTTTTGATAGAGCGCTGCCACCAAAAGGCTTCTTTCAAAAAACCTTCACTTTTCCGTATTTCAAAAATCCCGACAATCTCAAGTCTCGACATGTCCAGATTTTTGAAGGCCTACTGTAATTATAACAGTTAAAATACCAAAAAAAGTATGAATAACGTTGGAAAAAGCACAATAAATTTCAAAAATAAGTAAAAAATATAGTCTAAAAGAAATTGAAGAAAAACTGTGAAAAAACATAGACGAGAAAAGAAAAAACGAAGAAAGACACCAAAAAATAGTATGAAAGATAAAAAAAATTTAAAAATATTTAAAAATATTTAAAAATATTTAAAGGTGTGAATGTGGGCAAGACAGAACTTTATGGAGTTTTATAAAGTAATGAAGAAAAAAAAGTGAGTGTATAAAGTAGATGAGTTGAATATAAGAGTTAAAAAAGCAAAAAGATGGATGGAAGAAAATATCAAAAATAAAAGGAACATTAGAAATGACGAAAATAAGTTTTGCACCAACAATGGAGCACGCTGGAAATGACATATATTATTATCCAATATATTATTATTATGCAGCAAATATCACTTTCAATCTTCGATTAGTTTGCAATGAATAAAAACGCAGATTCAAATTTTTTAACTAAGCTTCTCAATATTCCAAAAAAATATTTTCGAATTTGATGAGGTAGAATAAGCTTGAATAACTAGTGCAAACTCAAACACTAGTAAATTGGAAAATAATGCACAAAACTCTACAAATCTTTGCTTACCAAATTAAATTTGATGGTTAATTATATAAAAAAATAAAATTAGTTACAAGAATTCTAAGAATTTCAAACAATTTTTATAAACTGAAACTTTGAAACTAGATGTGATTTTTTAAATTCATTAAACTTATTGTATTTTTGCTTCTGCTCGTTTTTACAAGTATAAGTGAAAAAAATATAATTTACAGGAATTTAATAAAAAAGTATGAAAAAATTTTCGAATTTAAATAGATTTTTTAATTATTTTTAAAATCATTTCACAAAATGTAAAACTGAAATACTTTGTAATTACAACATTTTGAAGTTGAAGCCAAACTGGAATATAAACACAAAAAAGCATTCAGATAAAAAAAACACTTTACTTTCTAACGTTCATTCTCCATCATCATCAGACGAAGAAGACTTATGGACATCTGTTGGATCGGTGTCTTCTTTCAAAGATACCCCACGATTTAAACTTGTTTGGTACAAATTATAACTTGATTTTTTTGCAAATTCTTTATGATCACTTTGTTCAACGGTCTTTTCTATTAGTTTGCTCAAGGGCTCAGTTCTTTCAAGACGTTCCAAAACTAGTTTCCTTTCGGTCTCCACAAACTCAAACGTTGGCTTTGATTTTTTATAATTAATAAATCATTGAAATTTGATAAAAACTAAAATTTGTTCAAATATTTTCATTAAAATTATTCTAACGGCAATTTTTAAAAACCATAACCCTGATGTTTCATAACGGTAACAAACCTTGTAATCTCTCCATTGACGGGATTTAGGTTTTGAATGGGTTGGAATAGGGTTTTTGAGTTGTTTCACATAATCGTAAACACTCAAATTGTTCTGTAAATAGTATTTTTAGTTGATTAAAATTAAAAAACTACTTTATTATTTCAAAGATTTTAAGCCTTTACACTTTTGTACATTTTCAAAGCTAAGCCAGTTTTTCAAAATTTTAAAATAAAACCTCGATAAATCTTAATTAATTTCATCAAACTAATCTATCAAAATATCTCACTGCATCGACAAGGGAGGGTTCAAGACCAGCATCTTGTAGGGGAGGCCAAAAGGTTAGACGGTCTTCCAAACACACACAATAATGCAGCACAGATCTGTTAATCTTTAACAGTGAGGTTTTATATGTGCAATGAAAATAATTGATTCTGATCTCTATTTTTATAAAAAGTTTTCCAATTGTTTATAGGTAGTATATCAAAATATAATTTTTTTTCACCAGTCAAATCATCGTTATTATAGTGTAGAGGTGGCCAGAGATTAAATAAGACAGTAATTGATAAGATTTTAAATTTCACGAAAACTGTTGATAAATTCTAAGTTTATTAACTTTATTATTTTATAAAAATTTATATCTTTCAAATAAAACAAAAAACTAATTTTCAAAACAAAAATTTGCGTAAACTTTGCTTTAGTCATTGATATCTATAACATGTATTCTTATTAATTGAAGAGAATTGAAGAAAAAAAGTTGATATACTCCTTTTAGTGATACCTTTTCAAACATATCTTTACCAATAAAAATGAAAAATAAAAAAAACTCTAAGCCTAAAAACGGCTTTCTTAGGAACAGTTTATCTAAGACACAAAAGTGAATATTTAGTACAGCTGAACCTAGGGATAGGCACCTTTGAACAAGTTGGAGTGAACTCACACAAAAAATGTTTGGTGAAAGGTTTAGAATTGATACACAAATGAACATCGGATTAAAAGGTTTGAAGAAAGTCAAGGGTTGTTCCAAATGGAAAAAAATGAAAACTTGAAGTTTCTGATAGTCAACTAATTTCAAATGAAAACACTTTAAATAGATGACCAATTTTAATATTTGATTCTATTAAGTTTAATTTATGAATATTCAAACAATTTGAAGCTTACGTTGTCATTACGATTGACAAGATTGGGGAAATAGTCAATTAGAAATTTGGTAATTTCTAACTTCTCAAACAGCACTGCAAGATGGAGCACTGTTTTTCCTCCGATGGTAATTCCTTTTAAGTTTTAATGCGAGTTCAATTAAAAAATTTGAATCAAAATTGTGTTCAAAATATTATAAGACGTCTTTTCAGAAACATCGTAAGTATTTATTATTAATATGTTCCAACAAAAACATCAAATGTGAGAAGTTTTTTAATACATTTTTTGAGAAATAAAAGCTATAATTTCCAATAATTTTGATGTTGTTGTTTAAAACTTTCATAAAAAATGTAAAAATCCAAAAATTATTGAGCAGAAAAGACTTGCATAGTTAAAGCGGTTTTTATTGAGTTCGTAAATATCAAAAATATTTTGATTAGAAATCAACAAAGATGAATCAAAAACACTGGTGCCACTGCTTGAAATGAAACAAACTGAATATAAGCAGAGTCTTCAAAATTTTGTATATAAAGCTGATTCGATTATAGAATTGAGTATGATTGAAAAAATTGAGTTCAATTACAATGCAATAATGAAATATACTCATTATTAAATAATGAAATATTTAAAAAATATATATTATTTTGCTAAATACAATTTGAATAAATAATTATTTTCATATTCTAACTGCGTGTCAGTAAAATCCATGTAATTGCATGTGTTTAAGTGTTTTAGAGCATTAAATGGCTAGAGGCGAATGAATTTTTTGGTAACTTTTTACTTTATTCATACTTATAGCTTTATGCTCATACTTTAAAACAAAAACTGACTTTATTTGTACGATATGTTAAGACTCGGATTAAAGGATTATAATTTAACATTGATGAAAGCAAGTATATAAATCTTAAGAAAAAAATTTTTCTCATAAGCAAACAGAAACTGGAAACTTTAATGGATAAAGCAATGTTAACATGTACCTTGAGCACATTTTTTCTCCATCGCATGCCTTGCAACACTGCTCATATCTCCTTTTATTACAGCCATTTGCAACAACTTTATTTCATTCTACAAGTGTTATTCAATATAAACTTTTTTTAAATAAAAATAAATTGGAAACATATTTTCAAACTCGTATCATTTATTAAAACTTTTGCATACTTTAAAGTGGAAACAATGACAAAACCTCACATTGTACGAATCTATTTTTTTGAGGAATGTTTGCATGTTATAATACTGCTTGGACTCTGCGATCTCTAAAGCCGTTTTATTCTTTGCTGAGTCTCTAAACAATTTTTACATACTGTTAAGATTATAGCCATGCTCACACAAACTTTAGTTATTTAAAAAAAAAACCAACAGCCTGATTATCAGTCTAAACGCCTTAAATGTACAAACACATTCACCTTATATCAGTTATATGGTCATAAGCGTTGACGACCAATTGTTCGACTTCAATCAAGTTATCTAATTTAACAAAGTCTAAAACATGGTCATCTAAGATCTGTCGTACTTCACTGGCTTTTTCAAGATCCTTCACAGTAGCATGGTAATTAGGGATAAACATAGTTTTTAATATTTATATGAAAATTTACTTAAACGTATAATTTATAGAAAAATTATAGAAAATTCAATTCCGAAACAAAAAATAAAATTTTTTTAACTTTCAAATTTGAAACTTTCTCACTCGGAGATTTTAACCAATAAGCACACGTGAAAACTTCAAAACATACCGAATATATGTAAGTGTAATCTCTCGCTGTATATCCATCCACATCTCTGGCTGAAATGTTAATATTTCTTTCTAAAAGTTTTTTAACAATTTCTACTTTTCCATTAGGTAAGTTTTTGGCGATGATTCTGTGAAGCATGGTGCATCCGAGTTCATCTCTCAACATAACATCTGCATGCCTGCACACTATCAGTGCGCTCTCATTGCTTATTCTGTTTTGGAAGGCCCAAAAAGCTAGAGGTCCACATGGAGGTACTTCTGAATTGTTTGGAGGTTCAATAAAAATTTGATTGTTTTTAGAAAAAATTGAATAAATACGTGAAATTAACTTTAAAGTCTTAAAAACATTAAACATTTTTGAAATGAAAAAGTGAAAAAATTGATTTTTTATTTGAAACAAACTTCTTTAACCTTCATATTGAGGGGATAAATCGGCTCCAAATTTTAAAAGAAAATCCAAAATTTCTGGGCTTCCGAGTGTTATCGCAGAAACCACGATAGGTCTTTTTATAAGCTCAGAACGATAATTCACTATGTTGGTTGTAGGATAATAATAGTCTATGATATTCACCTTTTTCTCAGCTTGAAAATTTTGAATTTTCAGTAGACAGGTGTGTAAAATTAACAATAATTTTTCACCTTCTCCTAAAGCAATAATATTCATACAATAATCATAATCAGAAGCAAAAACTCCGCAAAAAAATTCATTCAAATGTAAATATTCTTCCATAAGTTTAACAATTTCTGTTTGTCCTCGAGATTTAGCAATATCTATCAGAAATCTGTCTCCTTTTTTAAATTTGACTCTCGCTCCTGCTTTGAGCCATCTCAGTGCATCCTTTAGGTCATTTCTCATCACTTTTTTGAACACAAATTTTCTTAGTTGAAACATTAAAAAAACTAATAATATGGTAACTCAGATATTAAAGTGCAAACCGGCTGCATGAAGACCGGGTAAATTTTTTGGCTTGCATTTTGTTTTCATAACACACTCTTCTCTTTTATAATATTTTTCCACAGCCATTGTTTCTCCTTTTGAATTTGATATGGAAGAATCTGAACCTAACAAAAAAATGATTTTGTCTAAAATAGATTCATTAAGGTTTAAATAAAGTGAACCCAATTGGGGTTTTTTGGAATTAGAAAACCTTCAACTTTTTTCTCTCAAAAGTCCAACCTTGACTTTATAGCGGTGGAGAATGTCAGCGGGTTAGTGTTAGAGCTATGCCGTCGGAAACTCATGTTCTTGGTAGGGCTTTTCTAGACGAATTGGTGGGACATCAGCGGTGAAAGTCCGTGACTCGGCTAATATAGGGTAATGGTGAAGACTGATCCGTTCGGGAAGCAGAAATGCTTTTGCTTCAGATGGTGGTGATCAACAAACCAATGCTCCAGTTTTTGTTACTTGTTTTTCCAGTAAATAAATCAACTCATGGTCAATGGTAAGGGAACACCAGTCGTCTCAAGCGTGACACTGCGCCTGTGAGAACCGTAGCGAAGCATCATAGTATTAAAATCTACTAGAAAACATAGCTTAATTTTCAAACAGCACTATAGTTAAAGCCCGTGACTATCCATCCTTACGTAGAACAAGAGTTAACCCAAAAGCTTCCGATGACGAGTCTGGCTTAAACCCAAATGAAAGACAAAACTCCGATCTTTCGCTCAACAAATGGATTTTTTGTCTCAAACAAAGCTAGAGCGTTTGAAAACTGTTGCACTTTCAACTCTGAGTTTGTTCAAAGTGAACTCAACCTTCACATCAACCAACACAACCTTCAAGCAATCTGCATCCAAGAATATCGCCTTCTTCCCAAGGACAGTGACCCGAATATCATAATCCGTGATAAAGGCCTCAGAATCTTGTTCACAGTATCGGCATACTTTATCACCAACAATGCCACTGTGGGAGGTGTTGGAATTACGGTTCGAAAACAGCTATTTCCATTGTTAACTTCCACCAAAAAGTTGACAATAGAATCCTCATGGATTCTTTCAAAGGCAACCCTAAAACTGTTTTTGTGCCTTGTTATTCTTTTTATAACTTCGCCCCACTAAAAGAAGTAGAAAGGTTTTACGTAATCTAGGCAACTGACATCTACCATACCTTTCTACAACAACTTGCTTGTCGGTGGCGACTTCAATGCTCGACTATCTGGTAAATTTTCATATCATAGCGTCGCAAAACGAAATGGTGAATTCCTTGAAACTTTCTTCCAACACAATCTTTCGGCCGTTAAAACGTTTATTCAAAAACCCGACCAAACATTATGGACATGAAGACATCCCGCTAGACACCTTGATCAAATTAACTATATTATTTTCAGAAAACGCTGGAGAAACAGTTATAATGACTGCCGAGCCTATACTTTTTCTGCTACTATTAGAGGTGATTACAATGTAGTAACAACAAATGTCAAACTGATTCTTTGTGCTCCAAAAAAATCAACAGGGAAATCTCACTACTGACAGACACTGTTCCATGAAAATAATCTGGTCACTACCATGGATGATTTAATCTATTCGAAATTTGACGCTTTACCAATAGATCAACAGGCTTACACATTCTTTGTATTCATATGTAGCGAAGTCGGCAAAAAAAAACTACCAAATCGTCCAAAACGATCTTCTCCTACCATTGAGCACCAATATATGGATCTACTTCGATCAAACACAAAAAAAGCTACAATCTAACGAGTTCAACTTTATCATTATAACTAATGCCAGACATATGACCGCCTTGAAAACGCTAGACTGAAATCCTCTTAGAATTCTCAAAGGGATCATGTGGAAACCCAAAGAACGCCTGGAATCTAATAAAGGAATAATGAAAAAAAAATCTATCTTAATCCGAAAATAAAATCGTCTCAAAATCTGAAAAGACCACTTTCAAAATCTACTTTCTGTTGAAAAAAACGATGGTTTGAATCAGTTTAACTGGGTGAAGTTGTTTGACATCAACCCAAAAATTATAACTGCCGAATTTAGTATAAAAGAGATCACAGATTCACTCAAAGCAATGAAACCCAATAAAGCCCTTGGCCTTGATGGTTTTACACTAGAAGTCTGGAAGCTCGAAAAAACAAAAATACCTGAAAAAGTTTCGCCTCGAAACATTTAACGGTGAGCGTCTCAATGAATAGGGGATATCTGGTATCAAATTTGTGTCTAAACTAGGAGTCTTAACTCGTTGAACCAACTACTGATCGAATGCACTACTGGAATACCCTAAATATTCAAATATTAATGCAATTAAACTAAATTATTTCAAAGTAGTAAATTTAATTATTTTAACCGAGACGAAGAAAGTGGTTAATGGCTGTTTGTTGGTAGCCCAGAGCAACAAGGTGCAGAGCTGTTGTGCCATCATCAGCCTTTGCGTTAATGTTAATGCCGCCCAGAGCCATTCTATATATAATTCTGTCACGTTTTTTTGATTCTAATTCTAAAAATTTTCAAAAAATAAGTTTTCACCACATACCTTGTTACTAATCTGTATTTCGATCTGTCTTTATGAAACGAACGCCACATACTGAAATATTTAAGAAAGGGATGAATTTATTAATACTGGCACACCTGAAACAAACCGCTCTGCAAAAAGATGCAAATAGGTCCAGCCTTTTCTTCCTTCTTCATATGAAATGAGACCAAGATTTACTTTTTTTTGTAAAATGAGGTCATTTGCTTCTGTATAACTTTCTAATGTATCTTTCTCATAAAGCTTATAAAGTTCACTTTCTTCAAACATTCTCATATGTTTCTCTGATTCTTCTGTACAATTGATAATAAGGCTATATCAATATAAAATATTCAAATTATAAACAAGCTCAGACTCAAAAAATTTTTACTTTCATTGAAACATTGTTCAAACCACGTCAAATACTTTTCAACCTTGAAATTCTTGGGGTGTAGTGGCTCCATTCTCCAACAAAATCTTAACAACTTCAAAACTCCAGTAGCCCAGTTCTTTTAAGCACACAACAAGAGGTCGCGCGGGTGAGTAGCTTAAATTTTTTGTCTTTAAGTCTACCCGCCCTAAAATATACCAAAACAGTTTTTTTAATTAAACATGTTCAACATTAAATTTCTATTAAGTTATATTGTACAAACAGAGTTTATATAATGATTTTTAAATCAACTTTCAGGAAAAAATACCCAAAAAATTATAATTTTCGGCAAATTCGTATTAAAATTATGCAAATGACATCAATGACTTGAGACACATACCTTCCTCTATAATAGTCGTAACAAGGGGAGCATCACATGCGAAAGCAGCACAAACTAACTCATTTGTGTATCTGTATTTTCTCAATAGATTCACTAATTTATCGTTGCCTGTTTCTTCGACAAGTTCTGAAATACTTTTATTTCTTTCTACATTTACTCTACACCAATTATTCAGTAACCTTTCCACCATTTCGAGATCTTCACTCTTTCATGTTTTGAGGTTATTTATATAAATTTTTGACTATTTTGATAAATTTATTTTCAAAGTTTTTTGCAATTTTGTTTTTTATAACTTTAACAACTAGCTTAATGTAGGCTAATTACTTGGACAGCAAACCACAGACCAGATCGTACGTCGGTTTCATTTTTCACAGTCATAAAAACATTGTTAAGAATAGTGTGAACAATTCTTACTCCATGATTGTTAGGAATACATGGATCTATTCCTAGTGAAAAATTATAATTAAAATCATCATTTTCTAAATCTTTTGAAATTCCGCTTAAGTTCAATTTTCTATCAAAGCTTTATATTTTAATTCTAGAAATTGAAAACTATTTAGAAACAAAGCGAGTAGAACCAATTCTAAGTAAATGTTCCCCAAGAACCAAGGCATTGGGTCGGAAACAGGCTAGGTGAAGGCATGTGTTTCCATGGATGTTCTGTGCATTCACCACGACCCCTTTAAAAGCAAGTTGATATATGAGAGGAATAAGATCATTAACAGTGCCATATTTCTTGTAAATAACAGGGACTTGGTTGATTAGATGGTGCAGGTAAGTGGATTTGTCTACCTTTGATCTGATATTACGAGTTAAGGATTTAATGTGTAAATCGGTTTGCTAATTATGGCTTTAAGTTACGTCATAAAACGTCTACAAAACTTCACATGATTCTAAATAATAAAGCATAAAACAATTTCAACTAGGACCTTTTTTTAAATTCAAACGCCCTCATCTCTTGAATAAAGGCATAGGCTTGGCTCATTCCTGCCTTAGTTTGCAGAGAGATGAGTTCATAGATCTTGGTGTCTTCAAAGTTTGAAACATTCCAAAAAGGTTCACACTCTTCAAAAGTAGGACACTTTTGCAACAGTTTGAATGGTAATGGTTTCAATTGGTTATCATCATGGGGGAAATAATCCATCCCGGTTTTCACTTAAAGACTACCAAACAGCATGAAACCTCAATTATTTGAAAAATTTAAATTACTACGTTTGTTTTGACAACAAAGACTAAAAGTAACATTTCAAAATATTTTTAACCGTTAATAACTGATTTTATAAGAAATAAATTTAAATAATAAATTTGAAAACGCCACAAAAATTAATTCAAACAGCGCCTATTTTATTAAGGCGCTTCATGTAACCAACAAAACAAAAAAATCAAAAAGATAGAAATAATTCAAAAACAAAATAAAAACTGACGTAGTTACAGTATTTAAAAAACTGTTCGCATGTTTGAAAAAGTAAAGTATTAGATTGAAAAATATTTTAAAAGCTTAATTTAAAAATTGAAACCTTAAAAGGCTGTTTGACCATAGCAAGAATTCATACGGTAAAAAAGTGCATAAAAAGTCATTGAGCTTAAAACCATGTGTATTTTTATTTCTTTTTTGATATTTTAATATCATTTCATTAACTAAACTCCTATTTCTTAAGTATAGTGATGGTAAAAAAATTTATACGTTTGAAGTTAAAATGTAGAGATTATGAAGATGAAAAGTTGATTGAGAAGTATAAAATGTACATCAAAAAGAAAAAATTACACAAGTACTTACAGCGGTTGGTGGATGTTCAATATTAAAACTCAACTCTGTTCAAAAAGTAGAAACAAAATAAAAATAAACATCACTTGAATAACTTTGATTTTTATTTAAAATAATTTTAATACAGACTTCAAATCGAACGAGGTTTCGGAAAATCAGGAATAAATAATGATCAATTTTACTTAAAATTATCTGATTAATTGAAAGTAGATGCATAAAAAGTGCTAACAAAAAGCATGCATTTACAGTAGAACACGGCTCAAAAATGGAAAGTTTAAAAAGCCATGATTTGAAATTGATATAAAAAAGAGACACCAAACAGCATATGGCATGCAGGTGACTCAGAGCTTCATAAATCGGTTCAGTGAACGTGCAAACATTTGAAAAATTAGAATTTACTCTTAAAAATGTATCTACTGGCATCCTCAATCAGATAAAACCTTGATACGTGCTTGATAGGAAGATATATATCAGCGATTACTATAAACCACACTGACCACAACAATAATGCTCATGCATGAAATGGCGCTCACTGCAAGCACCAGCCATCGGTATTTATACTGCCTGTTCACCACACTTCTTAGAAAGATTGGGCCGTTTCTCGCCCTAGACTTTTCACCCGTACGTCTTGAAGATGTTGATATTACAGAACCTCTCTTGATGGCCCTATCGAAACCCTCTGTTGGTATCATGTTGCCCGTCAAATAAAGTCTGTTGGAGTTTGAATGAACTTGATAGTTTCACTTTTAAATGAGAAGTTTATATACATTTTATATATATTCATTCAGTGTTATTTTTGAGTTAATAAAATACGAAGCTAAAATGGTTATAGAAAACACAAGCAAAGATCAGAACGTTTAACTATTTTATTTACTATATCGATACATCGGAATACCATCTTAATGTTAAGAATATATGTTTTCATTTTCAAAAAATTTCTTTTACAAAAACATCTTCAACTTAAGCTTTGATCAAAATCTGTGAATTTCGGAGCAACTATGAAGAGAAATCATCTCTGTTTTTGATTAAACTAATAATATAATGTTGCTTATAAATAAATCAGAATGAAAGTTTTCTTATCCACGATCACAATCAGTTGCTACAACCTAGATTAAAAACTCTATATGACACGATAATCGAAATAATGGGGCACCTTATGGTGTATAAGAAGTTGAGGTCATCGGAGTTTTGAGCACAGTTCTGTTGGGTGTACAACTGCATCGGGTAATAAACCATCTCAGCGTTGACAACATCTGCTCCTGTGATGTGAGTGATTTAGAACTAGTGTTATGCTTGACCTTCAATGATTTTACTTATATTTTTATGAATATTAATAAAAAGTAGGTGGTTTTTTAATGCATTCAAACGTGGCTTTCCAATGCTTATTTTGTTTTCCCTATAGCATAGTTCATCTATTGCTATTGTTAAGTTGTTTTCACATGCTAGCTATCAGTGCGGACATGCTAAGTTCTGGATTTAAATGTAATTTCGCACTGTCTAGTATTGTTTTTTTTTGTTATTCATAGCATACAGTCAGACTAGAATGAAACTAATACAGAAATTTCAACTAAAAAACTTGGTGCTATATAAAATTTGAACCATGGTATTGTACGGCTTCCCATTACATAAGTATTCACATTCAACTTTCTAACTGAGCTTTTGTTAAATTATTGTTTATTGTGTTCATCACAAATTTTCATTCGACCTTACATGACATTCTATGTATATTTTTCTATTTACTTCCTACATAACATCAGTCTTTTACAAAGTGATATTTCGTATGGCCAGCGCTTGAAAGGCCATCTGGCACTAATAAACCATGCCAAAATTTAATAAATAAGTTTCACTCTTGCAAAAAAAACTAAAAACTTGATTTGAGTAATTGATATATAACTAAACATAATAACGTATACATTCTATTCTATATAAAGCAAAATAGCATAATACTTGTGGCACACAAAACCATTGTGAACCTAATAAAAACTAACCAGTGTTCCTAAGGAAAGCAACTACTTTAGAAAATGTTTCAGGCATTGTTTCGAGTCTTTCCTCATCAGAATCCTTCTCTTTTATGATCTCGGGTGTAAATGTCTCATAATTGAAGGGGTAAAGATGCGCAATATTTAATGAATTTTCTCCTGGCACTGCTAAATAAACTATACGGAGAATTCTAAAAAAATCGATTGGTGTTGTAGCATTAAGGCCTGGCATTGTATAAAAACATCCGCTTCCCGTTTCTAGTTCGGTGTAGTTTTCTGTAAAGATGAGGAAAATAGAGGGATTTTAATAAATCATTTAAGCTTCAAACTTTCATTTATATTTCAGAATCATATTATGTAATATTTTCATCAATTTTTTTTACCAAAATACTCAAAAACTATTTATTTTAAAAAACTATAATTTAACCTATAATTAAACCTCATATAAATGCTTCATCATATTTGTTCATGACGAGTTTCAAACTATCTTGAATTATGTTCTATTGAAACAAATGTTGAAGTTTCTCATTTTGAAGTATTTGCAAAAAAAATTATTTTTATCACGTTCACAAACGCACCATAGTCTTTTTTCACTATGACAGACGCCATATTGATAATGGTGGCATTAGGTTGAGATTTCAGCCATTCATTCGCCCTCTCAACCAAGCACTCAAAGGCCTCATAACCATCCTCTGTCTCCATTGGAATCATGTTCTTTATACCTGGGTCATCAACACAATATTTGGGTGCGTCTCAGCTGCTTTTTCGACGCTATATGAACAAACATATTATTATCGAAATTGTGCGTTACCGTAGATAATATTTTATTATATAAACCTAGTTGAAACCTTTGATATATTGAATAATATCTACGTTGAATATCTATTTTCAAATATCTTTTATTATTCATTCATTTTTATATGTATTTCATATGCCAAATAAAAAAAGAATCAAATAAAAGGATCGAGTGTTTGAAATATAAGGAGTATGTGAAAGTCAGCGTAAAATAAAGATGGTATTTCTCACATATGGTGGATGCTTGCGTTAACTTCATGTTCTCATCGCTGCCGTCCTTTACGTAAAAAACTCTCAAAATGAAGGCATAATTGACATCTTCATTCATCGATTCACACCACTTGGTTGACTTTGCGTCAATTTTTTTGCCGTCTTCTGTATGATAACTTGCCGTTTCTATTGTCACTATTCGACCTGTAGTTCAAAAAACAAATTTTTATAATTATTTAAAAAATTTTTAACTCTAAAAATGCTATATAAAAATAAAGTGTAGTAATGTTTCTAAGCTGTCAAACCTTTTAGTTGTTTGTTGCTGATTTTTTGATTGATTTTCTCGACCAGACCCTGGATGGTGTAGCAGTGTTTGTCAGGAATGAAGTCCATGTGGCACAGTGTTTGACTCATCTGCTTGTCTATCTTCGGTTCCAACCATAACCTTTCCCGTTTTAATCTCATTTTGTATGCTCAAAGTTATCTACTTAAATGATAATTTAAACTAAACCTTTTGTTTAAATAACCCATTTAATTTCATCGCAACTTTTATTGAATGCTTCAGAATCGTTAAAAGATGGTTTTCACTAAACAAACTTCAACACAATACTTCAAAAACTGAATTGGCACCCCACAACAACTAAATAAACTTCGTCACTTTCATCCATCAATTTTGGTTTTACTTTTATTTACATCACTAAAAAATTAAAGGTCCTACGAATCACTATTAATGAGAAATTATTGTTCGACCACCAAATTACAACATGCATTCATCATCTTCAAGCTTTGTCTCACATACGTCAATTCCTTGCCAATCGTATGACTTCAACACTGGCTCGTTGTTTGGTTCTTAGCAGACTTGATTATAGTAATTCTCCTTTACTAGACATCAACAAGAACGACTTCAAAGAATTATCAACAAAGCTGTCAGAATATCATTTAACACAAACACACCGCATCACCACTTTCATCACTCATCTAAAAATTACCTCTCCCAACTTCATTGGCTTCCAGTTTACCATAGAATAATTTTTGAAATAGCATTGATAACTTTTGAAACTTATACCACATCCACTCCAGGCTTCTTATCCAACTTCATTCAGACGAAAGCCAACCCAAGGTTATTTCGATCGTCTGCTGCTACACTCTTTATAAAGAATAGTACCACTTATAATATATCCGAACGAGGTTTCAGACATGTCTTCTGCTGTTTGAAACTCTCTACCACCCTACATTACAAACTCAACGTCATAGCCACTTTTAAGTCTCGTTTCAAAAAATATCTCCAGACTATCTTTCATCAATATTTGACACGGGGTGCCTCAGTTGCTTTCCTTGGCGCTATATGAAGTATTATTATCATTAAATTGAACAAAATATTATTTTAAAAGTTAAAATTACTTGAATTTTTTTAAATATTGTTGACTACAACTTTTATTCGAAATTTTTAAATTCAATATTTAGGGACAAGAACCAAAAAAATGATTTCGAGTACACGAAATAAACAAGTAGATATCAATCTCTTATAACCTGAGTCCTCTCTGGTAATAAGACAGGGTATTTTCTCTGGTGTTTTTGGATATAACCATTTGGGAACTGTTATCTAGCTGGAAAGGATCTCCAGAAGACCAGAGTACAGACTGTGCTGATTTTATCTTTGAAAAAAGTTTATCAGGATAGAAAATAAATAGCTGTTGAAAATATATTCTTTAGGAAATGTATCATAAAGAAGCATATAAACTATGAATAAAGACTGGTAGATTAATAGAATGACGATGGTTAATCACTAAGAAGACATGATTATAAAATATAAATGAATATACAGGAAGAAATGTGAAAGTGCAGAAAATGAAAAATTGAATGTTAATCCCATGAGATGTATGCATTTGGCTATCAATGAAAGTCTCAGAAAATAAATTAAACAGAAAGCATCTGTTGCCCAAAAACAATAATTTTAAAAAATAATGATTTTCAAAGAAATTCAAATAAAATTGGATAATAAAAATTCGTTTGAAAATATTCAAAAAAAATGTGGCATGTTCTATAAAGATGCAAATTTAATTTACAAAGTTTCATGAACTAAGCCATCAAAAATCTAGGGATAATGATGTATTTTCATGTTGGAACTATAGTTTTGTACATTTAGAGATGACCTAGTTTTGGTTTTTATTCATCATATTAAAATCATTATTTAATGATGAATGCTCATAAAAATTATTATCATTCACTGGGACTTTTACTTTAAACAAGGTGCTTTTAAATGCATTTGTTTCAAAAAAAACTAAAACATAATTCATTCATGAAGCATTAGTAACCATAGATATGAGTAAATACAAAGATTCAAAATAATAAAAACAAAAAATATGCTAATATATAAAAATGATAAACATGTATCCAAAATGTAATTAATGAAAAAGCAATAAGCAAGGGCTTTTAATAGTAGATCAATATGTCGTATAACTACCTGAGTTTGGTTGTTACGTGCAAGCCAATCGTTCGCTGCTTCCACCAGTTTGCTGTCGGTTGAGTAATTCAGATGTTTTTCAATGAATATTTTTATTTAAAAAAAATAAAAAGGAGTAGCTTATTTGCATATAAACAACTTGATGGTTTTCAATTGAATTTGGAATATATTTGGTAAAAACTGTGAATTCACATAAAATGATGTTTATTTATTTAACTTTTTAGAAACATCTTAAATTTATTTATAAATTATATTTGAAGATTTTTTTTTCGTTGTTTTATAGAAGAATTTTAGTAAATTTATTGAGGAAAATAAATAGCTATAATTTTCGATAAGCTTAGTCTTATCATAAAACATTTGAATAAAAACTGAGCATTATGAATTATTTGATCATCTAATCAAATTGATACAAAATTGAAAATTGTTTAATGTTTTTGACACCAAAAGTTTTATAACCTCAAAGCGATACACAGGCACTCAAAAGCCACCCACAAGTTAGGGTTTTACACGTTTCTGGAATACCCGGAGAAAAAGGCTTAACATTTTAGTGAATTGAATCTGCAAAACGAAAAGTCGTTTATACTATTTAAATACAGCACAAAAGACTTCTCATCAAGTTTTGACAATGGCATTATTCAAAATGTCATATTAAAAAAAACTTTGTTCATTTCTAAATTCTATTACTGGTTTTTTAAGACACGTTTTTTATTAAATTTTTAGATAAAAAGCCAAACTTGATAAACTAAATTTTGTGTTTTTGCCAATGTCGTATGTTTACAGATGGTTTGACTGAAACTCAGTTACAAAACTTGATTATAATTCATATTTATACGTTTTTTTAGCTCTTTATGATTTTTAATTAATTTTTTTTTATAAACCATAATATGGCTTATAAACAAGCTCTTCTACATGGAAATCTATTTAACACAATCAACAAAATATTGAAAATTTCTTTTCGCGTATATGCATATATGAAATATTTCAGCATGATTATGAGCAGCTATGCTTTTTTAGAGACAATTTAAAGATCATTTTCAATGGTATGTCTGAAAAGGCTTCTCGCTGCAATGCTGCAAGTCACCTGCCACCTCGAACAACTAAATCACTAGCTGACGAAAAATTTAGAGAACAATTTAATACGTTTTTTTATAGTTTTTTATTAATATTTTGATGAAATTGTTTGAATAATTTGTTATATGTTTAGCTTTCATTAGTTATATTTGAACCAAAAAAATTAAACTATTCTTCAACCCAATGAGGTTAGGGAAATTGCTTATATCAGGACCCGCATAGCTTAATTCTCTTTCCATGTATATTTAAGTTTTCATCAGAAAATTGATGCCTAACTTCGCATTTATTCAAGTATTAAATAATGAATTACAAAGTTGAGAGGTTTCAATGTTAATAAATAAGTTTACAAACTATTAAAAATTGGTGTGAAGTCTAGTACGATTGTAAGGTCAACAAACACAAAGTATTTATTTACTTTTATAAATACTTTGTGTTTGTTGATCTCAAAATTAGATTTAGGCTATTATACTTAATCAAAATTTAGTACGGTTATTTATGAATCCGGATTTTGCCACCTGGGTTTTTGAAAAATTACTTTTCTTTAAATTCTTTGTTTATTATAGATCATGAATTAAATTTTTTGTTGAAATTGAATAATACTATTTATTTTGATTTTTTCAAAGAATTGCGCCCATTCAATGAACAGAACTTTTTTCCTTTTACATGAAAACTATGTAACATTTAAATAATCGATATAAAACCCAGTTGCAGCTATTCATTGAGTACTCTTTTATTTTATAACATTAAAACTTTATTGTGAAACTTGAAATGAATTCGAAAACCTGAAGTGACAACCAGATGAAGCCCATTTTTCAGGTTTGACAAACTTGCCTGCGGGAAAAGAATGCAGAGGAGCCATGAAATCCTTGTATTTTAGTTTCCAATTTCCCAGTCTAAAAGAATCTCTAGTGGACTGTCTCTTAGCTTTTGGTTTGATTCTGCTGCTTGATTGAGATGACAAAGGTTCTGTGAGAGTTATTTTTACTTCCGGCATCACATCGTCTTCCCCTTCAGAACACTCCATGCCCGAGTCTGTAACTGCCAATAAACGAGCACTTGCTTCTGGGTCAGCTACTTTTCCATTTATCATTTTTGAACTTTTTTGTTCAGAATTGGATTCGTTAGTCATTTGAAAAAATATTATTAGAATATATGTTAACCCTTTCTGCTACCTAAAAGCATTTTAAAAAATTTTTAATAAAGCAAACGTGAAAGTCTTAAAAGAAATATTGTTTTCAGTTTCGTAAATAATATCCGATTAGAGTACTATGTCTCTATAGAAATCATTCCTGCTAACTTGCTGTCCAAGTGTACACCATTGTCGCGTTTTGTACACTTTGGGTTTTTTGAAAATTGAAAAAATGCTAAAAGTTTTCCATGATAGAAAAAAAAATCTTTGATAATGATTAACTTTTAAATAGTAAAAAAAAAATAATCAAATTATCTATTGTTTTTGGTATCCTTTCCACCATTATCTGTTTTGTTGATCTGATGCTTGTGCCTTCTGGTACCGCTTGAGATGGGTAGATCGAGAAGTAGATCGAGGTCGACAACAAGAAGAAGCAAAAACAAACGAAAAAGAAGTTCACCATCTTATGAAGATTCCAGACGAAGAAGACATCGCCGCCATGAAAGACGTTCCAAAGACAAGTAAGATCGGTTTGGCATATATTTTGTAATTGAATATTCTAATTTCGTTTATTAAATTACAAAACAGAGATACAAAATCTATCACACTGAGCAGTGCAACTGACAGTGATAGCGATAGCAATATTAATAGAAAAATAAAAGAAGCTAGGAAGAGAGACGAAGAACGAAAATGGATAGAAGCTGAAAGAAAAAAATTACGGTGAGTTTTTTTCAAAGTTGAATTGAAATGTTTGATAACCAAATATATGATTTAATGGAAATAACTCAATTTATTTTCATAATTCAGGGAGCAAAAGGAAATGGAAGAAAAGTACATAGAAAGTGAGGTTGCTCGACGTGTAGAGGAGCTTGTCACTAAAAGAGTTGAGGCAGAGTTAGAAAAAAGAAAAGATGAAATTGAAACTGAAGTTTGTATAATTATAGTTGAAAATAACTTGAAGCAAATATGATTAAGTACCTTGAAATTTTATTCAAGTACTAAAATGTTTTATGTATAAATAACATTAAAGTTTATATTTTATACACAGTTTTCACAAATAAGTTATTATTTTAAGTAAGTGCATAGAAGTAAATTAGATCCATGTAGAGTTTGCAGTAAATAAGTGATTACTAATTCACTAATGTTTTCAAAGTGCAGTTCTTGGATTCATTCCAAAAGTGTCTGTGAAGTTGACCAAGGTTTTCATATGTCTAAAATGTAAAAATAGCACAAACCTTATCACACAACCTGTTAAATTTGATGGTGTTGAGACAGTTGATTTTTTTTGTGCTTTTGAAATAAAGAAGAGTTCAGTGGGGTTTTGAAGCAGCTTAGACTGGAAGAATAAAAGGAGGCTAGGCAAATTTTGAAGAATATAGCAATAATTTTTTGTTTAAGAATTTTCTACTTGAAATAAAAGGAGGGTTAATGTAAGCTGTATTAAATCAGAAATGTTATATGGAAGTAAGGTTTGATGTTTTAGACAAAGAGTTTGATGTTCCAAAAAGATATATGGTGAAAATAATTTTTAAGGTAAAGCTATCAGGTATGTTTAGAAGAAAATATTTAATGTTTAAGAAAGATGCTAGACATTGGATAAAGTTAATGGTGTGATTCGTTTAATCATGAAATAGAGAGGAATGGTAAGAATATATTTAAAACATCATTAAATTCTAAAGTAGCTGGATTAGAAAAAAAGGGTAAGTTAAAAGTTTAAAGAAAAGGAAAATATTGTTAGCAATTATCAAAGTTGGTTTAAAAGAAGGAAAAGTTATAGATAGGAAAGTAGAGATTAGAAATATATACTAAATGCAAAAGATTTTTGTAAATACAGTAAGTTTCTTCTAATTTCTTTTCTATCCAGACTAAGTGATTTGTATTCTTGGGTGGTGACTTGAATGAACATGTAGGGTGGTTGAGTAATGGCTATGAGGGTGTTCATGGTGGTTTCAGATATGAGTCTAGAAATCAGGAAGGTGAAAGAATCCTTGAGCAGCTTTAAATATGTGTGTTTGTAATACGTTTTCAAGAAAAGAGATAGCAGATTAGTAACATATGTTTCTGGTACTGTTAGAACCCAGATTGACTATATTATGGTCAAGAGTAAGGACAGAAAATTTGTTAAAGATGTAAAAGTGGTGCCTGGGGAAGAGGTTGTGCAACAGAATCAATTGCTACTGGGTGACATTAGTGAGACCCATGAAAAATTATAGAAAAATTTTTGTCCCGAAAAAGAAAGTGTGGAGACTGCAAGAGACTTCAATCAGAAATGAATTCATAGCCCAGTTTAAAGATAAATCTTCTACAATAGCTAAAAGTGGGGGTGTCGAAAGCATGTGGAAGTCAATTGAGGCAGATTCATTGGAATCAGCTGATACTGTGTGGCTTGTTTGCCCAGACATAGAGTCACATGGTGGTGGAATGACACTGTTGTTTCAGCTATTAAAGAAAAGCGTGCAACTTGGAAATGTTGGCAAAATGGTGGTAGTACAAGTGAAATCTACCTGCTAAGAAAGCTGCCAAAAGATGCGATGCTAGAAGAGTGGCTGAACAGGTAAGGCTTGGTGAAGTTCTAAGAGGGAAAAACAATAGAACACAAGTGTTCAAAATAGCAAAGCATATGTGTGCAACTAACCGTGGTGTCATTGGAGAAAATTGTGTCAAAAATGACAAAGGCAATGTAGCTGTTACAGACCATGAATAGCTACTTGCATGGCAAAAACACTGAATGTCTGTTGAATGAGAAGTTTGATTGGAATAAGAAGTCATTAGCACTAAACGAACCCACAATTGGACAGAGGCCTAAAATAGAATTCGACACAGTGAGAAGAGTTTGGGCAGAATGAAGTGTGGTAAAGCAGCTGGTAGTTATGGTGTTGCAAATAATATTGCAAGCTTCTGGTGAAGTAGGCATTAGCCATATGACAGACCTTTTCAATGGTATCTTAGATGAATATAAAATACCTGAAGACTGGAATATGAGCATGATCCTCAACTGCTTCAAAAAAAAGGGTGAGGCAACTGACAAAGGGAATTATAGAGGTTTGAAACTCTTTGAGCACTTGATGAAGATCTTTGAAAAGGTTATTGAGGAAGAAATTAGAGGACAGGTAAGTATCGACTCAATGCAGTTCGGATTCATGCCAGGTAGAGGTACCATTGATGCTAATTTTATAGCTCGACAGTTGCAAGAAATGTATCTTGGAAATAAGAAAATAACTGTACTTTGCCTTTGTTGACCTAGAAAAAGCCTTTGATAGAGTTCCAAGAGAAGTTGTTAGGTGGTATTTGAGGAAGCTTGGGGTGATGGAGTGGTTAGTAAGGATGGTCATGGCTATGTACTCAAGTAGCAAGAGTAGAGTCAGAATAAATAATGTGCTGGGTAACAAGTTCAGTGGGAAGGTTGATGTCCACCAAGGTTCTGTACTGAGTCTTGCTTTTCATTATTGTTCTAGAAGCGCTATCCAGTGAATGCAGAAATAGGTCCGTGTGGGAATTGTTGTATGCTGATGACGTAGTGATTATTGCTAGAAGCCTAAAAGAGTTAGAGGTTAGTTATTGTTCTTGGAAAAACAGTATTGAAAGCAAGGTTATGGTCAGTGCTCTGAATCATGGTCTAAATTTCCAGTCTGGAAAACGCTCTTGTGGAGTGTGTTTTAAGGGTGTTGGCGTCAGCTCTATACCTTGCATTTTTTGTAACCACTGGGTTCAACAAACGCTGTAGTGGCCTAAAAAGCAAATTGGCTTCTGCCATAAACTTCAAATGTGAGGCGTGTTTAGATCCTCAAGTAAGTGATGTTGCTTATAAGGCCATTGAATTTGATGGAAAGAATGAAACTCAATTCTGAACTTGTCCAAGACTGTAGATTGTGGAGAAGAGCCATTATGATACCCCGTCCAACCCATGCTAGCATGGAAACGGATGCAAAACGATGATGATGATGATGATGAGTTTGGCCACCCTCAATTTAGTGAGAATTAAATCAGATTTAAAGTTTTGTTATCTTGGTTTATTAAATTAATTTTCAATAGAATAATGTCAAAAACTTGACTATTACTTATTTAATTTTGTTAAACTACAATTTTGAAAGGTATTAAGACGTGTGGAGGAAGCAAAAGTTTTTTTAGAAAAACAATTGATCGAAGAGTTTGAAAAACAAAAACAAGACCAAATAAAAGCTCAGCAGCTCAAACAGGTACCTATTTTCTCAATTTTTTCATTAGGTTTTTTAAATTTGGTTTACATAAAAAATTATATATTTGTTACCTTGTTTTTTTTTCACAGTTTCAAATTTATATAAACATAGTTAACAACCGAAAAAATAAAAAGGCATTATAGTCATATCAAGTTATATTACCAAAAAAGAATAGGTATTCAAGGCAATTATTGTAAAAAAAAAAACAGTGCAAGTTAACTGAAAAAAAAGCTGTACAGCGTTACCATGCTTATAAATAATGACATATGAGTAAAGTTAGAGGTTAGCAAGCAAGACAAGTATATTTACAAACACTTTTTGAAATTAGGTCAGATGTAAGGTTGTAATTGCTGTATCAAAGTATGCACTCTACCAGTTTGACATTGTCTCCGAAACCGCTGGTAATTATTTATTTACCTGCCTCTTATTGACCTGGCACAGCATTGCCTGACTTGAGCATCAATGTTTTACAGGAGGAAGAGGAGAGGAAGAGACATGAGCTTGAAAGAATTCTGGAAGAAAATAACCGCAAGATGGAAGAAGCTCAAAGAAAACTTGTAAGTTTGTGATTATTGTTTCAACAATAATATTAAATTTGTTCAAGCATGAAGATTTTTGGTTCTTCAAATATCCTTATCGAGTTTTTCAACACTTGATAATTAGGTGAATTTTGTAAACTTTTGTTTATATTAATCACATGAGTATTAAAACTTAATATAAAGACAAAAACGTTTATTATATTATTAGTTTTAACTAAAAGTTGTATTCATTATAGTATATTTTCAATGTCAGGCTGAAGAACAACTCAAGTTAGCTGAGGATCAAAGGTCAATAATTGAAGAAAAACAAAAGCTAGATGAAAGGGAAAGGAAGAAAATAAGGAAAGAGCAGGAAATGATTCTAAACAAGAAAAATGCAAGACCTAGACTTTCATTTTCCCTTGGAAAACCCCCATAGGGTCAAACTCAATTTTATGTGTACAGTTTTGTCCCATTAATCTGTGTTTTATAATGTTATTCTATGCTTTATCATTATGCCATAATACAACAGGAAGTTCAACTGTTCAATGTTTTTATTAATAATTCGAAAGAATGTTTACATAACTAAGATAAATACTGGTTTATTGGCTAAAGAACTAGAATAAAAGCTTTTATTTTGTAAAAAAAATTAAACTGACAACGGGAGTTGAATGCGAAGTCATTATTTATTGGTCATATTTTATTGTTTAATGAGATAAATTTGTGTTTTTTAAGTAATAAAAACATGTCCGTGGGTTTGGCTGATAGGGTATATTTTAAAGGAAGCATACATGATAATGATTTGAATACATGGCTAGTGTATGCTCTGTTGAAAGCTAGTATAACATCATCTTTTTATTTTGCTTATCCTTCTTACACGTGTAGGACAGTAAATATGAATAAAAATCTGTTGTATGTAAAAAACCTATTTCTCTCCGCGCATTCCGCCAAAGCCTGTTACTAAAGTCGGCCCCTATAGCTCAGTGGTAGAGCATTGCACTAATTATCCAAAGTTACCAGGTTCAACCCCGCGTGGGTCGACAATTATATACACGAGGAGTAGCGCCCTGTAAAATATCTGTTGAGCTGACGAAACCCCCATATGGGGCGACTAAGAGTCGATCTGTTACTAAAGATTACCGGAGCAAGCAACAAGGTTGTTCGGGTAAATGAAACTTGTTAAGACAAAAATAGTTTGCAATAAAATTCATAAAAGTACAAATAAAAAAACAGAGAAATTGAGGATACTAACATATCTACTCAGACTTAATAAAAGTTGTCTAGCCGTTTTAAAAAATAATTTGGAAAGTGAAAGGTCGATCCAAAGAAAAGGGGTTTTCAAAAAAATCATCTCTCCTTCTATGACCTATGGAAGCCATACATAGTCGCTATGTAAAACAGTGTAGCTTAGAAAAATGGTGAAAGTATAAAAAAATCTACCTTCTGAATTCGTGGAAACAAAGATCTGTGACATGGAAAAAATATCGAAAAGAAATCTACATTGATGAACAGAGCGTTGGCAAGATTTTTAGATAAGAACTGGCCACTCAGATATTATCTATGGTATCCATGTAAAAAAAATAGATGGATTAATCTGTTGAAAAAAATTGATATAATAAATTATTATTTAAAACAATAGTTTATTTGCATTTTTATCATTCCATTAATTTACAATTATTTCATTATTTTTCTAAAAAAATGATTTTTCTTCATTTTTCTTCTTATACCTATTTATTGAATGATCTTTTGCCTAACCCATTTTAACTCTTTCCTAAACTCATAATATCACAATCGATGCATAAGCTATCTTTTGTGTTTTTCACACTTTTCATACTACTTATATATTTTTTATGTTATTTTTTTATTTTATATCATAGTACACACTAAGTAGCGTCTTGTGAAACATCAATTTTGCAACCCAACTTCTATTTTGAGGGGTTTGACTTGATAATCTTAAAAGATTCTAAGTTTCAAAAACACTGCAAAACTGCTTGAAAGTCTGGTTAATGAATAACCTAGTTTTACATTATTTTGAAATTTTCAAATGGTTAAGATTCAAATAAAGTAAGTTGTACATAGTAACTGAAACGTTGCATAGATGAGGCACCAAAGCAAAAGTTTTATGATCTAAAGTAGTGGAGCAAATATAAGTTATAACGATTAAATTTGTAACAAAACTGAATATTTTGAATTAAAAAACAAAATGTTTCTTATTTTCGCAACTTATTAAAATGATTAAAAAAATTTGAATGCATAATTAAAATAAAAGTACAATTGTTTAACTTCTTTGCCAACCCAATTCGGCTACTGCATCGACTAGAGTATAACTACAACTAGTGTGGTCTGACAACGAATAAAATTTAGAGATAAACTTTGGAAAAAATTTTTGGTAAGTTAAAAAAAATTATATGTAAAACCACTTTTACAATAAATAAAATTTAAAAATAACAACGTAAAGGACTGAACTAACTCGATGATGAAAGAAAGTTTTTAAAAGCTTAGCTTAAATTGCATATATAAGAGTAGGTCTTTTTGGGGCTTCTTTAATATATATAATTTGTCAAGACTCTTACTCATTAGAGTCTAGAGCCTCGAACAATTATAATCAGCAAGCTAAAGAAATTTGATTTTACATTCTCGATTAATAGTGAAAAAGGATGCCTTTCACTTAGTGCAGAGAAGCCTGATTTAGCTTACAGTTAATGAACAATACTAAGTGTTTCAATTAATACAAGTTTTTAAATAATTTTATGAGTTTGAGGGTAAAAAAACAAAAAAAAAATATTTTTGTTCAAACTAAACAAAAACAAAAGTAATTAGAATGATAAATATACAAATTCTCAACAAAGATAGACGTGAAGAATTGATTACACCCATGTGTGTTTTGAAAGTGCATCTTATAAGCTATATAAATTGATTTATATTTAGTTCATTAAATATGTTGCGTCTCAATTGGCGTAAGAATAAGGTAATTGATCAATATTTTTCAGGTGGAAAATCACTTGCTTGTGGTTAGATATACGCATTCAAGATATTTTCAATGGGAAAATACTATAAACTGGAATTATAGTTTAAAAAAAATAACTTCAAAAAAAACCGATGAACTGTTGACATATTTTTCAGTAGTATATAATTTTTCAAGTAATCTGATTTTTTAGAACGCAGAAATTGTTTTCAAAGCCTTCAGACGTATGTATAAAAGACGCATATGATTTTATAACTTAGACTTTTTAGAAAAAATTTTATGCCCACTTTTGAAAGATTTTTTGAAAATTAGATGTATTTGTTAGTTCAGAAATTTAGCTTTTATTTCTCTCATTCTTAAGGTATTGCGCAAAAAATTGTTTTAATATTTAAAAATGAATTTTAGTTTTAAGCTGCTTTATAATATACTTTTAAGTTCGAGATATAGGTCCCAAACTTTACTTTTCTCTATATACCTAATTTGGTTTTAATTATATATGTTTCAGTATATCATATGATTCTACATTCTTTACGCGCACTAGTTTAAAACGACTTAAAATGTGCATAACCTTTTAGACATCAGCTTTTCGAAACTAACTTGAAATAGCTGATAAACATGACGTTGAAAAAGGAAACTTTACTAGAACTTATAAAGCCTCTCAAAATGGTAATTACACTTTTTATGGAAATTTTTTATATGAAGTTGTTTATGTTTTAAAATGAAATTTTTTAAGATAAATGATAGTATTTCACATAATTTTTAATAGAAAATTTTGATTTTTTCACATTAAAAAAAATTTTCAGAACAAAGCCTACGGCATCAAAATGATACCATTTTTCAAGACATGTGCCATATTCTTTATTTTTTACAAAGATGATCCGAAACTTGAATCCATAAACTATTGCGTTGTCAAATGCTTACCTATAATTTCTCTCATTGCTTTTATTATATTTCATGGGATAGGGTTTGCTGAATATTATTCATATTCGAGAAAAATACTCATTGGGCTCATATTTTGCTGCATAGGAGATGCCTTCATGGTTTGGAAATCTAAGTGTTTTACTCATTCAGTGATAATGTTTGGACTTGGCCAAATCATGTATACGTCAGCTTTTGGTTTTAAACCATTTAACATTTACGTAGCAGCATTTGTAGCTATCCTAAATACTATAATCTACTCACAACTTTATGAGGGTTTGAAAGGTTTGATGGTGATTTTTGTGGGTATTTATATTCTGCTTATTGGCATAATGCTGTGGAGAGCAGTGTCTAGAGTCAAATTTTTTGATTGTTTCTGGTCATGGACAAAACTTTGTAGTTGTGTAGGTGCAATTCTTTTTACAATTTCTGATCTTACATTGGGAATAAACGCTTTTTATTCACCAATCCCATATTCTCATCAAATTGTCATGTCTTCATATTATGCTGCACAATTTGCTATTGCCCTTTCAGTTGTTGAAGATAAAAAAGCAAGGCTTGAAAGCATAAAAGATGAATAAAACCATTATCTTTGAGAATTATACTTTTTATTTGAATAGTTAATTTTAACTGAACTATTTCTAGTGTGGTTTTTTCATGCCAAAAAAAATTTTCTTCTTACAAATTATTCTGATTTAACCATTCATCTGATAAACTGTTGCTATTCAAATTTTAAAAGCCATTTTACCATTTGAATTTAGTTGAACAATTATTTTGAAGTTTATATTCAAACATGTTTGGTGATTAAAGGTCTAATTGTTTTACCTTATTTTTTGATTTTTTTCCTTACACTCTAGATTGCGTAGATCTTCACCTACAATTTATAAATATTACACTATACTTAGTCAATTTCAAATCCACACGAATATTTATTGACGAAATTTCCCCTTATGTTGTGTTTTTGATTTTCTACATCTAAATATTGTCAAATAAATATTCTATAATTTATTCTCACGTAAAAAATTATTTGTATCTACATAAAAAATAAATATGTGTATTTTCACCATTTTTCATAAAAACCTTAGATGCTTTTATAGATAATATTAACAAAACTGGATTTTATTTGAAGGTTAAAAAATCAAATTATTGACAAAGCTTTTCGTAAGACTAATTAATTGATGTGAATTAATTTATCAATTTGAAAAACCAATTCATATTCTTAGCATAAATTAAAGATTTCTATATAAACCTAAGATCTATAGAGTATATACAAAATAATATTCGACGTGAATGAAGTTCTTATAAAATGCTACATTATGGCCACTTGCATTAAATTACTAAGCAAAAACTTGATTCAAAGTTTTAAAGCTTTATTCAATCTTATAAAGTTTAAATTGCTTATTTTTCAAAACCTCAACCATAAATATGAATTTTATGTAAATTTACATAAAAATCCAGTTTTGTATAATCATGTGAAAAATCTTCACTTAACGTGAAGAAATATTCTAAAAAATTAAACTACCATAGTATTGAAATCCATTGACATCCCTTATTTCATAAAATATACATATAATCGAAAAAATGAAATCTAGAATACTCTAGTAACAAAGAAATTCACAGATATTAACAATTAAGTCCCCATTATTTTCAAGTGACTTTTCAATATTGAACAATACATAAGCAATAAAACAAAATTAGATACATTATCTTTAAATATACATCATATTGACAACTATGTAAATACAAGTCTTGGGAATTTCTATATTGAATGACTCAAATTTTGAAGTAATGAAGAATGTGAAAGTTTTCAGTTTTGATAGGTAAAAGGTCCTGAAAGTAAATTTAATTTATCAATTATTTTAATATGTTTAAATCATGCAAAATTAGTAATATTTTTCTTATATATTTCAAAGACGTTAAAAAAATTGACAAGGTTAACATCATACTTGATTCAATATAGGTCATCTGAGGTTCTTTTTTACTATTTATATAATCCTCATCTCTTGAAAGGCTTGATGTTGATGAAAACATACTGCCACTTGAACGATCATAAACATAAGAACCAAAGAAGCGAGAGTAACAATTCTTGCAAAACAGGGAACCATCTTGTTCATAACATCTTTCAGGCTCCATGTATTTGCCACAATGCCCTACAAACAGTGTTCAAAAAATTAGTACCTATAAATTTGTCTCATTATTTTAATTATCTAATTATAATGATTTATTTGTCAAGCTTTTATCATTTTAATTGATTTTTAGTGGAATATTTAATTGCTTCACTGACCACATCGAAAGCAGTTTTTGTGCCACTTTTTGTTGGCCATCAATATTTCTTCATCGGAAGATACTAGTCTACCACATCTACCACAGCATTTTGCAGGGTCCACTTTTACTTGTGGAATATAACTTTCCATTTCTTTTTCATTTGAAGAACTTCGTTCATATGTATTGTAATTATTATTTGATAGTGATTTTTTTGTTTCGTTATGACTGATTGGAAGAGAATAATAGCTTTCAGTTGTTTGACTATCAATTTGGCATGTAGTTACAGTAGCGAAATCCTCTTCCATATCAGCCCTTGTTGGCAGTCTTGTTCCTGAAACAAAACCATACACATGGGGCCCACAGTTTTTTCTATAACAACTTGTACAATAGATCTTTTCTCCATTTGCTTGGTTAAAATTGGTGCTGTCCAGAGACTTTTTACATGTTTCTGTTAAAAAAATCGTAGTCATAAAAACTATTCAAATTCGTGAATTTAATGAATGAATTATCTTTACTATAAATTGATTAGTGAGACATACTAATAACTCACCACAAGTAAAACATTTTTTGTGCCAACTTTTACCTATAGCTTTTTTTTCTTCGTTGAAATAAACTCTTTGTGTACATCTAGGACATTTGGGAGCTCTATCAATGTTGAGGGAAACTTTTTTGCATTGGTATGAAAGACCTTACATTTGATTTAATTTAAATTAAGAGGTAATTTGGAAGATTGAAAATATTAAATAAATAAATTTCAAAATGTTCAAAAACTTAAAAAATGTAGCAAAATTACCAGTTTGACCAAACGTGAGTTTGCCCATTTCAAAAAATAAAACTTCATAAAACTAAAAGTAAAGCATTCAATAGCTTTTAAATGCAATTATTATTAGTACTTCATAAAGAATGAATAATATTATTTTTCAGAAAGCAATAGGAAAGTACATACTAAATCACGATCTATTGTTATATAGCTTATTGCGATTGATTAAATTCCTAACATTCTTACCCCATGTGTCGTATTACACAAGTGTGTCATATACATGAATGTCAATATAGAATACAAATGAAATTTTAGCGCCTTAATAATATTGAATTATAAATATGATAATAAGTTGAAACACATTGGAACATATGTCGTGCGCGAATAATTATTTGCATAATAGACTGAGCCTTGAGTCATGAAATTTATAAACCTGACTAACTTTTAGCTTTGATGTTGTATTTTTGAGCGTATGAAAATAAATATTTGTAGTGAATTAGTTTTTTATGTAACAAATTTTCAAATTGTTTTATAGACTCTTAATTGTTTTTAACCCCACTTATATAAGCAATTCAATTTAAAATGTCAAAGAACTTATCACAACAATTTTTGTTCTTATTAGGGATATTTTGCGAAAAAAATCATCATTTCAGCAACAAAAATTGTCAAATTCAGTTTTATAGACCAAAGAAAAGTTTTTTCCATCGCCGCCATTGAGACAAGTGGAAGAAATATCTTGGTCAAAGATAATTAAAACGAAAAAAATATTTAAAATAACAAAAGCCAAAAAAACTGATCCAGACCATTGATTATCGTATTTTCACGTTCTTTGGTCACATATTGAGACTAGACACCGACACTGTCACAAATATAATGCAGCTCACAAAAATTCGCGCACTCTAAAAATTTGAATAATTTGTGACCAAGATTGATTTTCTTACATTCAACTATATCATTGAAAATCTTTTGAAAAATAAGCAACGTGAAAAAAAATCAAACTAAAATATATTTTTGATGTTTTTAAACAATCGTCTTTGAAAAATCTGCTTAAAACAATTTGCGCATTTTTTTTTGAGCGATAAAAAAAACTATTCAGTTTCTTTGGCACTAATAATTATTTCCGTGAACGATTATCATTGTGATTCAAATATTTGAAAAAATTATGAAAATATTTAATCAATTATTTGATAAAGAGAAGGTTGAGCTTTCAGTATGTAAAAGGAAGGGTTGGAGCAACAGAAATATTGCCAAACAGCTACAGGGTACGAAATACGCAGTATTCAAAACGCAAACCAGCACCAGACTTAAAGGCAGCTCGTAAAGAAGAAAGAATAAAGTTTGCCGAAGAGAAAATTTTTTTGAAGTCCGAATGGGACGAAATAATTTTTTCTGACGAAACAAAATTCAATTTTGATGGACCAGGTGGATGTCAGTACTACTGGCATAATTTACGTAAAGATCCAGAGATTTTTAAAAAGCGTGTTGGCCGAGAAGAATTAGTGATGGTTTGGGGGCGGAATCAGCATGGAAAGAAAAACCGACCTGGCAATTCTGACAGAATGTCAGAACTCGAAAAAATATTCCAAAACATTGAAAAACTATTTATTGCCGTTTCTGAATAAATTTCATGACAAGAAATTTATTTTCCAACAAGACAATGCGGTAATTCATAAGTCTAAGCTGGCAGTTTTGTCTATTAATTATCTCGTGGCAACAATTCTTGGCTTTCGCAAGGGTGGTTCTTCACCTGGTAGTGACTCTAAGCCATCTTCTGCCTTTTAAGTTAAACCTAATATATTTAATTTCATGTCGTCGTCTTGTCTCCCGGACATAAGTTCGAGATCCCCAATGTCTATTTGTCTGACAAAAAATTCAATTCCATTTTTGAAAATGATGGTTACTTCAAAATTCAACGACTTTGACAGGACATAGCTGTTTATAAATCTTCTTTATTAAGCTTAGTATCATCAGTTAGTTGGGTGATAAAATTTCCAGCTGGTCTTTAGTATTTTCACTATACCTTGGTTTCCATAGTATCAATTTGTGTACAACTTTTTTACTGCAAAAGCAATGCCCTGCTATACGGTCAATTTTCGAAGGTTTCCACTATAATCAAGAAAAGACGGTTAGCGTTTGCTGGACACGTAGCTCGGCACAAAGAGTTTGCAAACCTTTTGTTGTTCTGGACACAGGATGAGGCTCGTAGAAGAGGACGTCAGAATATAACACTGAAAGACGTACTTCAAAAAAATACGAAACTGACTTCTAACGAACTACGTACTGCTATGGCTGATAGGCAAGTATAGAGAAAGGATGTGGCAAGTTAGTTCTGAAGACTAACTCGCGGCATCAAGAACGTAAGGGATGTGAGCCTTGTGGTGATGGGAACGTAAATTGGTCGAAATGCTTCAGTTTTATACTAATATATTTTTACATTTGAGTTTTTTTATATTAATAACTTCAAAAACTCGATTAATTTTTTTGAGAATTGTTTGAATCACTAGTAAAACAGCCATATAATTTGCCAACATATTTTTCGATCATTAAATGAAGAATTTAGTTTTAATTGTTCAGTAATATATAATAGACTCAAAATATGCTTATAACACGACTCAACCACACTATACTGCGTAGTTGCTTGCAGAACTTTTAATCGGCATTCCAATTGAAATTTCCTTTTTGTAACAAAATATTTTTATAAAGCAAAAAGAACTCGAAGGTCTCGCGAAAAGTTCACATGATGACCAAACTGCTAAAAGCATAAGTTTTATATCTCTAGCTGTTAGCCTTATGAATCATTGACTTTTTGACTTTCTTGTGTATCTTTTTTTTAACACCTGATTTTAATGAGTTTACCATGGTGAAACTAAAGTACCCGAGTGGGGACGAGAATGGGTTTCCTTGCTAACCCATGACATCATAACATCTGTTTCCTAGTTCTATTCTCAACTGCCATTTCTTTCAAAGTTTGAAAAATGTGAAGTACACATTCACTCTTCTAGGAAATATAAATCGATTTACTCTGCATCTTACCGAGATGGACGGGCATTTCACACGTTTTGCGCTAAATCATTATGACGTTGTTTCTATTATTATTAATAAAAACATAAATTACAGAAATTTAATCACAAAGTTTATTTTAAAGCATACCATTAATTATATTGAATTATAAAAAACATTAAGGACTTGAGAAGTTGCGAAAGACCTCTTAGACTCAGTGAGTTGTTTTTGAAAAATATAAAAATAAGTTTTTTGTGAAATTTTCCGTCAATTTACGAAATTCTCAATAAATTTATTTAGAATCGAAAGTAGCTATTTTAATTCTTCGAGCCAAACATAAATATTTGAATATTTGTTCGCCCCTATAGCTCAGTGGCTGAGCCTTAGACTAATTATCTAAAGTTACAGGGTTTGATCCCGCGTGGGCCAACAATTAGCGCCTGTTCCACAGTGTGTTTTCGGTACATTAAATTTGTAGCAAGCGCTTTGATCTATTAGGAAAAGCGCTTTATAAATACCGCATTAAATTACATTACAATATATAAAAGTAGCTATAATTTTCGATAAGTTTAGTTTTATGCCAACGTTATAAAACCGAACACATTCATAAATATATCTATTTTTTTTTGTTTTAAATTTATTAAAAATTTCACTAATCTAAATTTTTTGAAGATTTAGTTATTGAAGTACGTTGAGCTGTTTTTTTAAAATATAAGTATACATGAAGACATAACATATATTTATTTATATAAAGGCTCTAAAAAACATTCATATAAATTAGATATATCATGAATTTTTAACAAAAACCCATTGTCTATAAAACTGAGTTATCATAACTACATGTATAAGATATTTGCACACATGATCTGATATTGAACTTTGGAGGAGCATTGATACAATGTAAAAAGTTATAAAAGGTAATCTATAATGAGCCTTAAATGCTATTTAAGGGAGCAACGCAATTTGGAGTAAGTTTAGCATTCTATTTTTAATGAATAATTATTTACAAAAATATTTTAAATAATTCAAACTCAACTTTGTCTTTTAAGCGCTTCTCCGCTAAGTCACCAGCAAGTTAATTTTAAGATTTGGAGTTTTCTTTTTGAATTCTTTTCCCAACTGAAACCTTGCAACTTCACAAACCACTCATAATTGTGATGATGTACTTCGCAAGAGATGGCTGGCGTCGAGTCCAAGATAACACTTATGAAGACGTAGATCCCGATGACTATTTCTTGCCCTTAGACAACAGGTTCTACTGATGCGATTCTAGCAGTACCACTTTCGCACCCACATCAACAAGATGCGCTATGGTTCAGAGATTACCAGTCACCGAGTTTTTCATCCAACTTTTGGTGTTTTTTTTAATATTTGCATTCTTTGTTGCCCGAATAAGGCGGTGGCGACGACCCAGAAGAAACAGAATACCGTAACACTGTTGTTGAAACTAAATCTCAAATTATATGTATCATATAAAGATTATCAAATACTTTTATTGAATTATTAAAATTTTTAATCGAGTGAAAATATGATTTTACAGAAATTTTTCAAGTTTTGAAAATAATTTTAGGCAGACTGTGATTTTATCTAGCAGCCTGCGAGTATTTTATATATAGTATATAGTATCATTTTCACATGCGCAAAAAAAAGAACATATAAAGTTAAGTAGAGGATCGTAAAAATATAACTTTTCATGAAAAGTCTTAAAACATTCTTTCGCAAATTTTAAAAAGTGAGGTTCGACGTTTTGAGGTTCGATAAAGTATCTATCATTAAAGACCAACTTTTGAATGGAAACTTTTCAAGAAGGAAGTTATAAAAAATTTTGTAAGTATAATTCACAGTTATAAGGTTTTGAAGGGTTGAGAAGTTTCTTGTGCCAAGGTCCTAGTTGGGTATTAACTAGTTGGAGTTGGGGGATAAATTTCCAATAAGAACTTGAGTATGATGAGTAAAAGGATTTACTAAATAGAGTAACGAACTTCTCATTTCTGTGGAATTGTTGTAGAAAGTTAGGTTTATGTTATTGGAAACGCCCTTTTTTGTGTGTCACAAGGGAAATACTCGTTAGTCAATCTATTATTATGTTGTAGGTAATTTTATTTTTCAGCTACTTTTTGTTTATAATAGAACGAGTTGTGATTTAAAAGATTGTTTTTGTTAAATTTTACAAAAATGAAGTTTTATTCAGTTGTTTTTTTTACTATTTTTGAAAAATTGTCTTTTAATATCAAAATTTACTGCTGGGATAGTTTGAACTCCGGAATTTTTTAATTTTTTTTTAGAATTTCTAGATTCATTTTTAACTTTGATTGCAGCTTGAAACAACATCGCTGGCAGACCACATAAATTTTCTGCGCTTCTGAGACTCATACTCAAACCCCAAGATGTGCTACTACTGCCACTTGGTTCTTGCAAATCTTTTACATGATGGATTGTTCAGTTATGTGTTTTGTTTGTATAATATTTCTCAATATTCGGAAGCATCTTTTTAAATAATTTTTATGGTTTGAATAGTTTTTGTGTTGTAATGAGAAATGACATAGAAAAACAGAAAACCGTTTTTTGTACCTTTTTAATATTAATTTGAGTATAAACATGGTTGGTTAATGAACTGATTTTTAATTGAAACTATCAAAGCTCACTGAATCTTGCGCTAAATATGCATGTTTGGCATCAAAGACGACTTTGTTATGGTGTAGTTCTTAAATTTCAAACTTAAGGTTATTTCTAAGTGTGTTGGTTGTCATAAAATTTATTTTCTTAGTAGTTGGTCTAGATTGCATAATGCCTGTTAATTATTTTGAGAAAATTATTGTGAGCAAGGTATCGAGATATCTAACGAAAAGTTAGCCTTTTGTTATTTTTTATCGAAGCATTGATACGAATATTTAAGGAATTTGTGTTTTAAAATTTTAATTTACCACATTTTCGTTCAAATGCTTATTTCAAATTCAAATTTTTTGTTCTGACTTTTCTTTAATTTCATGCCATAAAGCATATCAAGGACCTACTTTTGATCTTTGCTCAGCGTTGGTTTTTGTGTAAGTTTGACGCGAAAATTTTTGGTTTTAATGATCGAAATTTTTAACCGTTTTCGTTTCTTGTAGTTAAACTGTTGATAATGAGAGAAAAAGTGCAAAAAGTATGTGTTTGGGTTTGGTATCTAAGCAGGGTGAAAGACTACAAGAACTTGAAACATTTAGGCAAAAATATAGCTACATTAATCACATTCGATTAAATTTTTTGATGACAAAAAAACTTGAAAGTAAGTTTAATGAAGACCAAAAACACGGCAACCACCATCTTGAAAAAGCGACTATTAAGATGAAAAAAGCAAAGCAAATCCCAAAAACAAGAAAGAATGGAAAAGCTTTTTGTCGAAAACTACGAGAGTCAGCTTGCTAAAATAACATGGGATTAAAAAATCAACTCATGAAAAAAATTTTATTAGTTTCGATTCGATCAAAGTTTAAAGTGAAATTTGTAAAATTGAAAACTATACAAACAAAAAATAAAATAACGGTAATTGTTCAATTTAAATGAATTGATTATAAGTAAAGTTTCAACACAAAAATTTAATTAAAATTATGACTAAGTTCATTAATTATATAAACTTCAGAAAATTCGGTGTTAAAATTTTGAAACCTAATTTTGAAAACCACACGCTTAAAACCAAAGAATTAAACCATTATTCCTTTTTAGGTTTGGATGGGATCTTCTTTGTGTTTTCTTCAATTTTCTTCTCTTTTATAATCATTCTCTTCAATTTCTCGAAAATACCTCCAAACAAAACACTACATATCGCCTTCTCGGCTTTTGCATAGGGATCGGAAACGTGCAAGATGACGTATAAGAGTCTGGTAGCTACAAAGAAAAAGATGATGAGGAGGTAGAAGATGGAGTGAGGAATAGTGATGAACAAGTCACTTTCGTTCAAAATGAACAGCAAAGAAGCTATCAGACATGTCTTGGTGGCACTACAAGAATAAAAATTTATCTTCAAAGTTATTTTTATAATTTAGAGTAGTATTTATAAAACTACAAAACCGTGTTAATAGACCTTTAAAATTAGTTAAAATAAAACTAAAAAAGCAAAAAACTCAATCAAAATAATAGGATTTCTTGATGCAACTATTAAGTTGCAGAAATCTTTTTTTTTTAAATCAGGATTAACAAACCGATTTGTTTATTTGATTGTGTTGTTTTCAAATTTCCAATACATTATAATTATCATTGATCATGTTCAAACCCTGAGGGATGCAGAAGCTCATGATGGCTAGGAGTCCACGTGCCTCTGACCAGCCTTTCAAACAACCTCATGTAGTAGTAACCGGCACCTTAGATTGTAATGATGCTTTGATATTGTCTTACTGTTTAATATATTCAGGAAATGAGAAATGCACCGCATTTAAAGGTTTTAATTGATTTTATAAACAGGTTCGAACTTGAAATTATAACATTTTCAATGTTTATATAATTTTATCATAACCATTCAAAATAATGATGAATCAGTTTGAAAACAAAGTCACTTATTCCTTAATCAATCTTTCTAATTCTTTGATTGCTTTATATTTTGCAAACGCTTTATTCAACATTCTTTAGCATTACTTAGCTAAAATCTTTTCAAAATCATGAAATTTAATTTTTTTCCAATTTTTGTGAAGATACATTTTAATCTATACTTCATTTTCTAATGGAAAACCTTCTCATCGAACCTTTAAGGACTCCAATGGCACAGATGATGAAGTAGGCATGTGGATAGAGGGTGGATGCATAATGGACTCCGTGGTGCACTTTATTAGTTCTTTGCACCTTTGGAATTTGGAAATTTCAATCTCTATAACTTTAGCTGAATGCTTATTAAATAAAAATTTGTCAAGTTTGCACATTAACTTTTTGAAAATTGTCTTTAATAATTCAAAATATCAAAAATATATGAAAAACTAGATTTAAAAACTATTAAAATGCGAACACATTGAATCTGAATTTTTAAATGCGCTTATCAAGCCCTTACTTCTTTCAAAATATTGATTATAAGATACACTGGAAACAGCTTGGTGAGTTTGTAGGCAGCATCGAATGGACAATAGTTGATCAAATACCTGTGATGAAATATTGAGAATTTGGTTTTAAACACAAATTAGTTCAGTAATTTTCAAATTTAAAGCTATTTATTATTTTGTTCTTTTAACCTTTTGCAAATTTTAATCTTTTGAAAAATTAAATGAAATGTACTTGCAACCATAACTTTTGATCATTCTGATATATTTCATGGAATTTGAAACTTAATTATGAAAAAAACTATAAAAAACACTGCTAAAGCTATGTTCATAGTTAATCAACTATAGGCGTACAAACCAGACAACTGTAGCGGTCAAAACGTCTCTGTGGTTTCCAAAGGGAGCCAATGGAGACTCCCCGAAAAGGAAATTGGTTAGTATGACGCTTGAAAAGCAGAGAAGCATGCTGGAAAACCATGAAGACAAAGGGTGTTTGTGGGAGAAGGTTGATGGGTGGTTGCTTGGACCTTTATTGAAATAATTTTTATAATGTATACATTATTACACTGTTTTTATTTGATGTTTGTGAAAATTTATTAAACCCAAAAACCATACACAAAACAATATTTTCACCTAAATTTATCGAACATAACACTGCTACAATAACAAAAATCAGCGCACAACGAACCAGAGAAAGCGTAATCGTCTCGCACCATACAGCACATCAGAATGTAGTTGGATATGTCGAAATAGGGATACATCTTGGTGCGAACGATGATGTTCGCTACTTCAATCAGCGAAGGCACCCGCATCTGAGGGAGGTTTGCAATTGTTCGTAGAGTGAGTTTGCATGGGTTGAATGTTAACGTGTTTTAGTTGAATCCATACAAATTATTCTGTCGAAAATTTATCTTTTTCGAATGAATTCAAATAATTTTTTGAAAATATATTAACTTAATCAGTGAAATGTATGAACGAATTGTAATTTTAAATTCAGAACTTCATCATTAAATAAGTTGATCAGCCAGTTTGAATATATTTCATATTGGCATTTACGTCTCAATTACTAATTATAATTGAAAACCAGATCTGAAGATTATGATGAAGTGTCCAGACTGAATTATAAGTCGATTTAAGCATTTTTATGTTTGAAGGAGTATTATATCAATATAAAAAATATGAAAATCCATATTTTGTAAATTTTAACTAACATTTTTAAAAAACACATTCAGCAAACTTTTAAACTATTATTCAAGCATTAATAGAAAAAAATGAAATTGGATTTATAATAAGTTTTAAATGTGTAAAATTCACCTTTAAAACTTGAGAAAACCAGTTTTTCAAACCTTTAAATTAAGTTTGAATGATTCATAATTAAATTTGCAGCACCTAGAAACTATTAGTTGAAGCATGTTTAACTTACACTTCTAAATCTTTTTCTAATTCTTATCAAACACACAAAATGAAATAAGTGTTATAAAAAAACATTTCCAACCTTCACTAAAGTTATGCTTCTAGCAAGTTTAAATTTCTGCTAATCTCCAAGAAAAGATATCTTTATAATATATGTTCTAAAAAGATTATGAAGTCGGTTGGTGTTATTCTTGTTTTTATCTTTTAATTAGCATGATTACTATTCTTTTTTTTTTATTATTATGATATTTTTCATCTCTCAGACATAACTAGCCACCACCATAACATCACACAACTTTTCAGAATATTCATTTAATTTACCACGATTTAAATTATTTAAAAAAGTTTTCAACAACTTTTCTTTAAAAATATTCTACTTTTTACTTGTAGAATACACCATATAGTCATTACCAGCATATACACAGCTCGTATTTGCATCAGCAAGAATGCATTCATACATCTAAACGGATGCTCTACCTTTCTTTTTATCCGCGGTTCTTTTTTCCAACAAATCTGTTGAAAATTTGAAAATACAATTGAAAAATAGCTTTTATAGTATAGAAAATGAGTTTTATTTTCAAAATTTAATAAGCAAACGATTTAAAATACAATAAGTTCAGCTTAATTTTTAAAAGCCAATAACGTTGTATCTTTCATAAAGCAAAACACAATGAACAGAGAACAAGCCCAATCAATCAAATGCTTTCAAATCTTATTGAAGTTTTAATTAAAACTCACATATATATGAAGGTTTTTGAATAGTCTATAAAACATTATTAATATAAATCTATGTAAATAATTGTCTATAAATTTATTACTATGTCTTCATATAGCCTTTGTAATTATTATTGTTTAAGCTAAGCATAAATTATAGAATTTTTATAGTTAGAAAAAAGTTTTAAAATTTAGTTTTTTCAATATTATCGATTAAATTTCTTACAATACAGTTTTAATGTTGTAAACAACGTTAAAAAAACTCTGATTACAGAAAAACTGAAAATTTTATTTATTAACAATGAAAAATATAAGCAATAAGTAAAATTTCAAATTAAAAAAAATTTTGTTGATATTTTTAGCATACTTTGGCCATGATGAAATAACTTTTACCATTGCGGTAAATAGTCAAACCTTTTAATAATTCAATTAATTGATCACCATATAGTCCTGCTTGTTATTTCCTCCTGGTGCTTATTTCTCTTCGAGTGGATACCAAATAAATAATGGATGAGACTTACGATGTGATTGTTTTGGGGACAGGATTAAAAGTAATTTTATTTTTTATTTGGTTTAAAATTAGGCTTTTTTGACGTATAAACTCTGGCAATTTCCTTGGGTCAGTTCTTTTGAGAATTATCATTAATGTTTTCTAAATTATTTTTATAAATAAAAGCAAAATTTAGAAAATTTGCAAATTAAATCTTGTTTAGAATAATACCTCTAACATATATTACATTTTTCAATAAAAATAAATGAAATAACATATTTTTAAACTATATATAAACAACTGATTTGTACATTTGGTTTAACACTTTTTATGAAATATTAAATAAATTCTTCATTAAGGATAGTTAATTGTCAATAATTTTATGTAAATAATATAAAGCTAAATCTAAATTACTTACAATAACTAATTCAATTACTATAGAGAATTAATAAACTTTCAAAGGAATGCATTTTGAGTGGTATGTTATCAGTGAGTGGCAAGAAAGTGTTGCACATGGATCGCAACAAGTACTACGGAGGGGAGACAGCCTCCCTCACTCCCCTTGAGGAGGTCAGTATCAAAATAATGTAATTACATTGTGTGGTTTTTTCTGCAGAACCTGTGTAAGTAAAATTTGATTAACATTATTGTATAGTCTTGTTTTTATTTGGGTCTAGATAATCATGTGATTATTTTGTTAACAGATTTAATTTAAAAAATATTTAATCATAACATTAGTTTTTAAAATAATCATATATTTTTTCAAACTTATATTTTCAATTCTTCAATCAAAAAAGGTTTATAATACTTTAGGCGAAACAATTTTGGTCAAATTAGTTATAAAAACTCAGACTAAACTCAAGGAAAATTTAAAATTTTTTAAAATAAAAAGTTCGATAGTCTCTATATCTTTGAGTATAAAATGAACTTTTAAAAATTACCTTGAAATAAAAAAAAATAATAATTTAAGTAACAAAATTTATTTTTTTCTTTTATATTATTAAGAAAATATAGATGTATTATAGAAATTGCAATTATTAATGGAAATGCCATTTTCATTCAACTTTGTTACATTTTTAGGGACACTTTCACACACCATCAAATTAGTATTAAATGCTTCAATAATAGTAATCTATGTGAGGTAGTGTCATAAGACTTGTGTGATTGTTTAAATCATCATTGTAGTATTCTTATATCATTCAAAATATAAACAAAATTTTTTAGTATCTTTATTATTGCTATTATTGTTTATTTTCAGAGGCCCAAAATTTAGAGTTGTGTAACATTAAAAACTTATTGATTTTTAAATAAAAATGCTGTTTATTGATTCATAATATAATTAACAATGAAATGCAGATTATTTATGCAAAAGATTAATTTTTTATTAAAATGTGGTGAGTTTTGGATTTTATTGTATAAATTGACCTTTTATAAAATGTTGAAAGATAAACATTGAGGCTAAACATAGCCTTCTGAACAATAATTTATATTACCATGATAAAAAACAGCCTCCCTACAAAGAGAATTATACAATCTAATAACATTAACTTTTGAAATTTGGTGTTGTTCTATAAAATTTTTTGGTCAGCATCAATAAAAAAGTTATATCAAAAATGAATATTAAAGGTCAGAAGAACTTCTGAAATTTAAAATAATAAATTCAAAGATTATTTTTTATAGATGATATTTTTTTCAAAAAGGCTTATTATTAGTATCAAACCTTTATGAAAAATTTAAATACATCACATCACCAACAGTTGTTCAAGCATTTCAAGCAACCAAAGGAACTACCACAGGAATATGGCAAGGGTCGGGATTGGAACATCGATCTAATCCCTAAGTTTCTCATGGCCAATGGTTTGTGGTGATACGAATGGAATGATGGACATTATGTGATAGTATAGACATTCTGATTGAATGATAGCTAGAGAATGTGATAAGTATGCTGAAAACAAGGATTTTCTTGATCAATTGATAATGTAAGCTAGTCTTACAAAAAACTTCCAGAATCTTCTTTGAAATAAATACTTTGTGTTTGTTGACCTTACAATTTGATTCAGGCTATTATACTTTATCACATACTTTTTAAAAAAGCTTTTTTGCAAAAGTATTTTGTTATGGTGATTGCTAGTTTAGAATCCCATTTAATGAGTTTAATTTTATATCTAATTAATAAACCTCTGTTAGCTCATCAGACAATTAGATAGTAGGATTTATTGATAAGCACATTTATACTTGGATGACCCCCAAATGCAGGCCACCTAGTGAAGTTGTTGGTACACACAGGAGTGACCAGGTATTTGGACTTCCAATCCGTTGATGGATCATATGTCTACAAGGTGACCATTTAAACTCCAGGCCATTATTGTGCACTTATTTATTGTGTTATTGTAAGAGTCTATAATAATTGTTTTGAACCAGATTCTATTTCAGCCAGTTTTAGAAAAATTACATAATGTTATGAAATAAAAGTTTTTCGATCTTATAAAAATATAAAAGCTTGAGACTTCAAATTATATTGAAAGCTCAAATTTTTCTATAAATCCGACTTACAATACAATCTTGAATGTGATTATAGTGGCACAAACTTCAGGAGTTTCTAGGCCACAATATACATTTTTAAGCTAAATTTTCAAAGTCCAAATGTGTTTTCTTTTTTTGCAATGGTTCGTAGCAATAGAAAAAAAAGTTTTGTTTTGAAAAAGATCTCATCATACAGAAGTTTTTAATTTATATGTAGACTGCTGTTAACGATAAAAAGTTTCTTGTTGATAATTTTTTATTGTAAGTCGACCATTTGGTTGCTTCTAAATGTTTATGGTATGAAAAGATTTTCCAAGTAACTTTTTTCATAAGATACAATGATAATCTTGATTGTGTGGTTGATAATAATTGATCTAGACTGTGAGGACATGCTTGATTCAATTCTTAAGCTAATTTAAAATTTAGATGGGTGTACTTGCAAGAAGATAACGTTAAATAATAGTTTTAAACTTTGAAAACATCATATTTATTGATATTTGAAATGGCAGAATAAAAAATTGCAAAATAATATATACAAGTTCAAATACATTAATGCATAAGAAAAGTATTATTGCTAATAAAATAGTAACTAAGTACACAAATATGCTTATATAATCAATATAATTTTTATTTATGCTGATAATGTGCAATGCAATTTAAATAAAATTTATTATTATTATTATTATTCCTTTAGGCTCCTAAGGGATCATAGGGCCTCAACAACTTTCTTCCATCTCCCTCTGTCTCTGTCGCTGATTTTGGCCTCTTCCCATGTTAAGCCAAAGCGCCGCAGCTCACAGTTTAGACTTCTCCTCCAGGTCTGCTTTGGACGTCCCCACCTCTTCCCTTGCGGGTTCCATTCAAGCGCCTTTCTGGTAATATTTCCAGGCTCTTTCCGTAGGGTGTGACCCATCCATCGCCATTTTCGCCGTTTGACTTAGACATTTATTGGTTGTTGATTTGTGGATGTTTATAGCTCGGCGTTCGGCACTTTGTCAAACCATCTCAAACGGAGGATCTGTCGAAGGCAGCCATTGACGAAGGTTTGCATTTTTGTCGTGTTGGTGTTGATCGCTCTCCAAGTTTCTTACCCATAAAGAAGCACAGACTTCACGTTGGAGTTGAAGATTCTGAGTTTAGTTTTGGTGGAGATGCTGTTCGCTTTCCACACAGGTCTTAAAATGACAAATGCCTGCCAAGCTTTCTTCAGCCTAGCCTTGATGTCTTCATTTGTACCTCCCGTTTGGCTGCTCTTGCTACCTAGATACACGAAGTCGTCGACGTCTGTTACTGCTTTCCCATAGACGGCAACTGGGCCCTCTTGTTGGTTATTAATGCGCAGTAACTTGGTCTTTTCATGGCTAATTTTAAGATCAACTTGTTATGCTGTGGTTTCAAGATTTCTCACTTTCTCTTGCATGTCTTGAAGACGGTGCGACAATAGAGCCAAGTCGTCAGCGAACGCAGGGTCTTCTAGCTTCGACGTTAGAGTCCACTGGATGCCTTTTCCGGAACTTCCGTGAGCTTCTGTAGCGTTGTCTCACCATGACGTGGTCAATTTGATTTTCTGTCAGCTTGTCAAGAAAAACCCAAGTTGCTTTGTGACATTTCCGATGCGAAAAGATTGTACCTCCAATAATAAGACTATTGGTGGAGCAGAAGTCAGCTAGCATCTCCCCATTTTCGTTCATTTCTCCAAGTCCGTGTTTTCCCATCTCGCGCTCTTAATCAGTGTTGTCTGCTCCAACCTTCGCATTCATGTCCCCCATTAGGATGAGCATGTCTCAGTTCGGGATCTTGTCTAGAACTGATTGGAGTTGGGCATAGAAGCTGTTCTTATCTTCCTCTTCTGATGTGTTGGTGGGCGCATAACACATAATAATAGACACCTTCTTGAAGCGTGCTGTGATGATGTGGTCTGACACAGGATTCCATTCCAGCAAACTGTTAGCTGCTTTTTTGGACAAAAGAATTCCTACACCAGCTTATGGCGTTCTTTGTTTTTGCCTGAATAGAGCAATGTCTCTCCTGTTTACAATTTGGTCTCTCCATGACCAGTTCAACGTACTTCGCACATGCCCATGAGTGTGAGGTTGTATCTCTGCATTTTCCTCGCTGCTTGTGCACATTTTCTTGTCTCCCAGAGTGTTCTCACGTTCCACGTTCCTAGAAAAACAGAATTGTGTGAGGGCAATCTAGGATTTTTATATAAGAGTGTTTTTGGGTGAGGATGGGTCTTCAGTCCTGCTTTTTGATGGGTTTGGCTGCAACGCGTCATAAATTTCCTAAAAGGAATTTCAGCTCTTCCCGAAACAGAGGATTTCTGGTTATAGTTGTTGGTTTCTGTAACTTGCCTTTTTTCTAGGTGTAGGTAGTTAACCTGCAGCACAACTCACAATCTGGAGGGCACCGTTTTGTCTGGACCCTACTTCTCAAACTTTCTGAGCATGGTTGAACCTCCCAGAAGCCAAAGCCCCCGCTCATATAGCCTTGGAAGTCACTGGGACACACAAGCCGTCCTACCACGTCAAGGTGGTGCAACATCGAGACGGAATTTAAATAAAATAACTAAAATAAAACAAAAATAACAGTTAAAACTTAAGGTAAAAACATATCAACAAAACTGTAATCAAGCTGATGATATCAATATAATAGCAACTGAATGATGCTACAACATGCACTAATGAACAGGGGGGGAAGGTGTATAAAGTGCCAGCATCGGAGACAGAGGCACTAGCTTCCAGTGGGTTTCATTGTCCATTAATCTTATAATGATCTTTGTTTGTGGTGATGTGATGTGCTTTCGTAATGGTTGTTTTGATGTTTGATGTAGTTTTATTGCTTTTATTGTTAATAATTTATTTGCTATTTTATCCATTGGTTTATTTAGTACCAAAATTACAGTTTAAATTGGTTTTGAGTTAAACTGGATCAAACTTAGCGCCTGCAATTTTAGGCTTTTTTTTTGTTATAACCTGGATAACAGTAGACTCCAGTAAAGAGGTATTAACAAACTGATATTCTGGTATTGTTTTGGCTTGGTGAATGATTTTTTTGTCATGGCAAGACAAACTGCTTAAGTGTTTCAACGGTGAATTTAGAATTCGATAGTTTGAAGTTTAACATTAGCTCAGACTAGCAGTTTATAAAAAATTCCCCCAAATAAATGACTTATCAATATGCTACTAGTGTCGATAATCTAGGCCGACTGTCGATAACCCCACTTACTGGGACACGTATAGCAGAAAATCTATAATGACCATAATTATTTAAATTTACTGCTTTTATGAACGTTAGACTCATTTTTAAATTGACTTCGATTTTTTATTTTTTATAATAGTATCAATTTTTTATTCATACTTATTATCCCATATTAATAATTAAAATAAATCTGCAAAGATAGAAGAGCTCTGAAGTAGCTTATTCGCAGCTTCATAATTTTTATTACTATTACAGGCTTAATGGGGATTTTTGAAAAGAGGAGGTTCAGGCAATTTCTTATCTACGTTGATCAGTTTAAGGTGATGTGTTAGATAATACTAAGTCATATTTAAGCATTCAAACCATTATTTGTAGTTTTCTTAAATAAAGTATTAACCACGACTGTTTAGGAACATTAACTCAAATTAACTAATCAATAACTGAAATAATCAATAATAATACACGTTATTGTTATTATGAAACTACTGTTGCATGCAAGGTGGAAGACAAAGCCACATGGAAGGACTTCGACCCACAAAGGCCCATGAGAGTGAGTACATTCTTAAAATGATACCACAATATAACATATGTTATCTTTCAAGTGATTTTCTCTGTAATTATAACTTTATTTTAACACTTAGAGCCTCTTTGAGAAGTATGGCTTGGACAACAACACTGCAGACTTCATTGGACATGCTCTTGCTCTCTACTTGAATGATGAGTCAGTACTGCCCTTATGTATTTTCAGCTATATGTGCCACAAAATCGCCTTTTGTTGTATGTATAAGTTAACAGAAGTACATACAGTAGTTTTGTAAGCTTGTACATGCACATTCAATAACTTTCACTATACGCTTTTGAGTTTTTCTGTTTTTTTATTTTTTATCCAATAAGCTGAGAAGTATTTAATTTTTAAACTTTTGAAGCATTATTAATTTAGTTAACTTTGAGAAAATTTAATAAACTTGTGTAAAAGTTTCAATAATAAAAATTAGGATTTTTCAAAATTGAACTTAATTTGATAAATTTTAAAAATGTATTAATATAAATATAAAAATCAAACCTCAAACATTTATTTATTATCTTCCACAGCTACCTGGAACAGCCAGCCATCCAGACCATCCCTAGAATCCAATTGTATAGTGACTCGTTGAGCAGGTATGGCAAGTCCCCCTACTTGTACCCCATGTATGGACTGGGAGAGTTGCCCCAAGGTTTTGCCAGGTAGCTTTGTATTTGAATTTGTGTTAAGAGTGGAAGAACTATTAAATACCTCATGTTTTTTGAGAATATTTTGGAAATCACAGTCAATTAGATACTTATGTCAAAACCTCAATAAGCCACATTTAAAGAGTTTTTTAAATATAATAAAAATAAAAGAAAAACATGATTGTTTCCAAGCATTTCAGTACAAAAATTGATTAAAAAGCTAAATTTTTCGATTTTTCCATTTTTCGAACGCTAAATACTTCAAAAATATTGTTAAGCAAGCATACACTCAAAATGAATGGCCATTGGCAAAGATGCGCCCACCATCAATAGGTTGAGTGCCATCTACGGAGGTACTTATATGCTGGACAAGGCGGTGGATGAGATAGTGATGGGTGAGGGAGGGAAGGTGGCAGGAGTGAGGTGTGGTGAAGAAGTGGTCAAAACTAACATGGTGATTTGCGACCCTTCATATGCTCCTGAGAAGTGCCACAAGGAGGGGAAGGTTTGTATGCAATTATTTGTGATCTTGTGGCATTTTAGCTTGTTAGAAACTAGAACCAATGATTTCTTAACATGAATGAACAAAATTTTGTGAATATTATGTTATATATAATATTTCATTCAAATTATTAAAAATAATTCGGCTTGGTTTGTATGTTTTTTGAGATATGTATCAATTTTTCAATTTTTTTACATCTACATCTTATGAAAAAACGCAAAATATTTAATATAATAGATTTTTTTATTAGCTCATTGTCACATTTGATACTTTCATGTATTGTTCATTTATATGATGGGAGTTCAATTGTTTGGGATATTACATCGGAATTGGGCTGATTTATCACCATTTTGAAATTCCCTAAAAACTGTCACTTGCTTTTAATAAGAACAAATTAGATTCAATATCTATCATCAATTTTTGACAATAATATCTTTCAAAACATTAATCTTGATTGTTGAATTGAGTATTTATAAAAAATCAATAAGCTTTTTGTTATATCCATTGATCTGCATTTGATGTATTATTTGCTCAAGACCTAAAATAGATAAGTTAAAAAATGATATTGTGTATCGCATTCTATGTTCTCATGGTTGAAACATGGAGACTCATTTTCCTCTTTGTTTTATAATCTTTGATTTACCTAGCTTTCTAAGTTATCTTTAAAACTTATTACATTTATTATAATGTGATTTGATATATCAATTGTTTCAGACTAATTAAAATTTGTCTCAATTAGTTGCACATGGGATATGCAAAGCATTTTACAATAACTAGCTTTTATTTCCTTATTTAGGGCATTTTATAATTTTAAAATTTTTTTTCCTAATAATAAATCAAAAATGAAAACCTTCCATAAGCCTCGTTAAAAAATTATTTAAATAAATAATTTTTAAAAATTCATTGTTAAGATGACTACACATCAAAATTTATCAACAACACAACTGCACTGATCAGGTAGTGAGAGCCATCTGTGTGTTGGACAGACCAATCGCCAACACCTCAAATGCCCCTTCATGCCAGATCATTATCCCTCAGAACCAAGTTAATAGAAAGTCTGGTTAGTTTAAAGGTGTTTTGGTTTATATATGCATATCAATCAAATCCTTTTTATAGCCCGTTTTCCTTTACTAAGGGTTGGTATATAGGAGTGTTTATAGAGTAAGTATTTTTTCTGTATATATCCTGTGTTTCATTTTTTCTTTATTAGACTATCATTAGTTTTTCATCAACCAAACACTATATCACACAGACATTTACATCTCCTGTGTGAGTGCTCCCCATAAAGTGTCTCCAACGGGATTTTATATTGCCATGGTGTCAACCACTGTGGAGACCAACAACCCACACGATGAACTCAAACCAGGCTTGGCTCTGTTGCCTCCATTGAGAGAAAAGTATGTGTTTTGGCTGTGATTCGGTTGTATAATTTAATAGGATGCTTTGTATTAAAGTGAAAGATGCTTTTATTAATACTATTTTGAATTAAACATGGCTGTTATTGAATAAATATATGCCAATACGTAGTGTTGTGATGTTATTAATAATATTTTAGCCATTCATACCTGATTTTGTGACAGGTTCATCACAGTAACGGATCAACTGGTACCTAATGATGATGGAGTTGCTTCTCAAGTTAGTTTATGGCCATGTATAATTAACCATTGTTTCATACTATACTTTTTTTTTGATGGATATTTTTGCAGAAGTTTGTAATTAAAATGGTTTGGCGTTAATTTTAAAAAGGTTATTATCGAAAAATATAAGTATTAATTATATAAAACTTGCTATTGCAGCTATTCATTTCAACCACCTACGATGCCACATCGCACTTCGAGACCACGTGTAAGGACGTATTGAGTCTGTTTGAGAGGGCCACTGGAGCACCCTTTGACTTCTCCAAGGTCAAACACACCCTTGAAGACGAACAATAAAGATAATTCAATGTTCGATTCGGTATAGTTAGGTGTGGTTGTAACTTTAAACATAGGTTATGTTGGGTGTGGATTGTAAAGTGTTTAGTAATGGTTGGCACTTAAATTTTTGTGGCGTACTGAATTAAGCATAGTTTAGTTTTATTTTGAGATAGTTAATATGGAATAGTTTAAGTATTAAACAGAAACATGGCTTGATCATAATTTGTGTTGTGTTTTATTTATATTATGCGGATGAAATAATTGTTCAAGGCGTGTGTCTCAATAGAGGATGCTACAATAAACCATCGTTTTTTGCTAAAAAATGATATATTTTTAGTTTGTAAATGGTTTTGAGTTAGTTAATAACTAAATCGTTCAAAGTGGTATAACGAATGCATGATGTTGTTAGCCGTATAAGCATGTTCAGATATCCATTTATTAGCTTTTTGAAACGATATTTATCCACGGTTTCCACTAAAACATTCTTGAGACAATTTATTATATTGAATCATTCGAAACGCTTTTCAGTGTTATATTGTTTTAATTTTTAAAATTACTAATTGCTTAATTTTTGATCTATTTAGTTATACGGGGCAATAAAAAAGCGTTTATTTTATTAAATGTATATTCATGATATTTATTTAATCTATGACGGAATTTCGTGTTAGATGTTTTGAAATTAAACAACTACATTTATAATCACTTTAATTTGAGGTTTCAATAAAACTAATACTCCAAAAAATACTATTTGCGTCATTCAAAATAGCCTTGGAGTTTATAAATCAGACATCGAGAATAAAGTAATTGATCATCAACTCAAAATGAATAATCAACTTTGCAAGCTAATCGAAGATTTCGACGACAGCTCGATAAATAAAATGCACAACTTAATAAACCATCTCGAAAGCGTCAAGTACTCATTAGAAGATGAACTGGAATCTATTAAAGCGAAGATCACTCAGAACAATGAAACCATTAAACAGTTAGAAGAGTCTCAACAGAATATTACTAACATTTGTATCAATTACACAGAAAATATCACTTGTTTGAATAACTACTCGAAGAAGGCGTCTCAACTTCTTGAAAAATGTGCCGAAGAGTAATTTTTCACAATAGTTTTTAGAATTCGCAAAAAAATAAAGTAAATGCTTATATTTTTATTTGTGAAAAAATCATAAGTTATAATTAAGACTGGAAGGTTTCATAACGTGATTAATTAAATGATAAAAAACCTTGTAAGACATCCTACCATTGATAGAATCTTATTCTGCCAGTATCTATTAAGTTTTTAAATAAGACGAATCTAATATAAAAGATAGTATGTGAATAGAAGTGATCTTTTTAAGTCATTTCTCACGCCTTAATGGCGAGAGACTTATCGACTGAATTTCTGAGAGTTTTGATAACTTCTGCTGGCTCCTTGCTCTTCACTAAAGCACTTCCACACACCACTACATTGGCTCCAGCCTGAAAAATAAAAAACAAAATGCTTTCCAATCACATACAAACATTATCGATAATTAAAACGAAAGATATTTTGTAAAATATATTTTAATAATACAGTCAAAATTTTTTTATTAAACCTCAGCGCATTGCTGAATGGTTTCTGGTCCTACTCCCCCATCCACTTGAATATCCAAATCAGGATGTTGGCTTCTCAACTTCGACACCTATGCATGTTTAAACAAAATGAGATAAAATTCTATTTTTTATGAATCATGTAAATTTTTTTATATAATTAAACATTAGATTTCAATACTTAAATTTCAATAGCATGAAAAAAACAGCAGTTTTCTGCTACCTTAGACATCATGTCCCCCATAAACTTCTGACCGCCAAAGCCTGGCTCTACCGTCATCACAAGTACCATATCGACCAGAGAAGTGAAGGGAAGAATGTCTTCTACTGGTGTTTTTGGTTTTATGGCCAAACCTACCTAAAATAGAAACATCAATCACGAGTATTATGAGCAGCATCAAATATTAAAATTTTTGACAAAAAGTATCTAAATAACTAACGTATGAATGGCTTTTATAATTTGAGCTAAAATAGAAAGTTTGAAAATTAAAAAAATAATTAAATTATGAATTGCTTTGAAATACATCAAAAATTGATTTAAGAATCTATTTGATCAAAGTTCAAAAAAAAAGATTAGAATTGAAAAATTCCAAGACAAGATTTTTTGAAAATTTCTAAAATAAAAATCACACTTGATTTTAATGAACTAGTTTTGAAATTTTGAAATATAAACCTTCATATTTTGAGCCCTGATTTTATCAATGCATTCCTTCACATCCTTGGTAGCTTCATAATGGAAAGTATAATTGTTAGCTCCTGCCTTTGCCATTGGTTCAATCCACTAAAAATCAATTAAACTTTATTGACAACAATGTTTTAACATGATGGTAAATAAAGTCCCAATTTTAAGACCTCGACAGCTACCATTATCATCATCGTTTAACACCATCTGTCCCTTTTCAAGAGGGGGTTGACAGTTAGCATTTAGCATTTAAGAATTCCATTCTCATATTTATTTGTATTTTTATTTCATAAGCAATGAAGTTTATTTACTTATTTTAAATAACTTTTGTTGACCAAATTATGTAATAATGATCAGATCTCACTTGTTCTGGATTGGAGACCATCATATGCACATCCAGAAAAACACCAGACACTTTGGGTCTCAGGGCTTCCACAACTACATGACCAAAAGTCAAGTTTGGAACAAAATGACCATCCATTACATCCAAGTGCAAATAATCACAACCTGAAAAAAATGAGAATCTAGAATTGAAAATAATTTCAATGAAATTTATTGACCTAATATGAGAAACTTTTTGCATTCTTCTGCAAGGTTAGAAAGGTCAGAATTGAGAATTGAAGGACCAATAGAACTTTTCGGCATGTTGCAATAAGATCTGATGAAGAAATTATTATATAAGGCTTATAATGACATTGAAACAAATAAAGCTAAAACAGAAAGTATGTCGAAGAAATACAAATACATATTATTGATAATGAAACTTCATGATTCAACTATAAAACTTATTTTCCAAAAAGAAAAAAACTTTTTGGTTGAAATTGTTTCATCTGTCTAAAATATAACAGGGATAATTTGCGCAATATTCAACATGCGTGTTCAAAAAACTTGAAACTTCATAACACATAAAAAATTTACTATATATTTACTTAGTTAACCTTTTGAAGACAATCGGCAAACTAAAGTTTAGCTTATAACAGATGAACAGAGTTTGCCCCAACTTCCAAATGCTTTTTAACCTTTTAAAAGTTGATTTAAATACCAAAGCTTTATGGTAAGGTTGAACTCAAAAACTTTGATATTCTAAAAATAAGTTTCTTCTAATATCGTTTCAATTAACAAATCAAAACTAACATCTTAAGAGATAATTTTTGAGCAAATTTTACCAATTAGAAAAAATATAGATATGAACAATATTCAACAAAAAAAAAACTAATAAAAAACTACAAAGCATCTTGGATACGTTGGATTTCAGCAATCCAAAATCTCCAAACCAGAATTTATTCTGCTTTTGAAAACCACGACAAAAATATTTTTTAAAATTATTTTTCTTACAGATATATATGAAAAAAATATAAACTAAAATTTCAAAAAAAGTTAGAATAAATGAAATACAGATTTGATGAACGTGAAATAGGACGAAAATTGAAAAAAATATTGAAAAAAAATTCCAGAAATCATCAAAGATGAAGTAAAACAAGCATTAAAAAATATGAAAAAATCCGAGGTCCAATCAATGCTTCAATTTAAGCATGAAATTGCCTATAAGCAGTTGGTTTGTTAACCATACTTCAATAGAAGTTTAAGCGGTGAAAATATGCATGTAGAATAGGGGAATAAAATAGTTTTATTATTTTAAAATGATATAATGTTCCAAAAATATGAAAGCATAAATCTTTTGCGGGACACAATGAAGGCCTGGGAAAAGCGATCGAAAGCAGACTAAGTGATCAGAACTGCAGTCAGGTTTTATGCCTATGAAAAGCACGACCATAAACGCATTTTTTTTGATAATGTGGTCATCTGTAGAGAAAATAAAAAAAAAAAAGAAAAAAATTGAGAGAATATGTGTTTAAAAACCAATATAAACGAAACGGAGGAAAGGTACAAAGGAACGGCACGACTTAGAAAGCTTCAAGTACCTAGAATCCAATACCTAAGAGTCGTGATTGAGACAACATAACTAAATACAATTAAGATTGAATAACTGAGAGTTCTATTACTAATATTATTATTAGTGCCTGTTACGCCCACTGGCGCATAGAACACAACAAAAAGTTTCCACGCATTTCTATTTGAGCAAGCTTGGTGATGATGCCCCAAGTGTGCTTCATTTCCTTGAGCTCTGCTTCTACTTTTCGACGCAAAATTACTTTTGGGTGTCCTCGTTATTTTCCTCTGCAAAATCAAGGTCATCTAATGTAAAAAAAGGTCCACCTGATTTCTTTTGTTTCAGTTTCTCTAGTGCGGCGCATTACCCAATCAATGGTGAGGTTGAAAAGCAATGAAACACCACACAGCCCTGTTTTACTCCTGTCTTGACCTCCAATAGTGCAACTAAAATTACTGTAATAACTTCGAATTATTGAAGAGTTTTGGGGAATTCCATAAGATTTCAGCACCAACCACAGACTCTCTCTATGAACACTGTCAAAAACATTCTCAAAATCGACAAAGCTCATGTAAAGCGGCTTTTGCCATTCTAAACACTGCTCAACAATGTTGCGCAAAAAAAAGATCTCTTCTACACATTCTTTTTGCGTAATCCAGTCTGTTCTTTTCTCTAAGATTTTTCTCCTGCATCTGCTAATCGAGGAAGGATAATTTTAGCAAGTATTTTATTAAGAGCAGAAAGTAGAGTGATTTCTTTTCAATCATTGCAGTCATTTAATGAACCTTTTTTGGGGATCTTAACAATCTTCTTTTGTCCACTCTGTAGGTACTTGTTTTCTTGACCATATTTCTTCAAACATTGGCTGAAATATGTTAGCTGCTAGAATTGGATCTGCTTTTAAAAGTTCAGCATTGATTGTCATGCCCAGGAGCTTTGCGGTTTTCCAGAAATTTAATGGCTGAAATTATCTCAAACGTTCATAGTAAATTAAAATTGATGTTGAGGTTTGAAGCAACTGGAGAAATATTTCCTTTTTATTTAGGTGGTGGCCGTTTTAATATTTCTCTGAAGTGTTCAGCCCAGCGCTTTTCCTGCTCTCTCAGTGGTAAGAAGCTTTCCGCTTTTGTCTTTGATAGAGGGTCTAATTTTTGCGATGCTTGCCACAAACAAGCTTGGTGATTTTGTTTATCTGCCCAAGCTCATGTTTTGGTGCTGCTTCTTCAGCCTGTGCTGCAAGGTTATCTGGATAGAAGCGTCGGTTAGCTTGTACCATTTTTTTACTTGTTTGTTGGCTTTTTTGTATTGTTGCCTAAACCTATCTTGCAGCCTCTCAGACTTAGCATCTGTCAACTTCTTTTTTAGAGTTTTTCTCGTGTCGACTGCCTCCCACGTGTCTGGTTTTATCCATTCTTTTGCTTTGTTTATCACTTTTGGACCTTATAAAGTTTTACAGCTTTTTGTGTATGCTGATACTATCTTCGAGTACATTGTGTCGACTTTATTGCTGTTTGCTTCAGCATCTTGCAGCGTTTAAAATCTGGTTTTCACTTGAATAGTTAAAGCATTTTTGATTTTGATGTTTGAAGTTTATTTATATCAAAGCGCTTTGGTTTGTGGATTTTATTTTTCGTACTTCTTAGTTTGAGTTGCACTAGAGCAACTAAAAACTGATGGTCATTGCTTACGTCTACACCTCTTTTCACTTGGAGATCCATAAAGAAATGCCGCCATGTTCCAGCGATTAGTAGATGGTTGCTCTGGTTCCTATTTCTATTATTAGGCAATTAACAAACAAGTTTGTGAATGTTTCGGTGAGAAAACAGGGTGCCTCCCACTACTAGATTGTTATTGTTGCAGAATTCTAGCAGCTTAACACTATATTCCTTCATGAGACCACATCCATGCTTCCCCATGACTCTTTCCTTTCCTGTGTTATCACTTCCGACTTTTGAGTTTAGTTCGCCCACGACAACTAGTATGTTGTGCCAAAGGTTTATTTCTTTTTTCGCCTGAGGCTGATCAAGAATAAGTCTCTGACCTCATCTTCTTTGTCATTAGTCGGACGTAGCATTGCAGGATAGTCATTTGAACATGCTTTCTTTTCATTCTAACCTTAATGAGTCTGCTACTCTCAAATATTGTCTTCCCTTTTTAAAAACCAATTCTGATTTTCACTTCAGTGCTCAAAGCCTCTCTTTTTGTGCCAGTGGCTTCCATGTGGCTTTCAACAATGCCAGTCATGAAAATCTCCAAATAAGACTTTAGGAGTTTCTTGCACACATGTGTAAAAAGTTTTCTTGTTGCTGTTTTCGTAACATCATTATTTTCCAAAACAAGGTTGTAAGCTCTGTGCAAACCTCCAGTCTAGTAAAACAGGAACTACATTTAATCTGACTTCTATCCTTCGACCTGATCGGCATGGGGGACCCTACCAGAAGCAAAGCTCCACTCGGCTTAGTTTTCAGAGTCCTTAAAACGCACAAACCGTCCAACCATGAAGAGGTAGCAGTTTACTGGGGAGTGAGTATTATATGTGATAAGAAAATTCCAGCAAAAACTGAAGGAAGAAGCTAAAAACTGTAGAAGACTAGCTATGCTCGCTTAAGACTGTAACATTAAATAAAAAGTGAAAGGCAGAACTCAAAGTAACAAAATTGAATAAGATTTTAAAAAGACTAAAATGTTCTACAAAGGTGAAAAAAGTTGAAAACAAACTTGGACAAGCCGGGCTGAGATTTTCATCCATGCAAAAAATAATAAATAAAAAAACCAGAAAAAAAATTTTATGAATCTCAAAAAAATAATTAAATTAGCACAAAAATTCTTCAATTTTTTCAAGTTACGCAGTATAGCTTCCTGTGAGCACACCTAATGCGCCACCGAAACCTCAATTCAGGGCGGCTGGTGGATACAAGTAACGTCCTTATATTTTTACCTCCACTTGATAATGTAAGTTCATCTTACGAAAAGCTTCGTGGAATTTACTACAATAGTTTGAACACTGGGAAAAAGTTCGACACACTAGCTTCAAAAACACGTATTATTTCATTATTTTCATGCTTTATTTTGCTTACTCAATTTTTTATAAGCTTTTTAGTTTTTTCTATTAAACATGAAACTTCAGTTCAAAAAACGTTGGAAATGCGTCGAAATCGTCGAGACTAATGAGAGGTGCAGCTTTCTAGGAACATTTTGTTTTTTCATAAAAATAAATTTTTTGAATTTCAAATCTAGCGTAAAATATATTTCGAAATTTAAATTTTTTTTGCAATATATTTTAAAAATTATTCATTATATTACTGTGGGGCAAAATTTAAAAGTGTATTTACAAAAAATTTCAAATTTAATGAAGTCAATCATGTTTTAAATATTCATAATGACTTGAGGATCTTAAAAAAACGATTTGCTTGAAGATAAACTCCAAGTTTTACAGTCTACAAGCACTCATGAAGGTAGTAATTCACCAAATTGTTTATAGTAACTAGATTTACTCAACAATTTTCATCCAATTCAAGTTTTATCTAAAATGACATTCAGTCTTTATTGCTCACATTTTTATCTTCGCTTCTACACAGTTTTCTTAATTTTTAATCGCTCCAAAAACCATTCGAACTTTTTCATTATCCATGTTTCAAATAATCTCAATAATAGGCATAATTTATTCATGGTATATATATTTTGAATTTGTTCTTGAGAAATATCTGGGTTTTATAACGTTTTGAACTTTTGCTTAAAAGAATAAATAAATAAGTTTACTATTTTATAATAAAAACAAAAAAAACACCAAAGTATTTGAAAATCTATTATAAAAGTATCTTTATGTACGCTGAACAGCATTGTATAATAAAACGGAGCATTGTTTTTTCCTAAAATGAGCTTTTGCTGATGAACACAACAGTTGTCCATGTAACTATGAATGTCACGTACTAAAAAAGTTCTCTGTATTCATATATTCAGCTTAAAATTCCTTATTTTCATCATATCAATGTGTTATTGAATTGTAGTCTTTTTGTGTTAATTTTTTCACATTATTGTTTCCAACGCTCACGAACCATTTATGTTTTTTCCTGCCAAAAATTCAAGGTTAATTACGAAATAGTAAAAGCATTGTATTGAATATCCATGAATGCTCGTAATTTCCATTATATGTTTGTTTTCAACATATGTTCCAATATACATATGTAGTGTGTTTTGTATAAATATACAAATATGCGCAGCGTTTCAGTTATATTCATATATATATGGAAGAGATAATCCCTGAACGACAAAAATGTTGGTATCAATTTCTTTAGTGTTTTGTATCTGCCTTAATTGTTGTCTTTTTGAGAGAAGCATTGAGAAGGATGGATTTCATTATAAGGATTCTGCTGGTGATAACGCTTCTTTGTGTCGAACCACCGTGAGTTGATTTGAAATTAATTTCCATAACTCTGATGATTGTTTTGGATGCTAGTTGTAATTAATTAAATAAAGTTTTTATTAAAATATCTTTTATATTTTTCTCTTTATATGACAAAAAGGTAAAAAACTCTTCACTGAGTTTCTATAAAAAAACTAAATAAGATGAACTCAACTTGAACTCACTAATACTGTTTCCTATGTATTTGAACTTGTCGATGAGTTTATTTTTGGATACAATGATATTAAATGAGCTATTTTTAAAAATTTATCAATATTTTACACCTCATACTGTACCTTAAATGCAAAGACTATATATTTTTATTAAATATTAATCAAATTGAATAAGAAGCAAAAATTAAAAATAATGACAATTTCTGTTGAAATAAATGAAACTGGTTTCAAAATTTACTTAACTTTAATAAAAATCTATTAAATATAATAAAGACCCTTGATGAGTCTTAATTTAATCTCTAAGTCTTTCAAAAATTTTTGCGTTTTTTTTTATTTTCTCCTGTTTCTTTTTTCCCTCGTGACCCTCTAATGGGTTTCAGCAAAACAATTAATGCACAAAGAGGATACTATGATTTTTATTCAAAATTTTTTGTTATTTCAATAATGATATGTTTAATTCATTTTTTATATCGTTATTTTATTTAATTACCCTTATTTTCCACCATTTTAATAACTTTCCATAAATTTACACAACTCCAAAATATTGGCTTTTTCTTCACTCCATTACCAATATATTCATATTTTTTAAATATTTTTTAATAACTAAATTTTAGTTTTGTTATCTTTCTCCCTAGACACACATATCAACATCTGCCATTTTCACTCCAATATTCCACGCATTTAGTTTGGTCATTATATAGCTTTTTACTTTTTTTATAATCTCAATGTTCTTCTTTTTAAACTAAAAACAAACCCTATGTTCTTCATTAAGTTGTTAGTGCTGCTTTTTAAATGGCTGTTTTGCCAACATGAGTTTTGTCCTAGGAACCTAGCATGATGAAATCTGGCTTATAAAAGAACCGTGTGAAGTTTTCCGAAAAATAATTGTTTGAAAAGATAATATGAATAATCTCAAGAAGTTATTGGAGGGCAAGAAAAGGTTGTTTTGTTTCGTACCCTGGAAGAATAGCAGCCCCACCAGCCAGCAGGCCTGAACGCTAGGGCCGTGAGTTGGTACCTTTTAATGCTCTGCCCAAAACTTTTATCCTTTTCACACCATTATTTTTTCTCAAAAATTGTTTCAACAGTATTTTTTATTTTTATTTTCAGTACTTCTCATTATCATTGCTTTGTCTCTACTTCATTACTTACTGTTTCTTTAACAATCTTTTTTAAGTACCTTGTTCATTTAATACCACTAAGACTTACTTACTCGATTTGTAGCCTAAAAATTAAAAACACGTATAATCTTTTTAAAAAGAATTTGAAAAATATAAATTGCTAATTTTTACAAAGTGATCCTCTTCTCCACTGGTAAGGTATAATGAAAATAAAGATTAATGATTTGAGTTTTTTTAATTAAGAACACGTAAATATTTATCTTCAAAATAAGAAGAAGGGATTTTTAATTAATTAAATAAAAATATTCTTAACCAAAAAAACTGAGCATTTTCAGTTATCGTGATATTTTTGAAGATTTCACCAAGCAAGATAAAATTCACAAAATTAACTCTTTCTTGATTTATTGAATTAAGATATGAAACAGGGAAAGTTTTCTCAAATCATCAATAAAATTAGAATAAATTCAATGCGAACTTATGACATATGATGTTAATACTTCATATGGAATGCACGTATGGAGAATTTTAAAAGGAAATGATATTACTGTTTTGTCATAAATAATCCCAAGGTAAACTATTTGGAATATAACTAATTGTATGCATATAAATCCACTTTTCCAACCCAAATGATAAGATGCTCTTTAATTAACTTGAACAATTGGAAAGTACGATATTATAAGTCATAAAAATAATTAAAAATTCTATAAAACTAAGTTCAATAAATCTACACACAAAAAACACACACACACACACACACACACACACACACACACACACACACACACACACACACACACACACACACACACACACACACACACACACACACACACACACACACATACACACACACACACACACACACACACACACACACACACACATACACACACACGCGCGCACACACAAACATTCGGTCCAATAGTAGCAACGTGCAAGACTGGATGTTAAAATGAATATTTTGACTTAAAACTTGATGAGATTCTGGCAGAGAACAGGTGTTCGTGGCGGTGATAGTAATGATGTTGGCATTTATAAAGTGATTTATTTAATGGGTTTAAGTAAACTTTAATTAATGCTATATTAAGCGGCAGGAATAGCCTTTGATTAAGTTTGTTTTAAGACATCGCAGTTCATTTGATAAATGATGGTAAAACTTATGGAAGAACAATAACATTCATTAATATACATTGGCTGAATGCTTTATAATCTTCAATATTAACAAAGAAACTTTTGATTACGATAATCTTTATTTATAGTATTGAATTTGAAGAAATGGAAAGTCATCAAGATATTGTAAGTGTTTATTGATACATATTTCAATGTTTCAGAATACTTCAAACCATCTCTTCTCAGAACCATGACTAGCTTAAATGGAAGAACCAAATAAATCAATTACTATTTGAAAACTGCCGAATTTGTGATTTTGAATTATCATTAAAAAAATGAAATTGGCGTAATATAACTATTTTTATAAAGGAAGTTTTAGAACCCGTATGTGAATTAAATATTACTGACAATCAAACTTTCTAGTGTTTAAAAGCACTACAAAATTAAAATGAAAATCGCCTAGAAGTAACTTCAAATCTTAAGTAATGTTATATACTGTTGCAAACCTTTCAAAGCCCTCATGCTCAAAAACACGATACAAGCAGCATAAGCTAATGATGTTGGTTATGGTGCCTGGGATAAATGAAGGATCTAGCATGTGCTCAATCGATCTTATTGACATTCAGCGTGCTTTCTACTATAATAAAGACACCTATCAATCAGTCAATCTGGGTTCACTTCATTATTGATACTCACTTTGGGTATTTTTTACACTCTGTACCTTTCCAAAACATTTGCAACATGTTTTTTTTTTATAAATTTTTTCAATCATCGTATCAGGATATTTTACTTTTCTAATTTCTAATATTTTTCAATTATGCAATCTGGCTCTTATAATGAGAAAGCAAATGATCTAACAAGATAGATCAACAGACAATCGGCTCGATCAATCATACTATTCTCTTTATGAATAATAAAATGCAAGTCATTAGGCCTTGACTGCAGTCTGGCCTGGGGCATCGGTGGATGGTGGTGCTTCCGTTGCATCAGTTCTCCATACTAACTTGCCTTTAGATAATCTATTATGTTCTGTTTTGAAAGACTATGAAATATTGATAAAATTTCAAAAATCTATTTGATGAGTTACACGAGTTTTAGTTTTTTATAAATTGTAGTTTTCATCATTATAAAAAGAAAGTTTTTGAGCCCTTGAAAAGGTTGTTTTCTTTGAATAAATAGTTGTTAACTGTCGAAGGAAAGTGATTTGATTGGAGTTGATCGATAGACTGTTAGGCTGCTTAATTGATTGAATTCTTAAACGCTAATTAATTGATTGATATGATTGCCGTGAGCATGCTGGTGTGCACAAGAGTTAAAACCAGACATTTAGCAGTGTGTGATAGATATGGGTATAATTGAATAAGGAATACTAGAAGTTGAATATTATTTTCTGGAAACTTCGGTTAGTTTATGGTAGAGTTGAAACTATATTTTAAGAATAAAACTGAAATAAAAGGGTTAACCATAAAAATATTTCTTCTTTGTTCAAAACATATTAATCTTATATATCGATATAAATAGCCTTCTTAATGAATAATATAAAAAATTCGACACAAATTGTGGAATATATTTTTTAAAATACAATAAAACTAGTTTCAACATAGATCCTTAAAAAGTTAAAGTTTTGAAGAAGGCAATAGCAACAAAAGTTTTTTATTGAATTATAACTGAAGTATGTTATTTTTGGAATCATATATTGTATTAATTGCTTGGAAGCTTTTTGCACTGGGTACTAAAGGATTGATAACTAGTGTTTTATATATTGAAGTTTAAGATTTAAACTATTGTTTCAAGATCTTCTTTTCAAACAGTTAATAAAAATTACTAAAAGTTATGTTTTGTAATATTTTAATACTTTAATATTTTTATTGAAAAAATCTAAAATTTTTATTTTTTTTTATTTTATACTTTATTTTAAAAATTTTTTCGAGTTCAACTATTCAAACGGCAAGAATTTAACGAAACCATCAAACCTAGAATAATTGAGATTCCTAATGTTTTGTGAAACAAAGTTTTGTTTTGAATTTTGTACAATTTTAACTCAAGTACATAAAAATTTTTGAAAAACACAATTATGTACTTGAAATAAACTAAAATTTTCGACAAAATTCATAAAAAATGTATCTAAAAATACTTTTGAGAAGTTACTCCGGCCAGATAAACAGAACTAATTCATAAGGCCTTATAACTATTATTAATTGAGATTATCATTATTAATTGAGATTATCAACTTATAACTACTGCAAACTTTTCACAGTTGTTTGAAATAAAAGGCTTCAACATCAAGCCCCTCAAACCAGAAATGATTGATACTGTTTAGATTCTGTACAGTACAATACACAACATTAAATAACATCAACTTTTCACATCTATCTTTCACTCGAATGAATTATGATTTCAACCTAAGTTTGAATGACCATAGGTCTCCTATATATCAAATTACCAGTTTAAAATGTTGATAAAAACCTAGAAAGAATCTTTTAAAACATCATAACAAGAAATAAACAGCACAAATTACAGAAAAATACAACAGAAATATTTTATTACTGGAAATAAATCTTCATATAATATTCATATCTAATTGCACCAACGTTTGTTTTCAAGAAACCTGATATGAGAAGCCTCGAAAAAAGATTTTATCATTACTTTTCACCTCTGAAGTATTCATTCATTGTTCTACCACTAAACATTAATACAATCAGATGGATATTTTACGCCTAAGATAACGCTATTTTTAACCACAGATTTATGTATTTTTTACTTGATCGTAGTGTTAATTAACTTTCAAGCAATATAATACTGTTTTTTCACGGTTTTTTGATGTTTTTAAAGGTAACTCTAGTTCATCATTGTTTCAACACTATAAATTATTACGGTTTGATGGAAAGCCGAAAAAAATAAAGTCTTAAATTATTTTACCGCCAATTATTTGAACTTGTGTTATACAATATAACTGTGTAATTCAAAATAAATCAATAATATTTAATAGATCATTAATTTTAGTTTTTGTCTTTGTTTGAGCTGCTCATATGATGGTGATATTAAAGCTAGATTGTATGATAAGATGCTACTTTATCATTCAATTTTTTTATTTACTACATTGTTTACCTCAAAGAGCAAGTTTTATTGTTGGAGAAAATATGAACTAGATGGCTGTAAACAGGTGGTGCAATAGAAAAAATTGAATACTTCAAATGCAATAATTATGTTTCTTAAAACAATAATGAGTATCAATTATTCTTTTAATTAAAAAAAAATAAAATTTTGAAGCACTTCATAGGCTTAATTGAAGTTCCAAATTTTGATTGCAACAGCATTTAAACTAGTGATAAACTATGAAAACTAAATACAAAATCTCTCAACGGTTTCAACTAAATCAATATAAAACCGCAGATGTCCACTATTTTTAATTGCTTTATTGCTCGCTAAGCTTCATTTAAATGATTTGAATGTCTTGTTTTTTATTTAATCACCATATATTTTTCTCTAATTAAAACAGACGGATGCAGCTTGTGGTTTGTGCCAATACTTCACTCTTTTAAATAGTGAGGAAATTTTATTGAATCATGAATAAATTAATTTCTCCGTTTTATTTTTTTTATTATAAATTTTTTAATATTCTTTTTTATTATTTTTAAAAGCTCAGAAATATATATATATACATACTTCAAAATAATTTTTAAAATGCTGAGTAATGAAGAATATGTTATAGCACAAACAAAATGAGATAAATCAAAATTTCGAAACGATTAAAGTTGTCTGCAGTCCTTATTTATCTAGAGTCGCAAGGTTCAAATGGTGCATGCCCTGTGGTTGTGCAGTGCTGGCACGTTGTGAATAAAGGGCCTCAGATAAAATCGTTTCATTTTTGATAGCTAATCTTTAAGAAAATGCTCTACTTTTAAAAGGCTTTTCATAAATTTTCTTAGTTTTTTTTTATTAAAACAACTACTCTTTAGTATGTTTGCATATATGTGGATCGATTTTTTTCAAATAATCCCAAAATATTGTTTCAATTTCGCCACTTCTTATTCAAATTCCATAAAGAATACACTTTTTGATGTAATGCGGTACTTATAAAGCAGATCAAAGCGCTTGCTACAAATTTAATGTAGCTAAAACACACTGTGGAACAGGTGCTAATTGTCGGCCCACGTGGGACCGAGCCCGGAAACTTTAGATAATTAGTCTAATGCTCTACCTCTGAGCTGAACGGGAAAATTATTGACAAAGTTTTTCATAAACTAGTGGTTTGTAACAGTCGGTTCAGAACACACCGAAGTTTTACATAATAAATCGTAATTTGAAACTGTTGATATTTTATCTTTGTTCGTTATTATCTTGAAGATTCACTGCCACACCGCACCTGAAATAAACTTGATAAACTTTAATTTGTTCTTCAGTGGAGGATTTTTGTTATCGAATACATGTTTCATAGCAATTTCAATTTGTTAAAAGGGGGCAACTGAGGTGAAAAAAAATTATCGCTTTAACCTTTTTAAAAAATAGTTTTGGAACTTAGTCAAGAAAGAATTTTATGCATTTACAATGAATTTCAGTTGACTTATTCAAACGCTCACAAAATTTTACAAAGTTGCTTTAAATACACAAAAAAAACCTAACAAAAATTAAATTCAAAACAATAAAACTACAGATTCCCAACAAAACCATCTTCACTTTTCCAAAAATGAAATCACCAACTCAAGCATTAAACTTGAGTGGGTTCTCGATGAGAACCTCAAAAAACATTTCAACCAAAGTAACAAAACTGTTGAATTGGTAGATATAAACTCCAATGAAACTGAATGGATTGAATGGACAAATGTTGAATGGCAAAGTCAATGGGTTTTTGTTGTTAAGAACCTCATTCCATATACCAACTATAAAGTCAGTATCATTACATACAATAAATAAAATTAACATTCAATTAGTATTATGTCAAAAATTTATTACTTTTCCATCTTTTATGGGATTTGTAGGAAAGGTTGAAATTTAATTTAGAAATTAAAGAATGCAAAAAATTTTGTAAAATATTTTCGTAAAATGAATAGTTTTTGACACAAAAATCATCATTTTAACACTTCCTCATTTAACACTGAACAGTTCAGACTTGTGTTGGATAATGATCTGTGTTCATTTATCGCAACTGAAAAATCGTCGCCTATAGTGACTAATGCATATGGAGGTGAGCATATTTAAAAATTAATAAAGTTAAATAAGCCAAAGCAGAAAATCTCTTTAAAACGTCTAAGAGGTTAATGAGAGTAGAAAACTTGCAGATTAATAAATAAATAAAATAGCTCAATGTTGATATTGATAATGAAGAGGTAACCTTAATGTTTGAGCCTTCATTGCTTGCTACAGTGCCAAAAGAGGCTCCTACTATACAACTGCTAGAGGCGACTTCAAGTTGGATTCACATCAACATTTCCCCACCAAGGCACACATACGCTGAACTTCTTAATTATTATTCTGAAATTTATTTAAAAAACAAAAGTCTTAACAACCAAAACTACACACTCAACAAAACACTTTTTATCAGTATACCACCTAAAAACTCACTTCATGGTATTCATGATGATGATGTCTCATACAATATCAATAGTTTGGACCCAGAAATGGATTATATTATATATGTATATAGTGTGAATAATAATGGGAAAGGACCTAAAGCAGAAATAGAGGTGAAAGCCGAAACAAGAAAACACAGTTTGTGTTATTCTAGTTATTTTTTTTAAATAAAAATGAACTAAAAAATGAAGATAATTTATATAATGCAGTGAAAATAAAAGATTAAATAATTTTAAAATATTCATTCAAACTTTAAGGTAAAAACAGTGGCTACTTAGTCATAGCCTTGAGAAACGAAATTCAAATACGAGATATTAAAAAGAGGAAAAATTTTCTCATTTATTCTCTTCACAACACATCTTCCATAACGGGTAAATAGCAAACATTAAATTGAATATTTGAAATCATTAAAATCTGGTTCTATATTTCACAGTCTGTAAATTCTTAAAGTTATGATAAATTTAACCAGTATTTAAATTGAGTTTGTGAAAAATTTCCAGATATATCGCCGGATTTTCTGCATTCGTCGATATATGTTGTACTATCGAACGGGGAGATACGTAAAGTGAAAGTTGGAGGAAGTTTTGAGAAGGTCGTCAAATACACAAGAATGAAAGAAAAAGGAGATAAAATAATAATTAATTGTGTGCATGATGAGATCTTTAAGCTGCATCAAAAGCAGGTTAAAAATAGATAGATAGATAGATAGATAGATAGATAGATAGATAGATAGATAGATAGATAGATAGATAGATAGATAGATAGATAGATAGATAGATAGATAGATAGATAGATAGATAGATAGATAGATAGATAGATAGATAGATAGATAGATAGATAGATAGATAGATAGATAGATAGATAGATAGAAATTTTTTTCCCCAAAATACGAAAAAAATCAGTACATAGTTTGAATTTTGCACGTCGTTTTGACAGTGTTTTGTAACTAGTTGAATGCTTATATCCTTTGAAAACCTCTTTCTCAATTTTGGTCTTTTTATTTATATAAAATGAACTCTTCCTAAAAATATCAAACATTGCTTGAAAGTGAAAGTACAGTGAAAACTTCAAAAATTCTTTAAATTCTACGGTAATCTCATGAAATCTCGTCAACAATAATCTTTTTGAAATCAAGATTGTGATGTTAAGCCAAAAGTTATCATAGAGCGATATATAGTTTTATTGGAATCGAATTCATAAATAATTTATGCGTAATAACTGATATTTGGAAAAATTGAGTTAAATATAATTGAAATCCGTAATATTTTCTGAAAAAATTCAATATTCTAGTTGCTCAGATGTAACTTGGACCTATCAAAATGTGCCTTTGAAGCTAATCTCACACCACAAATCAACAACTTGCATTTGAATCATGTAAATAGGTATATGAGCTTAATTTAAAAATGTTCAGTTGGCATTATTAAATGTTCTTTTAAACTCACAGAATTTTAATATGGAGCAATCAAACACACTTGAATTTACTAAACATGCAACTAAAAATAACTACGGCAATCCCATTCAAAAATATCAGATCCATAACATCTAATCCATGTGACGATACATTATATCTTTCAACTGACCAATCCATATATTCCTTCAAAATTTCAAATCCAGAAAAAATGGCTAAAGAAAGGGATAAAACGAAAATTGTAAATAATTTGATAAAATTTAACGATTTATTTTATTGGGTGGAGGGCGAGCTTGTTTATAGTGAAGATTTTGACAGCAATGGTGAACACTTCATAGACACGTTTGCGTTCGCAAGTCCCATTGTCTCAATGGCTTACTGGGGAAGCCCTATAACCCAAGGTACCCTATTAGAACCACGTTTTCAAGTGTTTATTAAAGTTTAAATGTTGTTGATATTATTATAAAAAATTCTGAATATCTAGTAATTAAAATTTTTATTAATAATTTTGTAAACATAAATATATTATTGTAGTTTCAACTATATCGTACTAAATTGGAGTAACCTCTTGGATGCGCAACTGAAACCCCGATTAGGGGCAACTTGACGGTTACATACTTGAATCAATTGAATTTCAGACTGTACAAAAAGTCCTTCGGAAGTGAATGTTCAGAGCAACGGCACATCAGTCCAAATATCTTGGAAAAGCCCGTGGATAAGTAAGAGTTTTGTTTTTAAGAATATATTCAAAAATTTTTGCGAAAGATTTTTCATGCAAATAAAAATAATAACAATAAGATGAATTTTATCATAATATGATAAAATAGAAAATGAATTTGACTTAGTGAGTATCAGCTTAAAATAATGGTTGCATAGAGGCATTAAAAGGATTAATCTGCAGAATCGAGACGATTTATCAGTCATTTATACTGGCTAAACCTTTGCAGATGATGGGTGCAAGTCAAATGAATGGCAATATGAGATTGAAGTGTATAGTTTCTCAAAAAATGTAACATCTATGATTAAGCCTAGAGAGAAAAAATATTTAATGTTAAAGACTCAACAAACTAACAACTCCTACACTTTCAACTTATCAGAAAAACTTAAACATAACTCAAAACAATCAGTCTTAAATTTTGACAATATTTCATCAACTTCTTTAAACTCCAAAAAAATAACGCAATTCCCAAAGCTCGACTCTACTTGGTTCAGAATAAGAGCATACGTCGATGAGTTTTACACTCCTTGGACTCAACTGATGCGCATCAAACTGTTTAAAGAAAGTTAGCATAGTTTTTATTATAACTCATATTTTATTTTTTTGTTTCAATTGAAAATTTTTATTTTTAATAAAATTATGAAAAAAACTTACAGTTCCCAGATTCTATTATAATAAAAATGGAAAAATTTACGAGGAAACTATGAACAAAAACAAACAGCTTTTGAAAGGAAACATAACGGGTAACTTGTGAAATAAACAACTCTATTCAAAATTACTCAAAAATAAAAAACATCTGAGCAGATTTCCAAATTTTTTTAAACTCATCTCTTGTTATGAGCCGTGATAAGATATATGTTAGTGGTGTTTGCAATGGGTTTTATGCAGTCAAGGGGACTATTAAGAATAACGGAATAGTCTTTGATTTCAGCACTGACACTTTGTACTGGGTTGACGAGAGTGCTCTCAAAGTGAGATTTTCATATAATATTTATTTATTAGTTTTTATTGATTTTATAGTTCGTAGTTAATACAGTTAAGTGACTATATGAAATATTCTTAATTTTGTTAGATTAAAAGAAAAAGACTTATTGGTGAAATCTCAACAGAAACAGTGGTTGAGACTAATTATAAAATAAAAGGGATTATTTTGAAGGAAAACAGTGGGTTGTTGTATTGGTTTGGAGATTATTTTGTTCAAAGTTCAAAGCTGAATGGGGAAAATATATCTAAAATCGTGGACCTTGAAGATAGAAAAAAAAGATTTGTCAAGAAAAAAAATCGAATTAATGAACAAAATGAAGAAAAAATTTTGGGAATCCATTACATTGGAAATGTTTTGTATTACTTCAGTTTAAAAAACGGATTAACTTGTATAAGCAAAAAAGACTCGAGTAAAAAATATTCGACTCCAAAAATTTTCTGTTGGCAATATAACGAAAAAATGTAAGATTGATCATTGCTTTCAGACGATTGCTCAATATATTATTCTATATAACAGTAATAATCTTTAAATTCCCAGAATCAGCAATATAGTTTACTTTGATGAATGTTTATTCTGGATGGCAATGAATACGAATAATAAGACCATTTTACATTATTGGTTGCTGAATTCTAACAAAATCTACCATTTTTCTTCATTCTTCAACTTCCAACAAGTTTTTTTAAAAAACGGTTTTATGACTTTGAACTTAAGGAAACAAACAAAAAGTAAAAAACAAGTATTTTTTCAACTTAAAAACCACAAAAATAAAGTTGAAATATAAATCCTCACAGTCGATAAGAGATATTGTGACGTGCACCAAGCACCACCTATCGAGTATTTTGATGTCACTTCTGAGTCATCCACCAGAGTTTCCATGCATTGGAATACAAGCAAACGTGTTGATGATATGTACTTCGAAGTCTTAACAAAAAACAGAGATGGATCGGTGCACGAGGTATGTCCACTGTTTACCATTATAAAAAATCCTTGCAAATCATGAACAAAACCTCAATTGATGTACAGGTCAACCAAACCTCAAAAATGTCATTAACGCTGAATCAACATTTTTTGAACGTGGGCGTGCGTGCTTGTACCGTATGGATGTGTGGTAACACAACTTGGATGGATCTCACAAAGAAGGAAACTTCTCAAAGTATCAGTGAGTTCTACTGATCTCATAAAATGTATCCTAATTTGGAACGTGTTTATTGTTAGAAAGTCAACAATCTGGAACTCCTCTTGTCATTTCCTGCACTGTATTGATCATCATCATCGCCATCATACTTGGTTTGGGCCTAGAAACTTTCATAGTAATAATAATAATAATAATAATAAAATTTTTGCGTAAGGGTTTAAACTTGGATTTGAATTGATTACAATGTGTGCGATTTTCGATAAAACTTCGTCACTTATTCATTTTTGTTTGAGATGTTAAACCATGTATGTTTCAACCAATTACGATGCTTTGCAGTTTATATGATAAAGACAACACATAATTGGTTGAAGAAGAAAAAGCCTTACTTTCCTCCAAACCATCTGGTAGCCTTATCTCGCCTGCCCACTCCCAACATCGACAACAGCATGTACCTCTACTCTGACAGGTTGCACTCTTTTGTGGTTACTGTTTTTGGAAAACCTTTTGAAACTGTTTTTTTTTAAACTGAAACTTTAAACTTTTTTGACTTTTGTCTTTATGAAAAAATTTATCAACCAATTTATTTCAAAGTATTCAAAAATTTTAGGTTTTTCTCAACTTTGGAATCTCATTTGAAATTATTAAATACACATCAGCCTGGACTTCAATCACTCTGACTTCTCAAATCTTCCAAGGATATCAAAAGACCAGTTAGGAGTGAATAACTTTCTGGGCAGTGGAGCTTTTGGAAAGGTTTATGAAGGCACTCTAACTGTTGATGGCCACCAATTCAAAGTCGCTATCAAGGTGGGGTATGAAATTAGTTATTAATTTAGGATAGGAATAAATTCTAAAAAGATTCATTTTAAAGGTTCGTTTGAATTTTTATTCTTTTTCAAGAAAATTAACCCAATATTTAGTTTTTTAAATTCTAAAAATATTTAAAACATCAGCTACAATAAGATTTAACATTTTTATTAAACAACAAACATCTATTTATAATAGCCTCAAACACTCGTAGACCTTGCATAAGATGGCGACTGAGATGGAAAGGAAGGAGTTCACGAGGGAGGCTTGTTTGATGCATAACTTCAGACACCATAAAGTGTTGAAGTTGTTAGGGGTGGTTGTCAACGTGGAGCAACTACTGCTTGTTATTGAGCTCATGCCTATGGGAGACTTATTGACTTTTTTGAGAAAGAATAAAATGGTTAAGTAACTAATCAAAGTAATGCCATTATGGTGATTGTGATGTACGATGCCCTACAGATTCCCACATTATCAGTTGGAGACCTCTTGTTGATATCACACGACATCGCTGAAGGGTGTCAATATCTGCAAGAAAAACGCTTTGTTCATAGGTATTACTCTTTAAATCAAAAAATTCATTTTTGAGTTTTTATTTTACAATTTGAAGTTCTATCATGGAAACTTTGAAAGTCTTAATAATTAGAAAGAATGTTATCAAATACAGAAAGTATTGTAAAAATATGCTGAAATAACTAGTAATCCAAACAAATAACGAATATTATTATAATAGAAAAAAACAAAAACATAGCAAACCACATATGACCCCCTTATGACTCACAGAGACCTGGCTGCTCGCAACTGTTTGGTTGGTCATGAGGAGGGGAGGCTTGTGGTGAAAATCAGTGACTTTGGATTAGCGAGAGATATCTATAACAAAAACTGCTACAGAAAAGTATATGATTATCTATTTTTATGCATATAGGCAAATTTAATGGAAGTTTTATGGTGTTTTCTATGATTGACCTTTTTTTTTCATTGAATTAATATTTTTTCTTATTATTAACCATACATGTTATGAAAAAAATCGAGTCATTTTTTCTCTTTCCCGACCAAGTTTAATATATATTTTTTGAATTGTTTTTGTGAATTTTTTCATAAAATCATTCTTCGTATATCTTTATTAACAAACATTGGCAGATTGGCGAGGGATTGTTGCCGATCCGATGGATGGCTCCAGAATCCCTTTCAGATGGAGTTTTCACCACTTACTCCGACATTTGGTTTGGATTTCAATAAAAACTTTCATTATTTTTAAAACATAAACTTCATTAGATAAGTTCGATTAATTATGGTTTATGAAAATGATAACTAGGGCTTATGGCGTTTTAGTTTGGGAAGTCTTCTCTCAAGGAGCTCAGCCATATTTAGGCAAAACTAACGTTGAAGTTTTGCATTTTGTGAAAAATGGAGGAATGCTTGAAAAACCAAAACTTTGTTCTTCTAAATTGTAAGTTCTTTTTAAAATCTTTTTTACTATTAGCTCGCTAATTTTTTTCGAACCTAAAAGTATCAAAGTAACATTTTATCATCATCTCAACCGATGGATAACCTACAGATACAGCTTGATGCAGTCATGCTGGATACACAACCCACTGCAAAGACCTCTCTTCAGCAAGATCTGTGAAAGCCTCGATGATTTCATAAACATTGATGAATGCACCTTTTCATTTTCTGAACAATCCATCCTTCTACACCAACAACATACATACATCAATTCTTAACTTGACTCCAGCACAAGTTTAAAGTATTCAACGCTAGTGATCAAAAATGATAATGAAATCGAATTTGAAACTCAACGATTAGAAGCTTTATACCTAGTTTTTAAGTTTTTATAAAAGCTTAATAATCAAGAATTTTTCACTAGAAAGCATTAAATAACATTCATCCTACTTTTTGAGCCTAGTTAAGTGTACAGTTTAAGAATTACAACTTTTATAAACTCATTTTGTACCAAATTCTTTCCAATTTATAAAATTTGTGATGAAATGTATATTTTTGTATGAAATTTATACAAAAATACAAACTTTTAATAACACATTCGAAACAAAAATCTTTATTGAATATCAAAAAAAATTGATAGCCTCCCATGGACTTTATTTTTGTACACGTGTTAGCGATCGAGCCAGTAACCCTTTTCACTAAGCCACCAATTATACCACACTAATTATCCTTTAATCACTGCGATTGGTCGTAACTTGACACATTTTTGACTTATTTTTGCAGCATGGCCTGATGAAGTTTATTAAACTGATAAAGTACAAATTCAAGAAAAGATAGCGATAATCAAGAACTTACATGTGTCTACTACGTCTGTCACGTTTTTGTATGACTCGGGTGCCTTTTTGTTTATTAAGATTTAATATAAATATATACAAACAGAATTAATTCAAAATATTTGAATTAGAACAATGGTGAAAATAGTCAAACATAAGCATAACTTGAAAAATGAATATAAAGTTTAATTTAAAAACTGAACTAATTGGAGCTTAATTATTGAAATTATAAAATCAAACGAAATAACTACATAACAAAACATCAGCCATAAAATTACTAAATAATAATCAAAGCAAAGAACGTCACAACCACATAAACCACAAGAATTTCAACAAGCACCCACCTCCTCCATCACAAGCTTGGGAGATGCCACTCTAATAGAGATTCCCTTCTCCTCCAGATTGCGCAGTACATCGGTGTAGTCCAGGTTTCGTCGAGATTTCGCCCTGCTTAGTGCTCGGCCCTTTGTGTTGAGGATAACGTGTGGTCAATTTTTAATATAATATTTTTGAAGTAACAAAGTTTTTAAGTCCAATTATTATACAAATATAACGTGGTTAGTCAATTCGTTTTCAAATATTGACCAAGATCAAATTATTTGTAAAGCAAAAACAAAAAAAAATGAATTAAGCGACGTATTAACATTATTGAAATGTGTTAAAACAACAATAAACTATGCTTGAAAAACAAGGATAAAATAAATAAAAGCACTAACAGCTCCATGGCAGGTGGATCCGAAAGTCTCATCCATGCCTTGTTGAGTGCCTGTCAGCACATACGAACATGTGCCCATTGTTCCTCCTATCAGCACAGGCTGGCCTGTCAACTATGGATTTGCATCTTTGTTGTGAGAGTTTAAAGGATACAAACAAAAAAGTTTAAACCATATAAAATATCAAAACCCACTGTTGAAATAATACTTAGACACAAACACAATAGCACCTGATAGTCAACGGGGATGAGGGGGTGGTGGGGAGGGAAGGCTCTAGTCGACCCCTTCCGATGTACCAACAATGTTGACTGCTTGCCATCCACCCAATGCTCTTCAACCTTGCGTAACCGTGATCATTTAATGCTTCAATAAAGATAAATAATCAAAATCATTTGGAATTATTTTTTTACGGTACATGGATAGTGAAGAAAACCAATCCTATGTATAAAAGAGCCTCTAAACACCAAGAAAATTATGAAAAACTAATTTTTTAATTTGTATTACCAAATGCTTAATGCTGGTAGTTACTCTGTTAAAACACCCATAAAAGACTTCTACCAAAAAATAAACAAAAAAGTTTTTGCTATTTCGAAATGAATAGTTATGTTAAAAACACAGCCTACCTTGGCGATATTATGGGACACATCATATATAACGTGCATGTCGAGATCGTCTGGACTGGAGTTGAACATCTTCGAAAATGACTGTTGAGCAAGTGTATCTTATGAAACATTTCTACTATCGATAGACTTACAATTTATAACAAGTTATATAGACGCTATTATCATGTCAATTTTGAACTTTATCAAAACTCCCATGTAAAAAAAATTTCATAACAAATTTAGCAAGGGTAGTGCGCAAAAATAAATTTTAAAAACTTACTTGTCTGCATAGGAAGGTCATAGAGGACCTGTTAACCCAGGCATAATTAGCTGCCGCAGCCATTCCTTTCAAATAATCCTGGCCTAGTGATAAAAAAGGTCATATGTGTCATTACATTACAATATGATAAGGTACAAGCGTTATTTATAATTATATACTTAGTTTAGTATAAAAATATTTTTTTCAATTTTAATAAAACTCATAATTTATCAAATAAATTTAGATATTTGCCTTAGGTACAAAATCAAACTTCATCTAACTCAATACCCTAGTATTCAACCCTGCTACTTTTTCAAAGATGTCAACCCTTTCTGACCTTTCTCTAGTAACATTTAGTGCTACACCAACTTATTTGAGATGAAAATTCATTCTGAAGAATATCAAAAACCACTATACCAGTCTGTTCTCATTAAAACAAGTTTTCTATTAGCTCAGAAAATCTAAAGAAAAAAGATCAACAACTTGATTAGGAATATAGACTACTCTTTAAATAAGTAATGAGGTCAAAAAAAAGCTGAAAAAATGTGGGAAAAAGAATTTAAAAATACTATGGTCAAGAGAGGATCAGGCTTTCAAAAAACATGAAGATTCATAATTTCATCAAACCCCTTTAGAAAAAGAACAATGACGTTAAAGGAGGATGAGAAGAATCATGTTAAAAACCTAAATTATATATCAGTTTGTGTGAAAACACAGACATTCATATGAAACATCTCACCTTCTTGACTGTTGATGCGAGCACATGCAAGTTGACGATCATTTATCACTATATTATCCCTTTTCATTGCTTTCTCCATAGCACCCAATGCATCTGAAAAAAATTAACTTAACGTATGCTTGGATGATTATAATTCAATGTAATGAGTTTATTTGCTTGCATCAACAGCACTCTAACAGGAGTGTCAAAGAGGTTCTAAACCACGTCAGCTTCCAACCACAAAGCATTTCGAGAAATCATCCATCATTTTTATCGCTGCTCACCAAACGTCACAAACAACTCGAAGCTGCAAGTTTCTTTTGGTACTTGCTCCAAAGAGTATCGGAAGAGTCTTTGGAAGCTGGTGCTCAACAACAACAACAATCATCAACAGCATATGCTCACCTGTAGCTACCTGGTGACCAAGACCTCTACTGCCACAATGGATCATCACACAAACCTGATGCAATAATGAGTGGTCATTATATCGATGCATTAATATTTAATTCAAACAATATCACTCATATTTATATTTTTGTTCAACTCTTGGTAAAAGAAAATGGGCTGTAAAAAGGATTTGATTGATATAAGCTTTAGAATCAAAGGCTTAAATCTAACCTGTCCCACTTCTTCAATGCCCATCTTTCTGGCATTGAACTCATTGAAGATCTCATCAACAACCTGTATCTCTGCATAGTGATTGCCTGCACCCAATGTCCCCAACTATATACACACATTATCATAGATATAATTTTTCTTTTTTTTTAGCTTTGATATGAAAAATAATTTACTTTCAAATAAGAAACACTATTAACAAACTTGAGCTAAATTCTTTTTAAAATCACAAAAACACAATTAAAAGTTCAATGCCTGTGGAAGGCCTCGTTTCTTGGCCTTGGAGCTGACTTTGGAAGGATCAGCTTGCAACATCCTGCCATACTCCTCACAGTGCTCCTTATCCTCTGCCCATATGTACCCTAGAAAATATGGTTATCATATGTGGCTGTATATACACCTGGAGACAAATTCTATCTAATGAAACTTAAATTTTAAAAATTCTTGGCTTAAAGATACCTTCCCTTAAAGACCAGTCCATCCCCATTTCTAGAGCTTCTTCCAAATCTCTTTAAAAAAATCAATAAACGTGCACTTTGAAAAAAAATAGTTTAAACAAAAATAAATATTGACTTGAACTCACTTGGCTCCCATGGGGATGATGCCTTTAGAACCAACTCCAACAGGAATGTGATCAAACATGCTTTGAGCTAGTTGTTCTTTTATGGGCAGAACATCTTTTTCAAAAAGATTTGTCCTGATTAGTCTTACTCCACAATTGATGTCAAAACCAACTCCTCCTGGAGATACAATAGAATTTGGATTGCTGGTATCAAATGCTGCCATATTGCCAATAGCAAAACCATATCCCGAATGCACATCAGGTAGACCAACAGATTTTCCTACTATCCCTTTTAACCAAAAGATTAGGCATTTTAATGAACTAATAAAATTGCATAAATGACTTGTTATTTATAAAAAAATTACCTGGTAAAGCAGCAACATTGGCAATTTGTTTTACTCCAGGTAAGAAGCCTCCAAAGCCACCAGGCCTACATGCATTCCTCAACTCATCGAACATCAACTTTTCTAGTTGATTATTTACATAAAACACACCCTCTACCTTTTAAATAAAAATTATTATGTATAGTGAATTATTTTGTCATAATAGTATTTATTGTGCAATTAAACCGGCTTTTAATTTTCCTTTAACTGATTTAGATTAAAAATAGAATCAACCTACATTCATATTAGGCACAAAGCCTTTTTTGATCCTCCAGCTGTTTGGAGTGATTTTTTCAAGAAACTCAAGCTCCTCATTGTAAGACCGACCCATACCAACAATCGTTACGCAATGGAAGATAGAAGGATAACGTGTCAGATAACACAGACACTTTTTTTAGGTTTTATCTATTAGTGACAAAAATTTAACAGGTTTATTATCAAAGCTTCTTATAAAATAACTTAGTCTGCTCAAATAAGATAATTAAGAGTAACAATATTTAGATATTACCATGGCAGTTAGCAATATATTGAATACGTCAAGTTAACATGTTAAGTTTAAATACATCACTTGATAATGTAAGTTTGAATAAATAAGTTATTGATGCTTCAGGGATTCTATGGAATATCTTCTTCTTTCTCCATCAATTCGGGCAACTTCTTTACAAACACACTCGCCTATTAAAGACTCGGACTCAAATTTTAAAAAGCTAGGTTTCATGGAGGCAGGCTAGAATGTGTTTGAGTTTTTTTAATTCACGACAAAAATTATGATTGAGATTTGGCCTTTAAAGGGAATACATCTAATCTTCTGCAGACATGGCTCATTTGGAAACTTTTCATCCTGGCTTACTGGTTCTTCAAACAGCAGAAAAGGACTGAGAAAATCGAAATTTGATAAGAGCTAAACGCCGGCTGCTAACACGTTTTTGCTTAGTAAAAGTTTCAACCAATCAATGAGCGCTTAGGTATTTAAATAAGATAATTTCATGAAATTTATCAATTAGAACCATTAAGCGTAAAAATCTCACGGATGTTTTTTCAGTCAAACTTACTAAAAATTTCAAATAAAAGTTCTTTATTTATAGAATTTGTACAACAGTTTTTATCAATTTCAAGAAATGTTCAAAATAAAAATACACTGTAATGCAACATAAAAGGCATTAAGATGCGATAAAAGTAAGCAGAGGTAATTGGAAAACGAAGTACTTCTGACGGAATATGAATGAAATATTAAGTTAAAACTTATAAAAGGTGCTCAAAACTTAATCAATAGTTTTGACAATTGAGCATTATGATAATTGAAAAATACCATTATTTCAATTAACACATTTACGAGGTAATTCATGAATTAAACATTCAAATATTTTCATGAAGATCTTCAAGTAAGTAACTTACCATATATGGTAATAACAAAATATATAATACATCTGCCCTTATATGATGAAGCTGCCGTGTAAACTCATTCTAAAAAGATTTAAAAACATAAATTGATGTTCAAAACTCCCTAAAAAATAACAACACAACTACAAAATATAAAATAGCAAATGATATGTTTCAAAGAGACTATAAAATAAGGCCCCATAACAATAAACAACTGTTGAGTGATATTCTTCAGAGATGAATGATGGGATTGAACAAGGAATATTTAAATAGTCGAGCAATATTAAAACAATTATTGGCAATGTTTAATTTAAAAATTTTATCTACAACAATTTTAAACTAAGAGTATGCATATAGAAAATTTTAGTCATCTGCATCATAGGATAAAATTGGAAGCAACCATTTTTGAACCATTTCAAAATCAAGATTTTTTCGATTTGAATAATCCACAACCTATGAATTTATTAAAATAATATGAAATCTTACCAAAAAATTAACAAATTTTAAGAAGTTTTTTTCTAAAATTAACTCTCAAAAAATACATCCCATACAAACCTGATCTTTGGTGAGTTTTCCAGTGCTGAAATAAGTGCTTTTAGGGTGACTGAAATAAAGACCGCATACCGAGGCAGCAGGAGTCATGGCGAGTGATTCAGTGAGTTCAATTCCCAAAAGTTCAGGTTGTAACAATCTCCACATAGTCAACTTTTCTGTGTGGTCTGGCTGGCTCGGGTATCCTGGAGCTGGTCTTATGCCCTGTCAACAATACATTAAATATTTCTTACGATTAAATAAAAATTGAAAATTCCAAAACCAGCATAAAAACAAAAGGATTCTAACCTGGTACTTGATCTGGTGCATCTCTTTGGCATCTAATGCTTCCTTGGGATTGTATCCCCAGTATGTCTGTCTCACTCTAGCATGCATTTGTTCCGCATATGCCTGTGTAGTCAAAAGTTTTAAATTAATGACAACAAACTTTAATGAGTAATCCCTGAATCCTTTACCTCAGCTAGACGATCTGCCAAAGCCTTTACCATGATGATGTTGTAGTCGTCAAGGGTGCCAAAACTGGAAAGATTTATACCAAAAAAAAAAGTCAGTTTAACAAATTCTGATTAAAAGTAGATTAAAATAACTTATTTTTGATTTCATAAAAAAATAAAGTTGCTAAAACTAACGAAGATTTAAAAAAAGGATACGTAAACAATATAATTTTTAACTATAGGGTTTGTTAATCACTTTTCAATTTTTTGAAATCACTTCAAAATATTTTCAATACATCAAAAACATACTTAAACATTAAATAGTTATCTTTCTATTATTATAGATATAACTACCATGAAAACTGGCTATAAAAGACTGATATAAAGCACCTTTTGACGAGCTCATCAGCTCCAAGGCACGACACCACGAACATGCCTAAGTGGTCCTCCAGATCAAGTTCTTTAGGAGCAATGAAGTCAGTCAAGGCATAATATGGCTCGTCTGATGAGTTATCTTTTTCTGCCTGTGTACACATAATAAAAAGCAATATGTACTTCCCGTCAAGGAATATATATTATTTCTTGTAAATATATAAGGTCTATTTAGTAATAATTTATTGAAACTTCGATTGAATCATTTGACAACAAAGCACTGCTTTTCTCTCACTCAGATACCTGTTGCCTGATGGCATGCATCATAGCGACCTTCTGACCCGATGAATCATACAGCTCCATGTCGTCATCACTTATCGCTGCTGCCTTCCAGAAACCTATAACTCCCGAGCACCTTTGGGTGAGACAAGCTTAACATGAAAACGATAAAATAATTCATTGAATTGAAGAATGAAAAAAGAAAATTGAAAACAATATATATAAACTTGATTAGATTATATTGCTGTATATGTCCCAGTAACTGGGGTTGACAGCAGTCAGCCTAAATTATTGATACTACAATAGAGTAATATATAAACTAGGCCATTTATTTGGGAAAAAATTTTATAGATTGCTAGTCCGAGCTAATGTCCAACTTGAAACTATCGAATTCAAGATCCGCCGTTTCCACACTTGGGCAATTTGCCTTGATGTTGTCAATAAAAAAAAGCCAAATGACAACGATACCAAAATATCAGTTTGTCGATACCTGCTACCAAAGTCTACAGTTATCCAGGTTATAACAGAAAAGCAGTCTCAATTTGGAAACGCTATCTTCGGTGCAGTTTAACGCCATGCCCAGGACCGAGGCATAATAACAGCTTGAAAATAGTGCGAGCAACTAAATTCAATATTATATAAAATAACTCTGGTTATGACTTCAGTGTTAAAAATACTAAATTTGTTCAGCTAACTGGTGTGGTGAACACAAAGGGAAGATTGTGTTAGAATGCCACGATTTCTGAGATTGTTTAGAAAGGAAGTTTGAGATGGTTTAGTCACCTTATAAGATTAACAATTGCGTGCATCACGCGTAAAGGCTGAGGTTGAAGGTAGTGGAGAAAGGGGAGGCCAAGGTAACTTTGGAAAAGCATGGTGGAAAGTCTTGTAGTCGGGTTAGTAGTTAAGATGCCTACGATGCTATTTTTATTCTTAGGAGAATGCAGGAAAGCTACCTTGAGAAGAATAGGAAGCTTTTTATCTGTTTTGTTGATTTGGAGAAGGCTTTTGATCGGGTACCAAGAAAGGTGATTGAATGGGCGCTGAAAAAGAAGTTGGTACCGGAAAGGTTGGTTCAGGCAGTAATGTCGATGTAAAAAGGAGCAAAAACGCGGCTTAAGGTTGGAGGTGGACATTCGAAAGAATTTGATGTTGGTGTAGGTGTCCATCAATGATCGGTTCTCTCACCGTTTTTGTTTTCAATAGTGCTAGACGTATTGTCGAAAGACGGAAGAAAAGGTGCTTTATATGAACTGCTTTATGCAGATGATTTGGTCTTGATGGCAGAGACTATGAAAGAACTAGAAGCCCAATTCATCCGTTGGAAGGCAGCCTTCGAAGGAAAAGGATTGAAGGTTAATCTGGGGAAGACAAAGGTCATGGAGAGTAGTGGTGGTGGTGGGGTCGTTGTCTTGGCTAAGATTGATCCATGTGGTGTGTGTGGTAAGAGGACTAAGGTAAATTGTGTGAGGTGCAAGACATGTAAGAAGTGGATTCATGCGCGGTGTGCTAGGGTAAAGAAAGTTTGTCGTAGGATGAATGGAAATTTTGAATGTAGGGTTTGTATGAATGGTTCAAATGAGGAATGTAAGAATGCTTCAGATGGTTGTTTAGGTGAGTTGAAGAGGGTAAATAGTTATTTTTATTTAGTAGACAATGTGAATGGTGGAGGAGGAAGTGAGAGGCTGTTACACGAAGTATCGGGCTGGGCTGGAAGGCATTCAACAGTGTGTCTTCTATGTTATGTGGTAAAAGACACACATGGAATATTAAAGGACAAATTTATAAAACATGTGTGAGGCCTGTTGATGGTTAGATTGGAGTTGGATAGTACGATCGTTGAAGTGGTGAAGCAAGGGAGTTTGAGATGGCTGGGTCATGTAGTAAGGAAAGAGGATGACGACTGTGTCAAACAGGCGTGGAGGTTTGAGGTTGTAGGTAGTAGAGGAAGGGGAAGGCCAAGGTTAACCTGGAAAGGGATGATGGAAAACTTTTGTCGTGGGCTTGGATTAGTTCTTAAAGATGGCTATGACAGGGTGAAATGGAGAGAGAGGGTTAGGTCATGGAAAGAAGTCAGTGACTCCTTGTAAAAGGCTGACTATAATAAAATGATGATGATGACGATAAGGTTAAATAGATAAAGATAAGGTCATGGAAAAAAGGGAGTGAGTTCTAGGAAGAGATGGAGTATTGGATAACATAAAAATAAAAAGACAGAGTTTTGAAATATTGAATGAGGGAATTTGTAGATGAAATTCATTCTCAAACAACTACAATTTTAAATAAGTTGAGTCTCATATTGATGCATAATCCATTATCCTTTCTTATATGTAGAACTTAGTAAAAATTTTAATTGTTCAAAAATAAATTTATCTTTTTTAAGTTTGAAGCAATATAACCATGTTAAAGAAGCGGAAACAATGAACAAGGTGTAACCTCATAAGGTTTTTATTTATAATGTTTTGTAGCAGTTTTTGAGCATCGTCAAACAGTCTTTTGGCTTCTTCCCCTAGAAGCACAAGCAAAAACCACATTTATCTCTTATGAATACAATATACATTGAAATATTACATATTAAAAATACTTATCACAAAAAAAATTATAAATCTAAACCTCTATAATTTTTGTAATGCATACAAATTATTGATCGGCTTAGAGCAGATTGTAAAAAAACTCCCATTCTCACATTTAATACATATCAAGCCAACACCTCAAAATGGACTAAGTGACTTTGTTTCTAAGCACTACAACAACCAGGATAACTCACCGACAGTAGGGTCATTGAAGATCTTTGGGAAGCCCCTGTGAGGATACTTGCCTCTCAACTGCCACACGTTGAAGAACTCTTTCCAGTCAATATACTTACAGATGTCTACTAGGTCCTCGTTTATGAACTCTCTTCTGCCCAGAAATGATGGTGCGCCTTGGTGGAAAGTGAAGACAACTTTTAGCATTTCAAAGCAAATGGAAAAACATAGAAAAGTTTTTTAGTTTTACATTGATAATTGAAATTACGATTTTAAATACTCACATGCAGGAGGCTCAAGCTTCCAATCAATTCTCAGCTTTTTCTTCCTCGCTGCTTCCAATGGCAGGTACACACGGTCCTGAAAAAGATTCAGTTTGCATGAATCAATCTTTTTTTCATATGGTTGAACGTGTAAAGCTTGAAATTACTTTATTTTACAAAATGCTTTTTTCAAATTTTACATTGTATTCTTTTTAACGCTAAAATAAAACAGAACAGCGATAAAGTGTATAAACCTTGAGTGACTCATAATGATCATCTCTGATTTCCTGATATTCCTCTTCTAAGTCCTCCTCAAAAATTTCCTTCTTTGAGTCATCCAACAAGGAGCCACACTGTTAATTGAAGTCACATTAACAAAGACCCTGACAAAAAGCAACTTTACATTAGCCCAAAAAAACACTTATTTAAAAAAATGCAAAAGGATGAAAGTAAAATGAAATACAGAAAGATGATAAACGATAACGAACAGAACTGCACTGACCACAACGACAGATTTGGAGGCGTCCAACACATGCACTGTCACTCCTGAGTACTTGGGAGAGATCTTGACGGCTGTGTGAGTCCTTCGTGTGGTATGTTGTAATGTTATTATGTGTTTTTATGGTGGGCTAAATATATATGTAGCATTATATGTTGTGAGAACGTTTATTGAAACTTTTATATTTAGTTTCAGTATATATTGTTTCAACGACGAGTTTACGAAAAAAAATTTAATAAGAAAATTTTTTTGATTATAAATTATACCTTAATTCGAACAATATCATAAAAATAGATTGAATTAAGGATTAAAAAAACTCTGAAAACCTCGATACAATGATCCAAATAAAATAAAAACATATAAACTCAAAAATATAACATTAAAAAAAATTTAAAGTAAAAATGAGTAAATGGTATACAAAACAACAACCACACAAAGCAACAGGGGCCTACTTTGAAGTGGTGGCTCCCCCAATGAGCAAAGGCACCTTGAAGCCTCTCCTCTCCATCTCCTTAGCCACGTGCATCATCTCCTCTAGTGATGGCGTGATCAGCCCTGACAAGCCGATGAAGTCTGCATAAGAGTTGTATATAATGTAGTGGAATATGTATATTTAAATTTTTGATTCATTAACAGAACGATAAATAATTTAAAATTAGTATTCATTACTATTTGGCATCGTGTTGAATACACGTAAAGGTATCTGAAAGTGAAACAGATAAAAACATAACCTGCTTTTTCCCTGATAGCTGCCTCAATGATGGTTTCACAAGGGGTCATGATGCCTAGGTCAATCACTCTGTCAATGTTTGATTGAATTATCATAGCAACAAAAAAAAACAACAAAAATTCAATCTAAAAAATTAATTGAATAATGAAGATTCAATATAAAGTTTCATCATTTATTAAATAAAAAAATCTATTTAAATATATAACATAAAGCTGTGTATTAGAATAAAAACAAACATAAAGAAACCTGTAGTTGTTGCATCCGAGAACCACAGAAACAATATTCTTGCCGATGTCGTGCACATCTCCTTTCACAGTGGCTATCACCATCGTGCCTACGTATGCCGCGTTCTACGGTGGTGAGTGGGTGATAGATTTGGCATGTAGTGATACTAAGTGAATGAATACAAAATTGAAAATAAAATAAAACAAAAGCAAAGGTACATATAGCATGAACAAAAAAGCAACTTAAACAGTTCAACACAAAATCTCACCAAATCATCAACTTCCTCATCAGAAATCTTCAAGTTCTCGAGCCTCTCCTCCTCCATGAATGGGATCAAGTGCGCCACTGCCTGCATAAGCGTCCTAATAACGTTATATCATCCAAATGCGAAGGTAATAATAAAAAACAACAGGTTTCAATAATGAATAAAAAGCCTTTTGATTTTCAATGAAACTGAGATGGGTGATGTTGAATATATGATGTTGATACTTGACGAAAATCAGTTTTGTGATTTTTCGGCCCGTATAGCTCAGAGGTAGAGCATTAGAATAATTATCTAAAGTTACCGAGTTCGATCCCGCGTGGGCCGACAATTAGCACCTGTTCCACAGTGTGTTTTCGCTACATTAAATTTGTAGCAAGCGCTTTGATCTATAAAAAAAGGGCTTTAAAATACAGCATTACATTACATTAACGAATAATTACCAAAACCGTTTCTTTTACGCCTTAAAGCTTTTGTTATTGAAACGTTAATGTTTTAATGTTTAATAAGATACCACAAATATATAATAATAAATATATCACTACGCCATGAATAGACATACCTTTTTCATCACTCGAGCACTCTTTATCACTTGAGGGAGGAACATTTTCCCTGCTCCAAACAAGTCCCCCACCACACTCATGCCCTGTCGTCAACATGGAATGCATAACGATATGCCAGACATCAACATAGAGTGCATAACGATATGCCAGACATCAACATAGAGTGCATAACGATATGCCAGACATCAACATAGAGTGCATAACGATATGCCAGACATCAACATGGAGTGCATAACGATATGCCAGACATCAACATGGAGTGCATAACGATATGTCAGACATCAACATAGAGTGCATAAAAAAATAGTAGAAATAAACATAATATCTTAAAACAGTAACGATGGAATGAAATTTTTCGGACAGTGATAAAGCTGATTAAACCTTCATCAAGGGTCCCTCAATGATCCTCAGAGGCTTGGGGTAGGAGACCTTGTTGAGCCTCGCCTCTTCCACATCATCCACCACAAACTTGTCAATCCCCTTCAATCATCAAGCATTAGTAGTTTTTAAATATTTTAATTAAAAATACTGAACTTTTAAGTCATAGCTACTTTCGCTTATGAATCAAATACTTCATTAAGAGCTAAAATTAACGTGAAAAAAACACTTTGAAATAAAATTTGTATTAAAAAATATTATAAAAATATTAATAACTTAATTATTTATATTAATTTTTTATTTCATTGCATTAATAAGCATATCATTGAGAACCCTGATGAGAGCATGCTCAAGACGTTGTTCCAAGGTTCCAGACCTCCATTCCTCATCTACCACCTGCTTCTTGCTGCCTGCTTTCATACCCTGTTTTCAAATGCAATGTGAACTTTATATATGTGTTTAAGTGAAAACGGATGATTTTTGTTAGTTTAACGATAGTCTAAATGGCGGTAAAGACACTTGGCTTTTTAGGTGGATAAAGATAAATGTAGAAATCCATGAAAAAATGAAAGAACCTTAGTCAACCCAACTTTAAAATATGACCTAAAAGATGGTTGCTGTTTCAAAGATGAACAAAATTCTACTGGGTGAAAAAAACAATAAAAATTGAAGGGTAGAATGGGATAGACTCTATGGTGAAAATGAAAAGCTGAAAAGTTTGAAACATGTTCTGAAAAAATGAATGTGTGAATGACAAACGAACTTTTCAAGTTGAAGGTAATAAGGGAAAGGCAGAAAGATATCTTGGAAAACAACTATTGTAAATTTTAGTTGCTTCTTTCATATGCTTATGATCGATGGAATCAGTTCATTGAAAAGAAAAAATACCCTAACTTTGATGAAAAGATGGTGATAAATAAAGTCGCTATAATATCAAACACAACCTGAGCATACTCAAGCAATTTCTCTGTAGCTTCTGCATTTTTGTTCCACAACAGTTCTTCACATATGTCTAATAATTCTTTGTCCAAGTCACTAGATGAAGGTGGTATAAAGTTTTGCGCAGTATACCCATATGAATATTATATGTCTCTGTTAATGGTGATAATTCCAATGAAGAACTGAAAATATCTAACGTATAGAGAGGTAGGTTACCAGCATTCACAATACCCATGTCCATTCCAGCCTGTTAATTATTATTTAAAAACGCTTAAAAATTATAGCATTATTTCACGCAATATCAATTTAGCAGTAGATACTAAAACAAAGGTGGAGAAACAATATATTCAATCAAACAACCAATATACTCCATCAAGAAATCAACCAACCTAATGATTTCTCGATAGTAAATTCTATTGAAAAACTTCACTAGTATATAGCGTACATTGGTAAAAATATAAAAGCCAATAAAAACAAAGAAAGATACTCGAACCTTGATGGCATGATACAAAAAGACACTGTGCATAGCTTCCCTGATCCTCTCCTTGCCTCTGAAGGCGAATGACAAATTAGACACACCACCACTTATCCTGCAGCCTTTGTTCTTCTCCTGTTTGATGTCATTGAATCGGCATGTAACTTATAAAGCCAGTGGTTTAAAGATTATTTTAAGATGAAAAGATGAAATTGAATTTATAGTGTTTTTATTATCTCAAATCCTTGCAGAAAGATATATTTATAAGAAGCACTGAAAGAATGTGTTGTCGTTTTTACAAGAGTCAACTAAATTTAAAGAATTTAATTCTTTACTTTATAAATTATTTGAGCCATACAGCCTTTTTAGTTAGTCCTTTTTAATAGTTGTGCTGCAACAATTGATGTAGCGCAAATTTCTAGATTTTAATAGTGCTATTTAGTAAACTAAAAAAAAATTCTACTCCAAATCAAAAATATTCAACGTTGATTTATGAGAGAATTTTTAGTACATTTATTAAGAGAAACAAGCTATAATTTTCGATAAGTTTAGCCTTATCACGTACGTTGTATAATAACTACATTAAAGTGTCTCTGAAAAGTTAAAACTCCATATCACCTTAATTTTTTTAGTTCCGTCAATGAAGTTGACTCCATACATATTGTGCTCTTCCATGCCGGTTCCAATTGTCAGTATATTAGGGTCGAAGATGATGTCAGTGGGATTGAAACCTAGCTGTTGGTTTTTATGTATTATTATGTATTTTTTTATTGATAAGTAGATACCCTCAAAATATAAATTAAAGAGCTCTAGTTTTTCTCTTTTAGAATCATTTAAGTAATTTGATTGAGGTTTTAAGATGTTTTTCGAGTTAACGCTGCCAAAATAACGTAATAAAATTCAAAAGTTGTTCATATCTTGAAATTGTACATGTGATCTATTCTAAAACTGACTATTGAGTCATCGTTATTGAAAGCAACATAGATTGAATATAGACAATACGTTATAAAATGATTCATTTGTTTTTTGATTCTTGTATAAAGAACAATTGCTTCTATTTTTCTCGATATACTGAAATTCTTATCTATAAATTATTATCATATATATCAACTATTACCTCATTTACCCAAAATGAACCCTGTTTTTACATTGAGTCAAAACCAATAAGCTTGAAAAAACAAAAAGCACAATAGTTAATGATTATAGTTATGATTTTCGGAATTTTTCATAAAGAAATTTTATTTTAAAGATATCAAGTGCAAGTAAACATAATTGAACCTTCCTAGTCAAAATCTCGAAAGATCTCGTGCATATCTCAACTTTTCTGTCCACCTCTACAGCCTGGTGAAATGATAAATTAAAAAAATTGAAAGTTGAAGTGACAAATGGGCCTAGATAGCTTTGAAAAGATCAGATAATCAGCGATTATATCATCATGCCAACACAACAAGCCAAAGTCTAAAGAGCCGTTTGAGGACTATTTCATCATAGACAACAAGCGCTTGTTTTTGACTTATGATGGCATGTTCAATTCATATCATTTTAATTGTTCTCTTTAAAAGCCTTGATTTTATTGAGGTTTGCAGACATTTTAGAATCGTTAATTTCATGATGAAATTGGAATATCTTTTATAAAATTTGAAAATCATACATTATAAATAGTTTATCAAAAACATTCACTAATTCTGTATTGCAAAAAACTGATATGATATTATAATATATAAATTATACTATAGAAATACAACATAAAAAGTTATGTTAACGTATAGTCGGTGTATTAAAGTAACTTTGCATTCAAATACTTTTATATCGATAATAAAAATTAATGAGCAAACATCACAACTCTTAATAGATCAATAACGAATGCAAATTAATATTAAACTGAAAATTGACAATATAAAATTGATATAAAATTAACGATAAACTCACCTGTCCCTCTTCATCGAAAGCCATCACCACCACAGCACACCCCAACTTCATGATTATTGATGCTTTCTTTATAAAATCCTCCTCACCTTCCTTCAAACTTATGCTGTTCACTATTGCCTTCCCTTGTGTACACTTGAGTCCTTAACAATCATTTTATGCCTGTTATCAACACAATTCTTACCACTGTGATTTATGGGCATAAGTAGATAATAAGATATATGAATTTTAAAAAACTAATAACATAATTACGAACAAATAATCAATGGTTTTTGAACACATATAAAAACTTATTTTTTCTGTGATCACATAGCCTTATGATACATGGCAGATGAGAAGGTGCACCCACCAGCAAGTATGGTGTCAAAATTGGAGCTGTCTATACATAGAGGTACCTATGAGTACAAGTGTTTAATAATGCGATCATTCAATCAAGAATTTATGAAAGTAAAAACCAAACCAAAAAAATTTAATTAATTCTCCATACAAACTATACATATAAACAAAATCAAATGCAACCTTGCCGATATCAGGCTCAGATGAAATGAGATTGATGAACTTTGACATACAAGCCCTGCTATCCAACATACCTTCATCCATGTTCACATCCAACACAACTGCTCCATTCTCCACCTGGGTTCTTGCCACGTTCAAAGCTTCCTATTGAAATATAGTGTTATAGATGAGATATGAATGCGGATAGATAGATAAGTAAAGAGAGATAATCAATATATAACCCAACAGTTGTTTAAACAATATCTTATTTTTCATAAAGTCCTAGTTGTTTATTATTTAGGGATTTTTGGTTCTTTC